>WEIV01030228.1:63803-104965 GCA_013390005.1 Calyptomena viridis
TTAATGGTTGGACTCAATGATATTAGTGATCTTTTCCAATCCAAATGTTCCCATGGTTTATCCATACACTTCCTCTTTAGTGCTGGTTCATGTCATGTTCAATGCAGGTGTTAAAAGTCTGCAATACACAGATTGACTTGACAGGTTGTGGAGAAGAAGGGGGAGCCATCGCTTTTAACACAAGGAGACAGAGATCCACAAGGATTAAGTTTACCACTGAACAGCAACAGCACTTGCTGTACTAGTATATGGAATAGCAGCTTTTCCTGACTCTCAGGGATCCAGGCCCAGACATGTGACAGCCAAAGTGTGGATGGCTGTTTCCTAGTGGCTCTCTGTTTTGGGTTTTCATGGCAAGGTTTTGGTAGTGTGGAGGCTAAAGGGGTGGCTAAGGTCAACTCACCACACCCCATTTCAGGTATCCAGCACTGGCCTCATTAAGCTTCCCAGTCTACTTGCTTCAGGATCACAAAACTTCACTCTTTCAACAAATTAAGACTCCTCCTGCCCTGACCCGGCTCGTTCTGCAAGGAAAGTCTTCTTTAGAATCTGTCTTACTTTCCTACTTTGCTCTACCTTGGGGCACAACCCACTTACCAAACAGATTTGAGGACCTGTCCCCTTTGCAAAGCAGTAGACCCCAACCAGTCAAGATTGCTCAGGGGATGCAGGAGATGCTCCTTCCATCTAGAGCTTCATAAGGAAATTTGAACCTGGTTAAAGCAGCTGATGCTACACTTCTTGTAGCTCTGATGTCCACAAGTACGTGTGTGTACACAGGAATGCACACACTTATGGCCCTGCTGTAGGCCACAGAGGATGCAAGAACCATTCCAGCAGGTCACCTGTTTACAAACAATGAAAGTATAAAATCACAAGGTCACATGAGGGATCCTCCTACCAAAGGTATCTTCCTCCAACATCTTTGCAGTGACTAGTGAATTCCCAATAGGTGTAATTTTTTCATGTTTCTCTGCTTCTGCTCATGTTGCCTTGGGCAGTATCATTCCTTACTGTCTACAATGTGGAAAAAAACCTTGAACACTGTGTGACTTTCTGTACGAAGGGCACTGTGAGTTACTGAAAAATTCAGAGCTGATACCAAAATCTCAGCATAACTCAGACACAGTAGCTCTATATTTTTAAATACAGCACTGACCAAACTTAGTCTTTTACTTATTCTGAGTGTGAAAGTCTTACTTGCCATAAGTGACCGTTATGTGCAATTCACCTCTGGCCCTTAACAATGCAGTTCTTGCTTGTCATTTCAGTGCCACAGTCTCCCTGGAGCTTTAAGAGGAACTGCATTTGCTGAACAGTGGCATCTTGCACCTGAGATGGAATAACCCCATGCAACTGTACAGGCTGGATACCAATTGGGGAAAAGTAGCTCTGCAGAAAAGGACTTGGGGATGCTGGTAAACAACAACTGAGCATGAGTCAGTAGGACAACCAAGCAGTGCTGAAGGCTAATGGCATACTGTGTTGCATTAGCTAATGCATCACAGCAGATTTACAGTAATTATTTCCTTGTATTTGTTTTATATCTGGAGAACTGTCACCAGTTTTGGGTTCCTCAGTACCAAAAGATGGTGACAAACTGAATAAGGACAGGTATAGGACCACTGAGATGGCTGGGGGTACCATGATATTATGAAGAGCTTGATAGGGGAACATTTATTCAGCCTTTCCCTCTCCTGGCTAAGAATGTATTCAATTGCCACCTTCAGCTACTTGATGGGCGACTGGAAAAAAGATGGGACCAAACTTTCCCCAGAGGTGCTCAGTTGCAACACATTAAGGCACAGCAAGGAAAATTTTGGTTGATTAGCTATTAAGAAAAAATTCTTCACAAGAAGTGTGCAGCATCAGAACATGGGCCCAGAGAGGTGGTAGAATAGCCATCCTTGGAAATACTCAAAGCACAGCTGGACACAGCCCTGAGCTACCTATATCAAATATAGCTATTTGAAGCTGGCTCCACTGTGGGCAAGAGGTGGCACCAGGTGACCTCCAGAGGAAAGGTCCTTTCTCACCTAAATTCTTCTATAATTCTAATGTGCCTCATGATATGTGCACTAAGATATTAAGAGCACTTAATATATCATCACTGGTGTCAAGTATCATCAACACTTTCATCAGCTGGAACATTGCCGAGCTGACTCAAATACTGTACATCTTGTCTAAATGCAATTAAAGAGGCACATGGCAGTTTCTGTGTATCTCAATTAGCCTAGTACCATGCACACTGACATTCGAAATTAGCTGAACTTGGGGGGTCTGTTCCCCCCTCAATTCAGAGTTTATATTGAGCCTGCCTGTTTTATTGTAAATCTTACTAAGGCTCACAAAATAAAGCCCTCCTTCAGAGTCACATTAACCACAGTCTGGATTTTGAGGGATCAAAGCAAAGCCCACACAGTACAAACCTAATGAATCAAACCCTAAAAGATTAATGTTCCTGAATAAAGCAGTAAACCTCACATAGAGCTCCACAGACCTGCCTCTTCTTTTATTGCTTTGCTCTTAGGATGTAAGAGGAGCAGCAGGGCAGTGACGTCTCTCCCACATTGGTATCTATTATTGTAATGCTGAGTGCTAACTCGTATCACCCTCATAATCCTGTTTGGGAAGCTCTGCTACAGCATTTATGTTCTTATCTTTGTTTAGTCAATGCTGGCAAATAAAAGCATAAACAAATAATCTCCACTGTACAGCTTGACACTACTGAGATGGTGCCATTTGTGTTGCAGTTGATTTTTATTTGCAGTCTCTTACCTTGGTGACAATCTTGGAAAGCAAATACAGCCTGGTAAGTGATGCAACTGTAAAACTAACGTTTTTATGAGTCTACTCCTTTTATTCAAATGAATGCTGAACAGGTGATCACAGGCAAAGAGAGAACTGGGCTAATTATGAAAACATCAATGCAGTAATTTCTCTGGAACAAGTCAATGTAATTTTACCTAATTTCCTGCCTTAGGCCATGCACTAGGGGATACTCAACTGCCTCATGTGACATAATTTAAAGATGTATGTGATCCATACAAACATATCCACCCACTTTAATTCACAGTCTCTCTACATCTTCGCAGAAAGAACAGAGGGCACAAGGCAATGAAGAGCAGCAGCCTAATAAAAGGGGCTCTGCATCAACCTTGGAGCTGGACTGGAGAATCCCTCTCTCTAGGCAACAGGTAGAATGACCAACTCGTCTGCCTAAGCTGAAGGCTGAGAACCTAATTACCACCTCAGACTCTCAGAAGCGAAGAGGAAGTATAAATGTCCATTGTTTTGTTTATTTCTTACAAAGCCAGTGGCTATTAAGTAAAGCATGACAGAAAAATTACTACCCATCCAACTTCTAAAAATACTAGTCACAAGGACGGATTTAGGCAAGCATTATATTTGACAATGCCAGTGAACTGCATGACTCCAGAGAGCAACCACAAGACAGAGGTGGCTCCAGCCCGTTTCTGATTAAGCAACTCCCAGCTGGTATGATGCGCCCAATGGCTGTCTCCAGTCCATGCCCTCCCTGATGGAGGCAAGGCTTGGCTCACTACAGTGGTCATAAATCTCCCCACTGAAAGGTGATTAGCTTGAATATCCCCTGTTGTTCCATCAGGAAGCCATACAGAAGAGGGACAAATCCATTAAATTATATCTGGCATGTATCTAAGAACACATGGCATTTGGTGATATATGGAAACTGCCATGCTATACCTTCGGACAGCTTATATGAGTATCTCTTTCCAAATTAACATTCTTGCCATCTGATTCTCATTAGACTCACTCAACTGTTCTGTTAATCTTGTATTTTTCCTCCCAAGGGATTAGCATTGATTTTTTTTGTCTCGTGCACACACAGGAAGGTCATACTGTTTCCTACAGGGTAGATTCATTCAATAAGGAATCACACTATTAAACCCGACTTGATGTTATTGCCGACAGAGCCAAGCTGCCATAATGCTGCTTATTTTTCAGAGAATTTCAACGCAACTCTCCTGAGTTCACTTACATCCATCGTTCCACTCCATGATAGCACACAAACCACTTGATGACTCATTAAAAATATATATAAAAAATGAAGGTCATGGCTGCATTCCAGGGAAGCCCCACTGACATTCAAACTCCACCTCTAATTTAAAAAATAATAAGCAGCAAAATAATTACAAAATGCTTCTGGAATAATGTTCTTCAGCAGAAAATGGAAATAGGAAGGCAGGACAGCAGGTAGGCCTGCAAGACATTTTTAGCTGGATACTCCGTGTTTCAGGTCACAGGTGAGGACTATTAATTCAGTCATTGGTGACCTGGGCATGGCAGCCTGCATGCCTGAATGGGCAACTAATAGTATGGGTTTGGTTAAGTCCTACTCACAGGTACCACGGGGCTGTCCAGTCTCTCGCTCGTAAATTGACCAAGCTGCAGACAGTGATACCTGATGACCAAGAAGGCTGCTTCAGAACATCTGCACTGATGGCCAAGAACCCTCTTCAGTTTCCAGTAGAAATTTGTAGTAGATAAAGCTGCCTCCTTTAGCTAATGCAGGTTTTCTCTCCCCACAACATTCATTATTTGCTTCCATATGTACCTGCAGAGAGCAGATGTATCTCTTCCCAGTCTTGTTTTACTACCCTCACAAGTTAAGCTCTCTCTTAGCCCATTCCTGACCATAACAAGTCGTTTGTTTCCCTGTGGCCTTCCCCTTCCTCCATCTTTTTCCAAACAGGGATTCTCTCTCTTGACCAATTTCGCAAAAAACATAGGCAAGAGTCACATTAGCAATATTAAAAAGCAGCTCATTGACAGACTTGAAGCTTTAGATAAGCATGAGGAAGGACAAGAGGAAAGGAGGAAGAGGAATGTTTTTAACATGTAAAAAATGCACAAGTTTAGATGTCACGAAGAACAAACAGGAAGCATATATTAAGTTCCTGCCTCAGGAGTTGATTTTTCTAAAGGACCGAGGACTTCCTCCCAATTTCTTCGTTCTGGATTGTTTGTTCTGTTGTTTTCAGATACTCCTTCAAAACCACTGGAACAAGCTTCTGACCTAAGTGCACTTTAAGATTCTTTGTAGTGAATGTTACCTTTCTTGGATAAAATATCAAATAAACAGCATTGAAAAAGCCTCCTGGGGGAAATCAAGCTTGGAGTTCATGTTCTGCAGAAATCTACAAGGTGGAGAGAGATGAAAAAGGAAGAACCAACCCATTGAATAGCTAATGGAAGAGGAAAACAGTGATTTTAACTGTCTCTGAGTGGCAAATACTTTATCTTGGTATTTTTAAAATAAGCAGCAGTCTATGCTGTCTCTTCTATGTTCCTTCCAATTCTTTCCCGTCCCCTTCTCTCTTATACACCTATATATCACCATCTGCCTATTCTGCAAATGTACTGGAGAAATGCAGTGCACTGAACAGTAAAAAAAAAATAGTAAGAAAAACTGTTCACAGCATGATGCCCACATTGAGGGATAACTTATGGGGTGGGCTGAAATGTTTAAATGTTTTGTACTACCAGAGTAGTCCAAAAATATCCTGCTGGAGACTAGGACCTAGCAAATTCACCCTTGCAGTGTTTTCTCATGCACTCCATATTAGGTAGACCTAAGAGAGTTCCAGTGTCTGTAGCTCTCAAAGCTGCATCACAGAAGACGTCACTGGTCTTCCTTTGGGTGGCTCGAATCTCCTGTTGACTGTCACTATTACTTAAGGAAGGGGGGGAGGAAAAAGGCACTTTGTTCAAGGTTGCTCCATTTTTGGAATGGCTTGTAATGACTGTCTGCTTGAATGCTTTTCCTACCTTTAGGTCTGTCATCTCTCTCTTAAAAATCCAGCCCCCTTCTCATGATGGAAAAAATGCAGAACTGTACTGGTACAAAGATGTTCTGCTTGCACTGAAATTGCAGTGCAGGAGGATACAATGCCAGAAAAAGGAAGCACCCCCACCCCACCCCGCAAAAAGCTATTTTTTGCAGGCGTTGTCGTATCTTATCCCCAGGAAGAGGAGAGGGCTGGGCTAGAAAGCTGTCAGATTCACATTTGCTTCTATTTTACTCTGTCCTTCACAGCAACCACTATAACAATTTATCAATACAGTGGAGGGAAAGGCATGACACACAGGCACGGCAGATTCCTCTAATGAAAACAAATCCTTGCTAGAGGAAGAAATAGTTTGCAGATCTGCCTCCTAAATCCTACTCCCACTGCAATAATGTTTTCATCATTACTTACATTTAGGGACATAAGGATACTCAGAGCTGTAAAGCACATCACTTGTGCTGAACAGTTGCAGTACTTTGTCCAAAATAATTTGTGGTCCAAAATCCCAAATGAATAAAGGAATCAAGACATATAATTAGAATAAATAAGGTTTTACGCTTACAGAGTGCCTGTCATCTGAAAGTATGTGCAGATATTAATTAAGCTCCACAAAACCCAGATGAAGTAGATTAGTAGCTTCATCCCTGTTTTACAGAGGTTTAGAGTAAAGTGTGACACAGAATCAGAGCTGAAAAGTGCAGCAGAGCTGGCCAGGCCAGGGATGGCGAGAGCCAGGGCTCCACCTCCTCTCCGGTCTCTTCAGTGAATTGCCTTCAATGGAAAATGACTTGAGTTGCAGTTCTTCGCTCTCCCTAAGAGGAAGGACCCACCCTGTTGCACAACAGTAGCAAAGTCCCAGCCTGAACTGCTTTGATAAATACCATGAAATGGTGCTTAGTTTGGGAAGAGAAACCTGGAGCTCTCTCACTCTCATGCATTTGTTTTGGGTGTTCTATCTCACTCTTTCAAAAATGCCAAGAGATCACCTCTGCAGCAGCACCCCCCCCAAACAGTCCCAACAGCATGGCTTGTGGCTTCTCGGGTTTGAGGTGCCATACAGAGTATCTGAAATACTTCAATCTCTGATATTGGTTTTTATATTTCTATTTCTATGCATTTTTACTATAACTCAGAAGCCATACCAACCTAGGGTCACACAGACAGAATGTAATTAAAACATATCAACACGTACATTAAAACCTTAAAATAACCCTCTCTTGAATCAGGTTTTACATACAGAAATTCTGAATAAAAACCACAATTAGTACCATTCAAAAATATTTAAAGTCATGTACTCAAGGAATAGATGTATGAAGAAAAATAAAAACACAGGAGGTGTTACTAGTAAAGCTTCGATTGTTTTGTATGTTAAAGAATAGTTAAAAATTTATTTTGCAGACATTATCTACTGAAATTCAAGTTCTTATGACAGCAGTTTCTCCAAGATGCCCTTTTAAGTATTAGTTTAAGTAGTAGCCATGATAATGAAAGCTTATTATTCTTAGCATCACAAAAGTAATACAACTGTCCACTTCATCAAAATTGCACAGTCCCTAATTCTGCTTATTACCTTTGCCTAAACAAAAGCAAGAAGAGCGTCAATGCGGCCAGGACGAAGTATCTCCGGAACAGACAACAACAGGTCGCTTGTTGTGTCTCTAGATACAATTATCCACCTAATTACACTTAGGACAAATGCACAACAAAGTTGTCCTAACTACTGGGGGATGCAATTTATTTGTGATGTTAATTTCTTTGTACACACATATAAAAAAACTGAGCAAGAGATGTCACTAGAAAATGGAAAAAGACCATGGCATACCTATCTTCAAAATAGCAAAAAACTGGATAAACTACAGACAAAAAGCAGCTCCTCAGATGATAAATAACTGTCGATGTGAACACTATGCTCTTTTGTTCTCACATTTAAGCACAGAAAGCATTCTAATTTCAGTTTTCAAGGTAAAAATAGTTGTAATTAGGGTCCTAGGTACCTTACAAGACATACAGACCTTGGTATGATGGAGCTACAATAATCTACACATGCAGAGAATCTGCCCTGTGATTTATACCATTACTCCATGGCAACATGAAACAAATCCCCAAGGAAGTAACACATGTCATCCTTGAAAATATTAAGCAATCAAACCATGTTTTTATTATGTCAATAGATGCCTTTGAAAACAAGGATGCATGCACCATACTGTGAGGTAAAATGAAATAAATGAACAGAAATAATTCATTTCCATGTTCTAATCAGTGGAAACTGTAGTCTTCAAATCATCCTGATGCTACTAAATGAGAGTCTGGAGACAATAGGTTGACTGTCCTACTAAAATGAACACGAAATTGCATCCTAAGTACACATTGAAGGCCGAATTAAACAATCAAAAATTCTTTGCAAAGGTTCTTTCTTTTTATTCAGCCTGTGCATCCCATTCAACAATTAAAAGCACAAGATTAAAATAAAGCATCGTACAGTTTTTAAATGTTCAGATCTAATCAAGAGCAATATACTTATCTTAGGCAAAAGAAACGTAATCTATACAAAAATCTGTTCTCAATCACAGTCTTCAATTTCTAGCATTACCACCAAAGAGAAATTTGTGTTCCACCAGCTAAAAGGATGTCTCTGGCAAGGAAAATGAAGTATATATCTCAAAGATTAAAACTGCATGCTTGCTGGCTGTGTTGTATTTACAGATTGGGACACCAACACCTCTGCAAGGACCTGAGACAAGTGTTACACTGCTTACTGCTATTACTGCTACTAAAAACAACCATGCATCTATTAGAGATGCTGACCACTCAGAAAATAAAATCCAGCCCCTACAGGCATGGGGAGATTTAAACAGACCTTTGATAACAAAATCAGGTTAATGCAAAACAGTTGAAATAGAACATTGTATTTCTATGAAAATGTATATAGATATATTTATGCGAGTAAAAGACCATGGGGCAGAGAGGGTTTTTTTAAACACTGACTCCACAAAATTGCCTTTGAAGCTAAGCTATTTTTTTCTAAGTGCACTATTTGCTCTAGCCCGCTTATCTGAAAAAGAACTGTAAGAAGTTCAGAGAGGGGTAACATCAGTAATGAAAGGAACAGGACTAGTTCAGTGACAGATATCTATAGAATCAGTAATGGGAGAGGGATGAACAGGAATCAGTGGTATGTATTCTAAAATAAGAACAAGGTGCATCAGTATGACTAAGAAGAGCTGCATCAAGAAAATACAAAATTTGGCAGCTTTTGTACAGCAGAAAGGAGACCTGTGGGTCTCCTTGCCGAAGGGTATTGTAAATGATGAAAGCTCTTACACAGGCTCACGACAAGCTCATGAAGGAGAAATCCACTGTGAATTACTGTGCAAGTAGAATCTACCTCTACTTCAGGATGTTCCTGAGCTAAGTCATAACCTTAGAAGTACCATCTATGCCTGCCCTGGCCTCATTGTTTCCTAGGCACTTCTTTGCTGCTATTGGTGAGAAGGACTAGATGAACCTCTAGCCTGACCTGGTACAGTCATGCCAATTTAGTATCTACTTGCAGAAAAAAATCACAGTAATACCTTCAAATTCACCTGGTGGGGGATGACTGGATGGAAGGCAACTTTGCAGAAAAGGGCTTGGTGAACAAGCAGCTGGCCACGGGCCAGTGGTGTGCCCTTGCAGCAAAGGCAGCTAACAGCATACCAGGCTGCATTAAGAGTGTTGCCAGAAGGTCAAGGGAGTTGATCCTTGCCCTCTAGTCAGCACTGGTGAGGCCACAGCTGCAGTACTGTGTTCAGTTCTGGGCTCTCTAGTACAAGGAAGAGACATACTGGAGAGAGTCCAGCAAAGGGGCATTGAGATCAGTAAGGGAGTGGAGCATCTGTCATACAAGGACAAGCTGAGAGCCAGCACTGTTCAGTCTGTAGAAGAGAGGGGAGATCTTATCAATACAGTTAAATATCCAACAGTAAAGTGTAAGGAAGATGGAACCAGACTCTTCTCAGTAGTATCCAGTGCCTGGATGGGCACAAACTGAAACACAAGAAATTCCTTTTAAATGTAAGTAAAAGCTGTGTTTATTATAAGGGTGATCAAACACTGGAAGAGATTGCACAGAGGTTGTTCCATCCTTGGAAATATTCAAACCCCAGCTGGACACAGTCCTGGTGCCTTGCTCTAGCTGAACCTGAGTAGGGAGTTGGACTACAAGATCTCCAAGATCCCTTCCATTCTCAACAATTCTGTGATTCTGGTATGTGGCTGATACCTCGCCAACTGCATTTACCACAAGAACTTCTCCCCAGAAATAGCCAGGCCTTCCTGAGGAAATGCTGCAATCTACATTAATCTCGGAAAATAACGGTCATCAAACAGTCTACAGTCAATTTGTTGGCCCAGTCTAGCAGACTTAAACCCAGGTGAGTGGGAAGCTTGTTTTTCCGGCTTCAGTTGGAGAGTACTATGTGATTGTGAAACCTTTCTGCACGGCAGTCGAAAAAGAACTTCATGATTAGCACAACCTGAGGTACCTGTATATTCTATTTGATTTGATTATGGAACAAATCAAGTATGTGTTCACTAGATTATGTTTTCTGTCCATTTATGTGGACACATTATGAAGACTGCTTTCCATTTTAATCTTCAGAAAAACTCACTGAAAAAAACCCAATATATTCTTCACTTTGTTGTGCTGTGAAGCATAGGGATGAAGCAATGCAGACAGCTACACGGCATTCTGATAACAACCTTGTCATCTTTGCCCCAGCCTTCAAGAGAAGTGAGGAATCATTACAGTCTTCCACTGCATTCAATAAGATCCAAGTATGAATCAGGCAAATTTTTTTGCTTTGTTTTGATGGTATTGTTTGTTGTTTTCATTAAATCTGGCCAGTGATGGAGATGAAGGTGCCCATTTCCTTCCTTTTTAAATACACACTTCTTCTTCTTTCCTGAACTCAAACATGTTGAGAATTGCTATGACTTGACAAAGTGCTATGTGAGATGCATGCTGGGCAGGAGCATTCTGAATATCTCAGTATGTTTTTAGTTTATCTTGCAGTATTACATATGGAGCTTTAGGACTCAAACCCAACATGCTGGCATTGATTTTCTCCTCTGAATCAAAAGTGAGAATGGTACTGAACACACTGTGGCTGGGAACTAGCGAATTTCAATGTCTTTCTCTAGTTACAAACAGGCAGGTGGATTTGGGTATCGCTTTACAAGGAGGTGTCATCTGCCCCAGCTTATATTGTATTTTCTGACTTGGTTGGGCACACATCAGTTGTGTTATCACTGTCCCAATGTTGTGTATAGCTCAATGTTCTATAACCAAATTCATACATATTGAAAGAAGTAAGCCATAGTTATTGGTTTTAGAAATGTTCTGTCAGAGGTCACTGTGTAAGACAAGGAGATACAGACTAAGCTCTTGTTTCTAGACAGTAAAGACACCTGTTCAGTAGAAAAAACATCAGCATCCCTGGGAGGGAGAAGTGCTCTATTCTCCTTGCAAGCAGGCCCCAAAAGGAGCACACAAACGGGAAGAAGAATAAAATAGGGCTGTTCTAGTAAAGGGAAGGATGACAGAAACACGTAAGACAGAATCAGGAGAAATGTGGAAAAAAACCCTTAACAAGTCCTATTTATTAAAGAAAACTGTGGTTCAACAGAATGTACAATTTTTAAAGGCCGAGTCAAGCTAATTGTTTCTGACAGCCAAAGTTCCACACCTCACCAGGAGTCCTTTGGTACATAAATAGGCTCCAAATAGCCCTGAAAACTGATTCTGTATGTTTTTTTCAAATGAAAACAGAATTCCTCAATGAATAGGCTTCCTTAGATTAGTTATTAGCCAGTAGTATTTACTTGGTAAAGGCCAATTGTGCATTCCTAATACAGTCTTAAGGATCCTACGACATCACTCAGAAGCTGCAAGTGTTATAAGCGGTGGCACAACTATGAGGTATTTTCAAAGTGCCTGTGGTTTCCTAATCACAGTATCAGACACCGAGTGCCAAAAGCCCCTGTGATGAGGCAGAGCATGCTACACACCTCATGGGATCTGCTTGGCACTGCAGGCCTGCTGTACAGTGCTGCTCTCCCATGCAGCAGCGTGCTTTATATGGAAAGCACTCTGATTTGACAGCTATTGTAAACACCCTACAGTCACAGTAAAACACAGCCATTTTCAGCTAAGCAGGGAAAGAGCTTGTGTGTATTATGATGGTGACTGTACCCTTTGTAAAGGCGAAGTTACTGACACCCGGTGGACTCATTCATTGCTAGATCTGTGTCCTTCATTTAAAGCCAGCAACACTCTTCAGGTTGGAACTCTCCAAATATAGCTTTGACAACCCACTTCTGACAGCCCAGGGGAAGAGACATGACTACTTTGCTAATTGATGCTGATACACCAGGGAGGATTGGCACTGTCTGCAGCAGAGTTTTCCCTTAAAGTGGACTAGGTCAGTTGGATGGTACCAAGTCAAACTAATTCTCGTAACCAGACCATCTTTCACAACAGTATTACTTCAGTGGGAAAACAATATACTCAAATTGGGAGGACCAGCACTGAAACAACATGTGTGAATTTACTCCCAGCTGCCCGTGTACGTGTCTTGCATGATTTCAACCCCCTGTGAACTAGCTGATAATCTAGTTTGGCCTCTTGCATAATCCAAGACATATATTTCCCTCTGGCAGGGGACTGAACATACTGTGCTCAAGAACTTGTATTTTTAATAAAAGTACAGCTGGTACTTGGCTAATACATACATTTCAGAAAGGCATTCTGTTTTCTTCTCATGGCCTTGAGGACATTCAGAATTTACCACTTGTTACATTACATTCTCAATTGCATAAACCAGTCTTAAATTCTCCATGGGGACACTGTCTCATTCAGTGCACAGGACAAAACCATTTAGCTAGCAGCCATTCAATATTTTATTTTTGCCCTTTTTATTTGATGTGTAGCCCTAAAAGCCTTGTTTACTGCACATTATTCCAGCTCTATTCTGAAGGCAGAATGATTAATATCTTTACAAGCTTTTCTATAGTGCTCATCAGATGTTTCTAACTTGTTATGTGCAATTTCCCAGCTTTTGGAAAAACATACAAAGGAGTCCCATTATGTGGCATCATATAACTACTGCCATGATTCGAATCGGCAGGGATAGACCAGACCTTTGCTATCTTAGCTAACAGGTGTAAAACACAGGCTGCCAGCATGGCCAAGTTAAAGGAGATGAGGCACATACTTAAGCAAGTGATTTTCACCGATACTTGCTGGCACTAGGATGGGAAGAATCAGAATCTTAAGGAGACTGAAGGATATGGAAAGGAAGTACAAGTTCCTCCTCCTTTGCCACTCTCATAAGACTGACCTGTTTAATTTGTCCTTTCCAACATGCCTACGCCTCAATCCATGTGTCTTCTTATCTATCCAGTCTTATCCAGTGTTAATTATCTTACCCTATTTTCTATCTATCCTTATTTCTCTCACTTTGTTACTGAGTTTTTTCCTTCCTTTTCCCTAATTACTTACAGACTGAGTCTCTCCCCCAAATTTCCCTCCTCACTGTCCTTTTCAACTCTCCTAAATTTTACTTCCATCCCTTGACTAAGACATGATCATAGAATACTCTGAATTGGAAGGGACCCATGAGGAACATCGAAGTCTATCTCCTAGCCAAAAATTGCAGATGACACCATGTTCCTGAGAGCATTGCNAAAGTCCATCTCCTAGCCCAAAATTGCAGATGACAGCCTCAAGAATCACACCATGTTCCTGAGAGCATTGCCCAAAAACTTCCTGACCTCTGTCAGGCTGTGATCACTTTCCTGGGAAGCCTGTTCCAGTACTCAACCACCCTCTGAGGGAAGAATCTTTTCCTAATATCCAACCTAAACCTTCCCTGACACAACTTCATGCCATTCCCTCACATTCTAACACTGGCCACCAGAGAGAAAAGAGATCAGTGCCTGCCCCTCCTCTTCCCCTCATGAAGAAGCTGTAAACAGCTATGAGGTCTCCCCTCAGTCTCCACTTCTCCAGGCTGAACAGACCAAGTGATCTCAGGAGCTTCTCATACAGCTTCCCCTCAAAGCCCTTCGCCATCTTCGTTGCCCTCCTTTGGACACTCTCTAATAGTTTAATATCTTTCTTATGTTGTGGTGCCCAAAACTGCCACTATATTCAAGGTGAGGACCCCCAGTGCAGAGCAGAGCAGGACAATCCCCTCCCTCAACCAGCTGGTGATGCTTTGCCTGACGCCCCCCAAGGACAGGGTTGTCCCTCCTGGTTGCCAGGGCACTGCTGACTCAGATTCAGCTTGCCATCGACCAGGACCCCCAGGTCCCTTTCTGTGAAATGGCTTTCCAGTCTCTTGTCTCCCACTCTGTACCCCCAGGGCTGTCCCAGGGTTTGTGCCCTCACAAGCCCACGCTGCCTATGACCAGTGACTGCCTTGTCTTTCGGGTGTTTTTCAATAATTCCCAGAATAATCTCTACAATTTTACCAGTTTGAAAGCAAGACTGATAGGACTGTAGTTACCAGGGCCATCCCTCTTGTCCTTCTTGAAAATCACTTGAGTTTGAGGGGAATGAGCATTCACAGAATCCTTAGAGCTTTCAGAAATACGTATCTACTAAGCACATATGTGTTTTTAACCTAGGAAGGATTTTCTTAGGGATGGTAAAAAACACATTAGTATGTTACCCATTACTCCAAAACCTGGAGACACTAAGGCACAGTAAAGATGTCACAGAAGCTTTTAAGGTCTCCTCTGTAGCCTCATTTTCAGCAACAGTTAAGTCATGTTGGGATGACATTTTCTGAAGTAAACTGGGGCAGAGCAGATGTTCATCTCAGAATTTTTTATTCCAAACTACTACAGATACAGAAAATTGCAAGCAACTGAAATGAGAAGAATGTGGTTGTGTCCAGAAAATAAGACAAAAGTGAAAGGTGTTAGTACCATGTTGGCATCTAACTTGATGGCTGTTCTGGCATCAGTGACTACTCTGAAATCATGACACTGAGCAAAGAGTACCATTCCATCTAGCTAGGTTTCTAATCACTGAATTTGTAAAGGCTGTATTACAACAATGAAGTAATATTATTACCCCATATAAGCTTGATATGTGTATAGCTGTTTTGTAATGTTCTCCTGACATATGCACCAGATATTAATTTGCTATTTTTATACTGAACATTCATTACTACCAAATATTTCATCCCTTGCCTGTAATTTCTACTATTTTCTCTCAATTATAACTTCACATTTATCCTCTTGTAATACTCCTTGAGATTTGGGGATACCAGCAAACCTCCTCAGAACCAAATTCATGCAAGGAGATACAAATCTGCTCACAAAGACTTTAAGCAATCACATCAATACAGAATTACTGCAAAAATTAGTCAAGACAGACTTCTAAAATCCCAGAGAGACCTAGTAAGGGCTACAGTTAACAAGACATATCATTGATGAAATTTGATTAACTGTAGTGATTTCACAGGAAAAGTCGGTTTTGGTCTTCCACAAAGCTCCCTGTATTATTATTGTTATTAAGCTCTGTGTCTGTATTGTAATTAGGCCCTGTGTTTGAAAAACAGTTTGTTTTGCGCTTGGCATCACACACACAAAAAAACTTTTGGGGTTGGAGTGTTACCAAAAAAATCCCACAAATGTGGAATCACTGCCCCTACAAAAGGGTGGAACTAAGCTGCAGCTAAAGAGACCAACAGATTAGTTTTATTGCAAACTCATCTTTATCTTGATTTGAGTAGACACAGTAGACACCAGCCCAAGGTTTACAAACCTCACATATATATATTCTGTAATTACTTAGTTCAGACCTTTTGAACATCAGTGTACCGCTTATTTAAAATATATAACAGTTAGTTGGAAAAGCAGCAAAGACAAAGCAGTGAACCGACTTCCCAAACTATCAGCCTTTGTCAATTAAAATATTTACTTCTGACACAAGTCCTAATTAGTTAAAAACATTCAATCCAGTCTTAAAATAGAGGTTCAAACTACCCAATTTATTCTTGGAACAGTCATTTGCTCTCAGGATTAGGAAGACAATGGCATCCAGAGCAAGCATGAGCCCTCTCCCTCTCTTATTAATCAGGAACATAAATACTATAATGGAGCTGAGCTCCTGCAAACTCACCAGGCTGTGCATAATTTCCACTCCAGCTGGATTCACTGTGAGCGCTTCATCATACAATTGCTTAGCCTCCTCCAAGTTGCCTTTCATTTCTGCAAACCTCCCACGCATGTACAATACAGTATGAGATGTGGGGAAAAGACTAGCTGCCTCTTGGATACAAAAGCCTGCTTCTTTGAGATGCTGCTGTTCCATGAAGAGTTCAGCTAAAAAAAAAAACAAAACCAAAAAACCAAACCATAAAAATAAAACCAAAAACATCCTACCATTAGAGGAAGTATAACAGAGACCTTTCTTCATATTAATTAGATATCATTTACCTTAAGCATATTAAAACATGAGGCCATGATCTTGTACAATGCTTACTACTATGCCTAGTACTTCCTATCATGACTGGATTCACTGAATGGATCTTTCCTAATGCTGTGGGTTCTACACGGATGTTCATGGACATCTTTAGGTGGTGTCCTGACAGAGGACAGCCTTAAGGATTCCTCCATTGGGAATGTAAACAGTGATGAATTTAGCTCTAGGGAAGCAGGGCTGGTAGCTACTTGGAGTCATATGTATTTGCAAATAATCTGGGGGGAAAAAAGGAACAGAATAAGCCATCACTGTCAACTGAGAACTTCAAACATGTCAGAGTAATAGAATACCTCTGAGCTGAACATTAGATAACTTACTTAAAAGAGTATTTTCACATTTAAAAAGATGATTAGAAGTGTTTCTCTCTGCTTATTTGTCAAGTTTATGAGATAGCTGTCTCTTAACTTTTCAGAGACTGTTAAAATCAAAAAGCTGTTATAATATAGACTTATTTATATTGTGTATTCACCTATTTACTTCCTCATACATTAGAAAAGAACAAAATACAGCTCTTGGAAGAGACTGCTCATTTACTTTCTTGAACTATCAGCAACACTCTTAGTGGTTTTCTTAGGTAAAAAATCTAACATATATATGCATACTTATGTGCTTGAATGTCAACTTGTTAAATAATTTCTCATTGTAAACATAAATTTCATAATGTATCTCATGGTTGAACTTAAACATTTCTCAGGATTTGGACTAGATGACTGTTGGACTAGATGGTTGTTGTGTTGGACTGGATGATTGTTGTAGGTCTCTTCCAACTGAAATAGTCTATTCTCATTCCAGATTGTAGTGGTTCGACCCTGGCAGGATGCCAGGGACACACTAAAGCCACTCTCTCACTCCCCCCTGCAAATGGACAGGGAAGAGAAAATATAATGAAGGGTTTCATGAGGTAAGGACCATAAGAGATCCCTTATTGATCACAATCATGGGGAAAACAGACTCCAAGTGGGGATATTAACTGAATTTATTACTAACAGGATCAGAGCTTAAGAATGAGAAGCAAAATAAATCTTAAAGACACCTTCCCCCCATGCCCCCTCCTTCCAAGGTCTACCTCTTCTCCCCCAGTGGTGCAGGGAGATGAAGAATGCGAGTTATGGTCAGTTGTTTTCTGCTACTGCTCAGAGAGCGGAGTCCTTCCCCTGCTTCCTGTGGGGTCCTTCCCATGGGAGACAGTCCTTCACGAACTGCTCCAGGGCAAGTCCATCCCATGAGCAACAGTTCTCCACCCACTGCTGCCACATGGGTCACTTTTCCACAGGGTGCAGTCCTTCAGGCACAGGATGCTCCAGCGTGGGTCCCTCGCAGGCCACAGGTCCTACCAGGAAATCCTTCTCCAGTGTGGGCTCCTCTCTCTGCAGGTCAGTAGGTCCCTGCCAGGACCCTGCTCCAACATGGGCCTCCCACGGGGTCACAGCCTCCTTTCAGCATCTACCTGCTCTGGCGTGGGCTCCTCCACGGGCTGCAGGTGGATCTTTGCTCCCCTGTGGTCCTCCATGGGCTGCAGGGGCACAGCTGCTCCACCATGGTCTTCACCACTGCAGGAGAACCCCAGCACCGGTGCCTGAAGCATCTCCTCCCCTCCTTCTGCACTGACCTTGGCATCTGCATTGTTGTTGTTCACATGTTCTCACTCTGCTCTTCTCTGGCTCCCATCTTCATCTGCTCCCTGCCTTTTTTTCCTTCTTTCTTAAATATGTTATCCCAGAGGTGTTACTATCCCTCCTGACTGGCTGAGCCTTGGCCAGCAGCAGGTCCAGCCTGGAGCCAGCTGGCATTGGCTCTGCTGGACATGGGGAAGCTTCCAGCAGCTTCTTGAAGAAGCCTCCCCCACAGTCTGCCCCACCGCTACCAAAACCTGGCCACAGAAAACCCAATACATAGGTTTATTAGATATTACATTATTTCAAAAGGTCAGAAGTGATACTCAGTTTTCACTGCCACATGTAACTGAAAAGGTAAACCGTGTTTTTACACACACCCTGCCCCTCCCTTGTATGCACGCACGTATATAATATAATACAATACAATATAATGTAATGTAATGTAATATAATATAATACTCTCTCTCAGGCATTGCTCTTTGGTCCATAACCTGTTTGTGTTCTATGTGTTCTCACTGCAAAAACTCAGTATCTTTCTCTCTTTTTTACTTTTAACTGATGTGCTAATGCAGTAAGTATTGACAGTTCAAGAGTCCAATTCACAATTACTAATTTAGGCTCCAGATACAGAAAAATGACTCTGAAATTAGGCATAACCTTAAATGCCCTGACTTTTAAAGGTAGTGAATATTCTCAGGAAATCTCTATGACAAGGGAAATTAGTGTGAAAATTTCTCTTAAATAGCTTTGAAACTGCCAGTTTCAAAATTCTGGGAGACTCAGACGACTATTGCGACTTGGCATGGTGACATGAAGCTTGCTGGGTAGAAGTGAACAGGCAAAGCATCTCAAAGGCAGTCCTGCCTGACCATGGAAAGACTCCTCCTTGGCCTATCTGACATGAGACTGGGACCACAAATAGCATTTCTACTGACACACTAAAAACGATTCTGTACTGAAGTGACAGCATGGCTGAACACCTTTTGACTTCTGAGGTGGTGGTCCTCCTAGAAGAAGGGTTGAGAAAATGTTCAAATATTCCTTACCCTTCCCTAGGTTGTGTTACAGCTAAATGTCATTCTCCAAGGCTGTCAACATAGGCAAAAAATTAGTTCCTTTGTAAGAGTTATACTCTTTCAGAATGACTCATGTACATTTCTCTCTGATTAATCATAAAATCTCTGCATGCATCCCTTCCCTTGGCTCCAAGAGACTGCAGCTATCTATAATAACAGAAAGCAAGGCCATGTACCTTGTCAAGCTCAGTATTTGCACAGCCTTATGCAAAAATTTGTAGGAGGACAGTATTTTCCTTGCACTTCCAAGGAACAGAGCATTTTCCTGCCAAGTGCTGCATAGCAACTGACACTGTGCCTGTGGCATTAATGAGGATGGGGATGTGCAAAGAGGCGATTTACAGCCTGAAGATGAACACTTCATTCGCAAAGTTAGCACAAACTTAGCAGCACAAAAGAAGGGGTGAAATCCTGGCACTCTTTGAAGTCAGCAGAAGTTCTGGATACTGCCATATTAAAAGCTCCACTAGCAACTGACAGCATCATGTGACTTGTTTAATTTCAGAAAAGAATTGGGAGCAAAGGGGTTTAGATGTGAAATCATGCACAGCCGGTGTTTCAATGCATACAAAATGGAGAGTACTTATTCTTTCAATGGTGCCTGTAAATCTTCTTCAGTAATAACAATTATTTAGAGGAAGTGCGGCAACACGGAATCTAAATAAGATCTACAAATTGTATTTTATGGTATGGTAATGTAGCATATTAAAGTTTAGTCCATTTCTTTGCAGGCTCAGTAGTCAATAAAAATGATTTAATGGTGTGGGAGGTCTAATTTGCATAAAAAAGAATGAGAAGAGTGCCTTTTGGTTACGAAGGGAAAGGAGTGCTAAAATTTTTAGCTACCCAGCTAAAAATAGACATTAAAGGACATCATTTAGGCCTGCATTAATATTGGTTTTCTGCAAACTTATTTTTTACTTCTATTGCACATTCATTTTATTTACATATTAACAAGATACACTTATGTAACACGGAATAAAAACAAGCTAGAGACAGAAACCAAACCCAAAAAACAAGAACATATTAAATTTTTCATGGTAATACCCTCAGCAGTACTGAAAGCAGTACTTAACAAAAACACCTGGTTTTGTGTTACCTGGGTTAGCAGCTTCCTGGCCATTGGATTAATCAGACTATCTTCTTCTATAACCTAATTAAGCTGTACATAAACATCTAACCAACTTCGCAGTCTTTGCAAGGAATTTCTGGCATCCAGTTCCACTCCAAAGCAGAGAATTTCTTCTCAGTCGGCCACCAAAGATCTGTAATCCTTAACCTTGAAAGGGTCAATGCTTCAGGGAAACCATTTATGAACCTCTAATTGTTGGACTACATTGTTCTTGGTATTGACATCCTTCAGTGCTTTAAATCAAAAGCCAAGCTTCCTTGCCCTCTCTCACTTAAAGGTACCTTCATAAAAACTTAAATTTACATTCTCTTTTGAGCTAAGTACCAGCAAAAGCTCTCTGAAAGTTACTGAGCAAAGAGATGATGACCCCGAACGTACCACTCCTCTATTAGCCTTTCTGGAGTAATCCTAGAAACCCTGAGTATGAATGACATTAGGAAATATTTCAGCACTTTCACCTACAGGTATGAACTGAGACAGTGCACTGCATGGATGGACAAAGACAGGTTGAATAATGCACTACCTCCTTTCATTCAGTAATTGAAGCCTAAGCCTGTGCTGAGACCATGAGCAACTACCCAGCTAACTTCAAGGTCCAGCCTAGGACCTTCATTCCTTTTTCAAAGCCACTTCAAGCTTTCTATCTGTGCTCTCTTGCCGTACTGTCCAGCCTACTCTGCTGTTCTTCCAAATGACTGTTGTCTCCCCTGTGGCTATGGGCTCCTTCATCTTGACTTACAACTAGATTGCTATACCAATTTTAATGCTGGGCCCACTCACTCACACATCTCCACTCAGATTATTATTAGTTCTAATATGAGCTCCTAGCTCTTCCAGATGTTCCTGCTAGCATTTAACCTCGTCTACAGCCAAGATCCTTAACCAAGTGAAAACTGCCAGAAGCATGTCATCTATTTGCTCTTCAAAGACTGGTAACAAGCACAGAACAAGAGCCATTCTCAGAATGCTGACAAAGCTGAGTCCCCTACAGTCAGCCCCCTTTTTTTGTCTCCAAGATAAATTATTAGCAGAGTTCTGTTAGAGAGTCCGTCAGAGGCACAGCAACAGTGTAATTCAATCATGACTGCATCACAGTGCTGGTCTGAGAAACAGAGCTGCTTAACATCACCTTGAACACTGACTATTCCCCATTTCCTAAGTGTTTCAAAGCAGCATCAAGAATGATAGTGCTTGTCACTGCAGCAACAACTGTAATTCTAGCCTAAAAATCAAATGGATTTGAAATGTTTTTCTGCAATATGAACAACCCAAGAGTTAAAATTTCATTCCTTGTGAATCACATTTGGTGTTATCCAAGATGAACCACCTAACTCCCACAAAGATTGCTCCACATCGCTTGGTTGTGTGTGTGTGCCGGATCTAAAGCACCCTACTCTCCCCCAAAATGTTACTGCATAGTGACACGGCCAAGGGTAACAAAGCCAAATGCCCAGCAGGATGGTACAACGGGGAGCAGCACTTCACACTTAAGAAGGTGAGAGCATCTGTGAAGATGTGTAGGAAGATGATTTCTGTTCCACATCATCTGCCTTCAGGAGCTATTAATGCTTGTTACTGCAGGAATCCTTAGCCAGTTGGAAAGACCCACTTCTCTGAAACAGCTCTGCCTTCAGCAGTGACTACAGAGCTATTACCATGACAAAGGGTTCCCTCACTGCCTCTCCTTTCTGGAAGGTGAGGTTTAGTCATTGTTCCACGCTATGACACCACCCTGCATGCAGTAACTTGACAATTTGTGGCAGCTTAGACAGAAGATTCCTCAAGCCATATCCCGACTACAATAACTTCATTTGATGCAAACGTTCAATACAGAAATGAAGTACAGAAACTGCCACGTGTTCCCATCCACCTAAGCTCAGCCACTTGCTCTATTGAATGAGACAACCGATTTACATCCTCAAAGTCTCGCTTTTTGCATGCAAACTGGTAGTTAACTGAAGTCCAGGGACCTGCTATGAATTCCCAAGCTTTGGGTCTTATAGGCCACTAAGCCTCGTTATTTACAAATGCAGCATTAGAGTGAAAATTTTTGGAAGCAGCACAGAATTGCCTTCTGTAGAAGCTACTTCTATACTAAATGGCACAGTCAAAACATGACCTGAAATACAAAAAGATAGCTGGTTCCTTCATGTGAAATAGGGCCCTATTCACTGATGAGCTCTTTCCCAGCAGGGAGAAGCAAGCCATCATCTCCCTGGTAATTAGACCACCATTGATAACAATGACATAAAAATGTTTTTGTTGGAAGAGCACATTTTGGGCTTTCTTGCACTCAAAACACACAGTGCTAGTTATCATCAAAGATGGGTCTTCTAAGCCTCCATATTCCAGACCAGTCAAATACAAATTCCTCATATAATTCCTATGAATCAGTGTCCTGCCTCCTTCTTCATGACTGAGTACACTTCATCACTTGTCCCAACTTACTAAGCAGCTGAGGAAATGTAGTATTTGGTACCCTCAGCCACTATCTGGGTACCACTGGCTGTGCAACAGGTTTCTCTCAATCTTGTGGCAAAGGATCCACAGAATGATTAACAAAAACATCGGTAGCTGCCTGTTTCCATCGCAAGCAAGTGTTCAGGATACACGTGAATGTTTGCACATCCCGGATTTTGAGAAATGGTATGTGCTCTCTCAAGACTGTTCATGCCGAAGGATTATTAGTCCACAAAGTTTCATGTCCTGCTCCAGCAATAAGGAACATCCAGGAGCCTCAGGAATAGAAGAGGCAATCCAAAATGCCCTGTACTGATACAAGGCCATAAGAATCCTTTTGACTTTCAAAATTCATTGTTGATTGAAAATAAAATACACGAAGCTGAAGAATGTAGATCAAAACATAATGACCCCTCCTGGGGATGTTCAGATGAAGAGAAATGGGGAACTTGGTGACCTTTAGCCTCCACAAGAAAAGCCTAGAAAACAGCTTGCTAAACCAGGAGGCTCAGCAGAACCACTGCTGGCTTCTTCACTAATGACATTTCAAAGGGGACCAAACCAGCTCATTTCTATCTCCATTCTATCTCATATCTATCATTTCTATCTCCAGTGTGAAGCTTTCCTAACCCCTCCTAGTAAGTAAATACTGCTGGGGAGCCATCTTTGCGGTACACCTTTATTTTCCTCGGTAATAGGTGTGTAATAAAGGCTTCCTTCCTGCTCCCACTTGCCAGGCTCCAGGTTTTATTAGTGCTTTGTGTCACTGTAAAGAGACACAAAAATTAGCAATGTTTATGGAGCTCAAGAACTCAAGCAGTGAATGGGGAAGTTCTAAATCCAAAATTCTAAAATTTGAAAGCACTTCTAAAAAAAAGTAAAGAAAAACATTAGAATTTGTTCAGTAACCAGTGCTGCATCGTAGGACAGTATCTGATGCAGCTATTCTGATGTCAATGAAGATGTCTCCCAAACCTGATAAACACCTTTAATATCAGAGCTAATAACCTGTGGGGGCTCAGGATCACTAAAAGCTTCGAGAAGAAAGAACATTTAAGTACCCACGCGAAAGTTGTGCAAACACAAGCTGTGCTGGGTGAGCTGAGGGGCAGCAGGGAAGGGCCTGGCTGCACCCTCGGCTGCTGCCACCATGCCGGCTCTGCGGCCACGGGCCAGCTGGGGTTGGAGATTCCAGCCCACTGGCCCCAATGACATGTTCTCGTGGAACAAAGCCCATCTCCTTTAAGACAGCTTTTTCCCAGGAACTGTCCCATATGGAATAAAATAAATAAATCATCACTGTTTTGTGAAGGGGAAAAAAGAAAGTTCCTGCTGTACATAACTCTGAGGAGCAGATATTTTTCCATTAGCTCACTGTTCTCTGCTGCACTGGCTCTCTTTGCATTTCTTGTTTGTGGTGTGTTCATTATAATATTTTTTTTCCCCCTAGGGTAAACTTTAGAATGTTACTGAGACAGCAGGTAGCCCACTCCAGGTCCCTATTATTTTGCTCTAAATGCTCCTTCAAATTAGCCTTAGGGTCTACCTGGTGAGGTTGGAAGGCTAAGCTTAGCAGGCATTTAGCCAAACTTAGATCAAATTACCAGACCTACTTTGCTGTGAGTGGCCATATTTGGTAAAGTATTGGGTTAGTCAAGAAGCTAAATTGTCAGATATAAAGTACTCCTAAGGACAAACAAAGTGGACATTGCAGTTAAAAGTAAAGCTTAAAATAATATAGTAACGGGAGCTGGAATATTAGAACTCTTATTAAAACTGGCTTGCAGCATTCTAAAATGCTCTGTATAAATAGAGCATACAGTTATTACTGCCTGGAAATATAACCACATATACTTCAGATAAGAAATCACTCCAGCTACCCAAAGAGCTTTGAACTATTAACACTATTTCTTTTCAATACTGACATGCTTTGCTCTCTGGGTCAAAAGTGATCTTATAAAAATGTCGAATAAAGGTAAATTTTGGTCATAAATCTGAACGATTTCAAGTATATTTTCCCTAGCCAAACAGCATGACTCTATTTTCTAAACAAAAAGGATGAGCAGCAGCATGATTTAAAAAAGTATTAGCACAGTAATGTCTAGGATTCCCCTTGTAGCTCTTCCTGCAGGAAGAGGGAGGAGTTAACAAGCTTTACCAGTGCCACAGAAGTTCCTTCTCTCTTCTCAAAGTTGAATTTAAGCTCTCAGTCATAAAAGCTAGAACAAAGAAGAGAAATGAGCATACAGATTTCATAAAGACCACCTCTCCTGGAGTTGCACCACCGCAGCATGTGCACTGTAGCACCATTCCCAAGTACTCTCTGAAACAAGCTGTTTCTCAGACTTCGGTCCAAGAACAATGTTTAGGCTTATAAATGTTAAAGTGTACCGAGATTACTTTTTTTAGGAAGAGTTTCAAGGGAACCAGGGGGGTTATTGTTGAAAGGGGCCAGACAAGCTGTGTTAACCATCTTTGCTGCAGAACACTTGAAAACAGAGTATGCCTATTAGTATTCCAAGCGGGTCTGCTGCAGGGCCGTCAACCTCTGTGATCTTTGGGTCCAGCACACCTCATACTCTTCCAAAGCTAACTGTGACTGCCTGTAGGGAAAACAGGAAGATATGGAAGCCCACAAAAGTAATGTCTTGGGTTCCCTGCTGCACATGACTACTCCCAGGTTGTCCTATAAGAGATGGCTGGACATAAGATTAACAGTGAGAATTCACAGTTTTATTTTGATGCCTGAAAGACGAAAGGACTCCTTCTAGAGACCACAGATCCATCAAGCAGCTCTTTGTCAGTTTACAGGAAGCTACAAAAAATTATCTTGCCAAAGATCACTAGGCATTGCTGCAAGGAAAGACAAGGTACAACATTTGTTACAGTCCACACATTTGGACTTAGCAGCTGCACATTCAAAGCTGCTGCTTTATTATCTTCCCTACAATGCTGTGCTGGTCATAAACCCAGAAAAGTTATAGATAAAACCACTAAGTAAATGTCCTCTTAGGTGCAATATAAGTATCTTCATCACAGCAAAATGAGATTTAACTGTTTGAACAGGGTTCACAGCCTTGCCTTCAGCTACTGTTAAAGGAATGCACATATTCTCATGAATTGTGAAACCCATTAGGAAACAAGGGGTCTCCAGCTAGGAGGGACCGAGGATGCTCCTGTATAAGGCAGGAACTCGTATTGCAGCTGTAGGTGGAAGGTGATACAGTACAGATTCCCCTATTTAAGCACCACTGGATAGCTACCACCAACACTCCCTTTTGCAAGTGTATGTGCAGGCTTTGTGGCCTGGCTTGGCTGCTGGAGGGCTGTAAGAACAGCCTTGCATAGCTGTGGGATAGCTGGTTCTGCGTGCCTCTTTCCAGTCTCAGCGCAGAAAGCTCTAACTGGATCAGTTGGTTGGTACCATTACTTTTGATGCCTTGAGGTCTGAAGGGGCATGAGAACTCTAATGGCTCTAATGGAACCCAGACCTGATTGCAACTTTATGCTCTAAATCTATACCCACACACAGAGACACAGCCATCTGTGTCCTGTTGGTGTCTGAAAAGGACGGATGCTTTGTTATAAATTCACTGTAGTATGAGGTTAGGAAATTGTAGTAATTTTATCTGAAGATTTATGAGTCATGCTAAAAAGGTCAAAGTGTTAATGACAACAAAAACAACACCACACAAGTCATTTCCCAAAGGCAGATTAACATTTTTTCCTTTTAGAGATAGGACACTGAGGTATGAAAAAGTTAGGCAACTTGCCTGGAGTCACAAGATGAGTCACTGATTGAAAAAGGACAAGTGCAAGCTAAACCTGATAAAAATCTACAGCATAATAATGTAGCTCTTTCATGAATATGAAGGGATTCTGTATGCAGGCATCAGAATGTTACACTAATCACCTGTTGCTTTTCATAGCTGTTAATTTTGGTGTTAGCTGTAATGCAAGAGCATGTGACTAACTCAACTGCCATTAGCCATGTAGTTCCACTTAATTTGTTGTTTATGAAATATCTCTATTTCAGAAGTTATTAGCTTCTTACAAGTACACTTATTCCTCCTTTCCCCTCCTTCCAGACGGAAAAGATTCTAGTACTGAAAGTCAGTGATACCCTTTTGCACTATTTCACTCATTAAGCCCAGTGAAAGATCGACCCACTTCCAAGAAGTTCTCTAATAATTCAGGCACAATGCCCTTCTCTACAGAGTAAAGAATATGCCAAAATACCCGCATCTCTCTTCATCCCTCAGGATACCACAAAGCAGCAACTTTAACACTGCTGTAAGAAGAGAATGGCCAGTACCTCACCAAGAGCTCATTAAGCTGCATCTATAACAATAACTGACTTCAGTAATGAAATTACAAAGCAGTCACAGTATGTGTTTTCAAAATATCAATCCTGATTCAAGTCCAGCTATAAGTAAGCATGAAGCAAAATAAAGATTTAAAAAATGATAGGACAGAAAAGTTACAGCCTATGAAAATAAATTCTATCTAAAAGAATTAATTAACATCTTTGAGAAAGGCACTCAATTCACACTGAAAAGCAGTCATAGCAATTCACAGCTAGGTCACAGCAAGCACAAGGTCTCTATTGGTTTTGTCTTTTCAGACAGTGGCAAAAATATCAACTGCCTAGAGCTATCTGCAGGATGATGGACAAAAGACACCTGACTTCTCATCACAATAAAGTCCATTTATTATGCTCCCCATCAGCCTTCTCTGCAGCCCAAAATCAGGAGCATAAACTTCAGAAAGATGAAAAAGTTTGGCCCTCAAAAATATATAATCTAAAACATTGCATGCCTAAGAATATTTTAAATACTAATGTTAAATACTAATGTTCTAAGTTAAAGTCTGCCTAATCACATTGTAGTTTTCTGTATAATAACTAAGTCTTTATACACGATTGATTTTAACACAGTATTATTAACCACATAAGTTTTGTCATATATAAGAAAATAGTTCCAAAAGCAGTGAGAGCTTGGGATTCCAAGAGAAAAATCACCAAGGAAGCCCAGCACTTGCCTAGTTAGTTGACAACAAGATCAGTCTGCCGAAACCCCACCACGAGACCAACAGGAGCCACCACCCTGAGATAACTGTATCAATGAAAGCCCAACCACAAACAGTTGCATCCACAGGAGTTCCAACCATAGGATGTTTGAATCAGCGACCCAGCTTGAACCGGTCTTGAGGTTGAGGTGAGGAGTTCATGAAGATGATGGACCTTGACTTCATCATAAGTCAATAAAAAGACCCTTCCTCACAATTAACTGAGTATGCTCAAAGGGGAGGGGAAAGGGGCGAGTCCATGTAAATGATTTCTGGGAAATGATTATAATAATCCCTCCCAGTTGATGCCTATGTATAAGTTGATTGTAATAGTCCCTCCTAGACTTCAAAATTTCGGATGCCTACGTATAACCCAATATAAAACGTGAACCCTGCCAGCAAATGGGACGCCTCTCACTTGGATTCTCCCAAGACACGCGTCCAGCACTGCTTTGCCTTTGCCTTATAATAAAATTGCCTTACAAAATATAATATTTGTGGGCTCATTTCTCACAAACTGAATAAAGCAAAATCTTGCTGGTAATTTTGAAGCCCACAGCACACGACTGAAATTTATATACCAACAAGTCATTAAAGTGAACACATGTGATTACCTTAAAGGATGATGCATTCCATAACGTGATGTCTTTTGGATTTTACTATTAGTCAAATCATAGTAAAAACAATGTCACATATTTTGCTCTAGAACTGAAGTCCATTTGGTAGGACATGGCCCATAAAAACAGCAAAAAAAATCTTTGCTGAGAAGTAGGGTGAGACTGCCAGGTTTTATGTGAGAACTGTTAATTGCATAGATTAGCTAAATGAGAATTTGAAAGGTTCTCCTGCACAAAAAATAAAAAATTATCAGCAAGATTTCAGGGGGCTCTGCTTTTTTTTCTTCATTGCAAATGGTGAGACATCTAATAAACAACCACAACACTCAAAGGTAATTTCAGACTCGCAACTGCGAACCTAGTTATGAAAGAAAAACTGTGTCTCGTAAGAACAAAATTGCAGTGTCAGAACTCCCAAAACTTCAGTTCTGAAACGATTAAATGCAAATGGCAGAATGTGCTCTGTTCACCATCAAATGTCCTACATAAAACCCTTCCATGAGTTTGGAGATCACCTCTGGTCAGAGTCTCTTCTCACTGTTCTCTTTTCCCTTTACGTGCTCTGCTGTAGCATCTCTGCATTAGTGTCTCAAACTCATAAGCAACCTACAAGTCCTTGGGAGATTCAAAGAGGCAAGGATAAAGTGAGTGGAAGACTTGCTCTTTTTAATAATTTTCACATTAAAGCTACAGCAAAGAGGGGGAAGTTTCCAGTCTAAATATCATCATTAATACATGGTTTACCCAGTCTTATTACATGGAAGTATGTAAGAAAAAAGAGAATGAAAGTAACTGTCCCTATCAAGTATCATTTGTTAATTAAGAACTACCTACCTTCTATTTTAAAAAGTGTATTATAGTGATGACTGAAGTTTTCTGTGTGTTTTGGAAAAACCAAGGTGAGCTGAAAAAATCACATTACTACAGTATTTTTTTCTAAAAATCAAAATAAAAGTTATTTCAAAAACCATCTGGGATAGGCAGATTTTCTGCTGGAATAAACTGATTTTCAACTTATGATTTCAACTACTCTGTTAATACTTATGCCATCTCACTCATCACTGGAGGGGAAAAAGGGACTCCAGGTGGTCCAGGACTTACCAGCTTGTAGCCAAATTTGTTCAAGAGTTGTCCACAGCTGCATAGGTCCCTGCTTCATTGTGCTGCTCTGCATAGTTATTTCAGACATGGCCTGTTCCAGTCTTGATGCAGCAAGGGAAGAGGCTCGTTGTGATCCTACAGACCAACCAAACAAGAACAAGAACGCATTTTATATTTCTTTACAATATTTCTTTGACTCATTGAGGCAGCAGGTCTAATCCTCCAGTCACTGCATCAGTTTTATGTAATAAGAAGTCTACTGAATTCTGGCATGACCAACTGGAGAACTGTGTTTTATAAAAGGTTAATTTACTGAAAAAAGGCTGCAGCTCAAACAAGCAAATTAAGACACAGTAATTTTATAAAGGTCTGCTTAACATTCATTAAGGAAGCAACCATATTTTTCTCTTTTGGGAAGAAGAAGTCTACCATCAATATTTCCCACAAGTCCTTATTCATAACCCATTTTATAAACACAGTCACCATACAATTACAAAATGTGCCCCACTAATGTAAAATCTTGGTATAGCATTACAAGGTATTTTAGCCCCATTTACACGGCACACACGTTTCAAGTGACATCAATATTGTTCCACTGATGTAGAGGCAATGTGGTTTTTCATTTAACCTTGGGGAGCAGAGAGTTCAGAGCTTTGACTACATTAACCTTTAGTATGCACTGTAACATTTACGCAAGAATAAAGTATTTGGCGCCCACATCTCTGGGACAAAACATCACATCAAAAGCTATTCCCAGGAGGAGAACAGGCAGATTCTGCATGGGCAGAGACCACGTTCTCCAGCACAGCAAGTGAGATAACACTGGTGAGCTGACCTCTCAGAAGGGTACCAAGAGGATGGTAACAAAATAATAAACTACAAAATGAGATTTCAGAGTTGACTTTGTAAAGCTTTGATAAATAAATATTTTAATACACATACATTTAATGTGATTTTAAGGTTGATAAGCTCTTCTCTGGAGAGCTGCTGTGACTGAAACACTTGTGGTGATTAGCATTACTCTTGAATCTACCCTTACAGGCTGACTTCACAGACCACAAGATCAGAGTTAAAATCTCGCTTTCTCTCACCGCAGCCACCCTGCGGGAGCAGCAAAGCCTACAAACAGGTACTCAAGAAGCTGGGATGGCTCTGGGCAAGGAAAGAGACAGAAGGGGGAAAAAATCTGTCACGAGGCTTATGCCTTCAGTGGTCTCTCTGAGAGGAACAGCAGCTTTTCCAGCCAGAGTGTGCAGAAGAGAGGGTTGCCAAACCACACCTCCTTACCAGCAGACCAACACATCACCCTGCGCCAGGGTGCCGGCAGGCACAGCCAGGGGGCTCCCAGCCACGGCCGCTCTGGATGCTGAGCAGGGACCTGCCAGGCACATAGGGAGGCACGTTTCTGCCTCTCGCTCCTGTGCCGAGACACCTGTGCATTTCGAGGCAGGACCTGGCTGCAGCTTCTACCTACCCGAGGGGAGTGTATCATGACTTGGGAGAGTCCACAAGTGCAACTGCAAGCCTAAAACTGCTATGGGAACGGTTTGTCCCATTATCTCATCGTTAACTAATGTCATTCATTTTAAACAGGAGAACTTCAAAACAGCCCTGCAGCACAGGCGCCTCCCACAGCTCCCTTGGAAAATGCAAATGTGCTCTTCCTAGCTGCATTTCTGAAATTCCTACATATTTTTAAAGACATTCCTGATCTAATGTTCCGAGAGATGACAGTGCAGTAATGTAGCAATTACGGCTTCAACAGTACGGTAAAAGCTGTTTCGCAGGGAGAATTTATTGTATTTAATAGTTTATTTAACAGATCCATCTTCAGCCTGTTATACTGTACGAGATTCCTCCCCCTGACCACTTACACTCTTCTCCCCCATCCCTATCCCCACCTGGGAGAAATTCCACCGAAACTCCGAGAAATTCAAGTCACACTAGAGCTGTTTTACACAGGGAAGACTATCAGGCATTTACTCCCAGCCATCCAAAACACAGACAGCTTCTCTAAAGTCCAGAGGCAACAAGAAAATCGACACATGAACAGCTAATGACGTTATTAGGAGCACTTTGCAGTTAGGGAAGACCTCTTGCCTACTAGATTGGCAAACTTGGAAAAAATACATATGGTTTGGGGATTGTGCAGTCAGCCTAACCAGATTCTTATATTACACTCCTGATGATAGCATGCTTTGAAAGCAACTTTCAGAATCACATTTTTCTGCCGAGACTGCCCTCTTCCAGAGAGGCTTTCTGGAGCTGTATTTCTTGCAAGCACCCGTGTGTAATGCTGGGCTGTTTGAACTGGGTGGGCAGATGGGCTGATGTTTTATTCACATCCTCACAGAGCTTAGGGAAATCCTCCTTTCCTTGCAAGCCAATCCAAGAAAACTATGTCACTTTAAGGCACCTTTATGCATTTTGGAGAGGTTCACATGCTGCCTAAGTAGATTCACTTAGGATTGACTGAAGCGCCCTCCCCTCACAAAGCGGGCTTTACAGGAATATCACAATGAGCTATTTGCACACAAATGAACACAAGTTAGCTGCTCCTTTTCTCCTTCCCTTCAATTAGCCCAGTAGTTGCCAAGAGGGAAATCTGACATCAAGACTGACCTTGCTGTCCCTTGCAGTGGGCATCTGCACAGCCATAAAAGTAAGAACCCAAGTTACTTAGCAGCTTAGAGTGGAGGCTCTTTGCATTTAATGGCCTTTGGCATTCCCGTCCTTGGATGTTTACCCGATTTTCCTTCTTTTCCAGCCTACACGAGGAAGCAAACGAAGTAGACAGAGGCCATCCTATCTATCTCATCTCTTCCCATCCTTGCCTGGCCTCCCACAGACAGGCTCCTTGTTCTAGATACATAAACACCAGACACAAAGCTCTCTCTGTCACAGCCCACACCTCCACTTTTGATACAGTTGCCCACCTCTGCCGGGCTACTCGTAGGGATCCTCCTTAAAGCTTGACTGACCAAATAAACTCCCTAAGAGAAGGGTTTTGCCAGCCTGGCCCTTCTAGACTGACAGGGGCTCAGCCACAGCTGTGAATCTCAGGCAAGCAATATGGTTACCCTGGGGGTGGGCTGATGGCTACTGGAGCCGCAAAAATGTATCCCCCTAACACACGCCTTCTCCTGAGAGAGAAGGTCAGCATGTATAGCACTGGCATGACTCTGACCCCTGGGTGGCTGGGGGAGACAGAAAAGCTTCAAGCAACATTAAAAATTGCATCTGAATGTCTTATTATAAAATATCTCTCCTAAAGAAATGTAGATCTTTATATGCTAAAAAAACCTCTCCACAAAACCTGTCTCACAGAACTTTAATGTCATGCCTCAAAATATATGCAAATGTTGGCATAAGAAGATATCACATCAATTTGTTATTTTAGTGCAGTCTCTTTCTCTATTTAACAGCTCCACTAGCCAGAATATAAACTTCACATTTTACAATAAAGCCCTCCACATATTTTGGAAATAACTCATAAGAGTAACAAAACTGATTTTGTTGTGATGAGCTCTGCATATAAGCCATACAAAATCTATCCAAATAATTTTAAAGCACTGTTCTAGGGTGTTATAAGACCAAAAAGACCAAGTTTAATATTTTGCACCTATGAAAAAACTGCTATCAAAATAGAAATGTACCTCAGTAGATTTACTAGGCTTATAACAAACAGAATTCTCTAGCCTAAATCACTTCAGGCAAGAGCATTATAAGATAAGACTAAATCAGAAAAATAATGAAACAGTAAGGCAGCTGACTGATATCAGTGAATTTACTTAGGAACACTACTTCAGTTAGGAGAAGATGAAGAAAATAAAAGGGAATTAATCTTTCTGGCAGCAAACCTAAAATTGTGGCACAGCAAATAATCTCATTGTGGTCTAACTAATGGAGAGGCCAGTGTCAAACCCGGCCACAGTAACCTCCCCTTCCTTCAGTGATGAGCCCAGAGATCACAGGGTGCCCTGTGCCCTGCAAAAGCAGTGTTACTAGGGGGATCACCCAGGGGATGATTTTACGATGGAGACCAGTGCCTGTTCCAGAATGATGCGGAAATATCGGACTTCCCCTTCTTTAAAGGAGCCAGACACCGCCACAGCTCTGGGGAGGCACAAGGGTGAGAGGGGCTAGAGCTGTACACTCCAATCTCATCCCGTTGTCTTCAAAGAGACTCCCAACCAGGACAGCAGACCCAGCTGCCTCCTTTCTGCAGGAGAACAGCAGGACCCAGAGCCTGCTGAGCAGGGAGCCACAGACCTCTTTTGAAACCAGCCAGTGCCAGCCCTGCACTGAGGTTGGTGGTGTAATCTCAGTTCTCGCTCCATCCTTACGTCCATTGTGGGAGCAACCATGTTAGCATGGAAACCTGGATTCTCAAACTGGAGGAGGAATACATTTCTTGGCTCAAACGAAACTGCATTCAGTACAAATCAATTTAGATGTGTGAAAACCTGGTTTAAAGCTTGTACTTTACATTAATTTACTCTTTCTGGCAGGCAGCACCATGGCATACAGCACTTTCTGCTGAATTACAGGTGCTCCATTGCCTGCTGGCTGCTAGGACTGGGCTAAAGAGAAGGCTGGAACAGGTCCCTAGCCCAGGTTTTTGAAGAGGGCGCTACATAAGAGCCCAAACACGCCTGAGCTTTGCTGTGACTCTGGAGAAGATGCTGCAGGTCTGCAGCAGAGAAGTAAGCAGGAGTAAGGGTGACAAATCAAAGGGTGACACATCAGCACATCAAAATATTACAGGCTCTACTGGTGACAATTTCGTCTCAAAATCTCAAACCACGCTGTGAAGTGCGTGCACCCCAAACCTGGCCATACCTTCTCCAAACAATTACAAAGCAAGGCACGGCATCTCCAGAAGAATGGAGAATCCCCACCCAGAACACCTTTTACATTCCATTAAGTTCCAGCTAGAGTAGAAGGTGCAGGGATAGGTCCAGGCTCAACCCCACAGTCTAGACACCATAAACCACTTACTGCTTCAGCAGCAGAGTGAGAATTGGATGAATAACAGAAGTACTGTGGCAAATACTATTTTGGAGGTTTTATTACTTTCCCTGTCAAGAATGATAGGAGGTATTTCACAAATCTTCAGAATTATCTTCAAGTGATGACTATCCTAAATGATTTTGCATTACCAGGAAGGTTTAATGATATATGCACTACATTTCCCAGTTAATTTTTAATATGCTGAAGAGCATACACTTATTTAGTATATCCTCTTCATCTATCTGTGCTGAATTCGGTCTGTTCTCTTTAATTAAGTCAAAAACTCTAGAACACTGCCACATAAACAACGAGAAAAGGGACCTATACAAAATATAAAGACTCATCTCAGCAGAGGGTAAAAAAAGAGAAACAGAATTAAAAAAAAAATAAAAACCTTAAGTAAATATGTGTGTATAGAATCAGTAAGACAAGAATGTCATAAATATAGACCCTAAGGGTTTAACACTACAAAAGAGAAAGTCGGCATGCTGAATAATATTTTGATGTTTGAATGCTCAAAACCTAACCTTGCAATGCTTTTTAACCATTAGTGGGTGTAAATGGGAATTAAACACACGTTATTTAATAATAAAAGCCATGTACTTAACACATAAGAACTTGTCCTCCATTTCAGCCATATATGCTGAGCATGTAATTTCAGTTTTATCAAGTCCAAGTGTTCACAATTAAGAGACAGACAAACCCTAATTCCCTAGCCCCAAAGCATGACACTTTTTGCGTAGGGTTCTTTTTAAATTGAGCTTTTATATTCCACTTGTTCAATTTCTGAGTTTGAGGACCACTTTTTTTTTTTTTTGCACGTGTTTCTTCTACATCCACAAGGATAAAAATCTGCTTTCCTAAAAATCCCTCGAAGTTTAAAGGCAAGTTTCTCACATAATCATCTGATTTTGAGAGTTAGGATTTTAAAGGAAGCATCAAATATCATGAGACTTATGACAAAAATCACAAGTCAGCAGCACTCTCTGAAAGCTTCCTTTGTCCTTCCTGCCAAGATTAGCTTTGATGTCTCAGTTATTTCCATCTAACTGTATCTGTTACTGTGAATACGTTTTCACCATATAATAAAGCATTGCAAATCCCAAATATGCACAAATCCCAAAGCGAATCATCATCTAATAGGAATCGACACTTTCATTCAGCTTTCCAAAACTAACAATAGTAGCTGGCTTGATCAGGACATCTAAAAAGGATTAAATGGTGTGGGGAGGGCAGGAAGGAGAAAAAAAAAAAGGGCTCCATTTCACAGTTCTTGTAAAAGCATAGTGAACTCCCATCTAACACTTTTCATGCTTGTCTTGGAGAGCTTTGTAAAAGAAAGCAGAAACTCATCTCTGTTTCATGCACGAGGAAGCTAAGGTACAGGCAAACCACAGTGGTTTCTGCAGCAGAGCTGGCCATGGAGACAGATCTGGACCTCCTGACCACCAGTCCAGCAACGTGGATACGTGCAGCCCTGCCACCCTTGCCAAACAAAGTAAAACATTGTTCTCTCACAAAAGCATATGTTTAGGACAGGAAAGCACAAATGTTGCTTCCTCACCAGAATCGGTATCATGAGCATCTGGGAGAGTGAGATGCAGTCCATTATGCTTTTTGATCGCTGGTGTTTCGGTCACACTACTTTCTTTCTCAGAGCCACTGTAAAGAAACAAAATCATGTTACCTTGGCCACCTCTCAGTGGTCTCCTCAAAGCAGGCAATTATCTAGCTACCAGTAGAACTGAAAAATCAGGGATTCCGTTTGCATGAATCAGCTTCTTGAATGCATTAACATGCCCCCAACTGCCAGTGCACAGGAAGCTCAGAGACACAGTGCCCAGCAAGGGCTCCAGGGCATGTGCTGGTATTTAGTTTATTTGGCTGTTGGAATCTTTGCAAACCACAAGGAACATGCTGGCAGCTAGAAGCCAGACCAGAGGAGGCCCACCAGCAAACCTACATGGAGCAAGAACCACCACCCCTTGTGCTTGTCTGAAGAGTAATTTGTTCCAAGGTCTACTATGCTGATCCTTTTGAATAAGACCAATTACCACCTTCCACCTGGGTGCTAATTTCTTCATTTTTTTTCCATTTCAAAGGGCTTATTTTCCTTCCACCTTCCTTCTGTTCAAAAAGAGGAGGAAAATAAAAGCTACCACACAGCACTGCTCTGAGAAAGGGGGAATATATGAAAGGAGGAATATCTGGTCTGCTCTTCTATGAGATTTCTGTCCTCACAGGAGAGGCCTTACAAAGAGAAACTTAAAAAAAAAACAACAAAAAAACCCCCAACAAACCAACAAAAAACCAAACCAACATGTACCTAAAATAAAATCACTTAACATGGATCTCCTGAGCCTTCCTGTCACCACATAGTCCGCCATCCCCCAAGGATCAGTGGTGATGATATCTCCTCTCATCATCCGTTAAGGGACAGAATACCAAAAGGAAAAGTGACTGTCCTAGCTACTTTTTCTGGCACACTTTCAAGTCTGCAGCTCAGCCTTTGAACAATATTCCTCTCAGGAAACAAAGAGTCATGATTGCTGTGGAAACCCCCATCTTTCAGTCTGATTGGTCCTTTGGTAGGGATTGCACAGAATTCCCTTGAATTTGCAATAATCGAGCAAAAGAATTAGGTTGGGACTGCTATTTGTTTTTAAACGCGATTATTCTGTTATCACTGAAAACAATGGCAGAAGATAAGCCAAGTCTTGTTCTTCCCAGCTAACAATCTAGGACTGAAAGCCACTTACTGTCATTCATCATAGTAACAATGGCATTAACAATAGCTAATTAAACTTTTACTTGGGCTTTGGGATCAAACACAAAGGTTTCTGTTAATGGACCCTGAATTTTTGGGCATTTGACTGCACCAATCTCCATCCTTGAATGGGCCTCCCTGTCTTCCATACTGATTTCCACACTGATACATCATTTGAGACTATCATGTGGTGAGAGATAGAAGGGAAAATTAAATTCTCTGTCCTGTGCCTCAGCCTTGCCTAGCCAGGATTAACCCAAGTGTAAGTGCCCTGGCTGGGAGCTGCTGGTTCAACTGTAGGGGCAACTCTGTCTTACTGGTGCATTGTGTATGCAGGAACAAGGCAGCTGCACTTCCAAATACTACTCCGATGGGGTGAACGCTGCTTCGATGCAGCAGCCATCACCACAGAGTCCCTGTTTAGGCACATGATGTGGCAGTGGCTTACACGCTGTACTCTTGACTCCAAGGACCCGTGAGGAGATCGGAAAATCCCAGGCTGAAAACCAAGTGGAATGTATTGTGCTGAACAGCCACTCCCAACGGCTTAATTTGTTATCCTGGAGAAGGGAGGAAAAGCTGCAGCACAAGGCCTTCAGCCAACAGAGCTTTTCCATGTGCCATGGAAGGGATGGTAGCCAGATGATTTGCCTTCTGCATACAGCACTGGAAAGGCTGACAGCACGGCATTTTGCCACTCTACTGCCCATGTTTTTGAAAGGTAGTTGAGACAGTGGACAAAATGGTGACAAAAATGCTGAAGGGAACCCTTGATTGTGAGAGACTGCAAAGGCACCAGTTTGTCAGAGAGAAGACAAGAGGAGACTCTAGCATATGAATAGCTGCCTGGGGATAAAATATTGGGTCCTGAAAGACTCTTCAGTCTATCAGAGTCACAGTAAGACTGTAAAGCCAGGAAACTTAGGCCAGACAAATGCAACTAAATGTAGCTAAAATGCCATTTAATTGTGTAAACTATTATCTTAAACCAGTAACAAATTATCTTAAACCAGTAAAGCATACTGGGTGCAACAGCTCTCAGCTGTGTGTAAATACAAGCTTCTCTTTTCCAAGAGGCCCTAAAAAATGTCTTCCTCCAAGTCTCACTGGTAAGAATTTCCCTTAAGTTCCTTTACAAGTCCTACCCAGAATACTTCACATATTTGTTAGCTGATACTGGTGCAATTTGTTTAATACGAGGGGCTTCCTGGGTCATTAAATCCAACTCTAGGTACAAAGTTCATTCTTGTTACCTTTCAATTAGCACTTCCCAACAGAAAATACTTTATGACGTATTTTTTGAGAAAGTAAAAAAAAAAACCCTGCTGGGAATAGCAGTGAAATACACATCAGAGTTCCTAAAAGCAAAAGCAAAGCAATTTGTTTTGTTTAGGCTTCTATGGCTAAAGCTTATCAAAAGCCTCTAAAGCTATTGCATCTTGGGTTTTAAAGTGTAACAGCCAAACGAACAGCTTGGGATCCAAATGCAGTCCAAATGGCTGAACTATTTGTCTGTTTTCCAACCTACTCTATACAGTCTCAGGCTTGCAGCCCCACCTTGCAAGAGCAAATCTTCCTCAGTCATAATTGTTCAGAGTGGATTTGATCAGCTTCATGAAGACTACTCATGGGTATAAAGATTATTCATGTGAGAGGTACATGATTGAATCCTTAGCTGAAGAAACTAAGGCCTAAGGAAATCAATTCTTCCAGTCTGTAACAGACCACTTCTCTGCTGCTACGCAAACATCTTGATTTTTGTGTTTGGTCTGCTGCTCATTAGCTAAACCAACAAGAATTACTAACAATCCCTCCTACATAGACATGCATCATTTTGTACATATACTTCTGGTGTTTATAAAGCTTACGTAAATGCATACAGAAATTGGGGAACAACACAAGCTATATAGCCTGCTGTCATTAGTGATGCCATCAAGCATGCTGTCCTTCCTATCAAACAATTTATGGACATTATGGGTGAAAGATAAGTAGTCTTAGTGTAACATTCTCAAGACAGTTGTACAGTACAGTGGTATCATGACTAGGACAATATGCAAAGGGTGTCAAAATCAGTATCTTTCACACTTTCTAAACTTCACCTTTTGGTGGGGCAGCAGATGAAAAGGAAGAAACAAACAGGGAAGGTAGCATTGTTTAAATGCAGATTTACCAGGACAAAGGAAGGGAGAAAGATGCTACATTCTCCACTTCTTTCCTTGCCCAGTTAGCACCAGGCTGTGCAACCAGCATGCAACTACAGCATATGATAGAGTTTGGCAGTGTGCCTTTCCTTGGCTTACTCACTTCAGGACTGTGTCACCCTCACACATTCCTGCTGCCAACTACTGCAGACTGTGAACAATAGCTTATGAATGCTCAGCACTACTGAGGGAAAAAAATCTGCCCTCTATTCTGGACACCCAAATATGGATAGACATGTGTAGACATTTGGATCAGAAACTCTTGGTTCAAACTGCTTCTTCAATATTAAAATATTGAGGTTTTGTTTCTTTTTAAATACTAGCTATTAAAATCTTACCTTTTTTTTTTTTAATCACAGCTAGAAATATTACTTACCTTTTAAATAGTACTGTTTATTACCCTTTTTGCAAAATAACTTAAGTATCTAGAAAATTAAAGAAGATACTGCATGCCCAGTAACAAATCTGAATTTGCTACAGTGAAGAAAGCCTACCTGTGCTGTAAAACATTATATACCATCTGCCACATCTGCAACATATGTCTGCATGTCACCAGAGCCTCTTCAGGTCCTTTATGTATCCATTCCAGTTTTACTTTGGTGAAGAATAAGCTGCAAGATGAAAAAGAATAACTCCTGTTTTATTGGCATCTCATAAATGTAGAGAATCAGTATCACTCTAGTGAGATCCTAGCAGGCAGCATTTTTACTTCCTTTGTATGTGCAGCAATAAAGAAAACACCGGAGCACAAAGCATTTCATTTGGCTCAACTTTGATTCCCCACAAGGAGATGAGCGGATTAACAATATTCCTCAGCTGCAGTCAAATTTGCGTCACAAAGCTGGCAGGACAGTGTTAAAAGCAATGCATTGCAAAGCTAACAAGGTGAAACATACACTGAATCTCATTTTATTTGGGGCAGTATTGAAAACAGAATAAAAAGTAATTGCCATAATACATAAGCCAGGCTGTTTTCTTAGTCTGGCATTTTCTTACAGCATTGACTTATATAACAAATTTCAGGCAAAACCCGCAGCACAGTTAATATACACAGATAATTATGTAATGCCTCACAGGAAGGAAATGCTTTTTCTTAACCCCAGCTGGCAATATCTCATGCCCCTAGGCAAGACAGCTGATAGCCTTGTACATTCTTGTTCTAGGTAGTGTAACTGCTGCTACTATTCTTATACCTAGAGAAGACCTACTTGCACAGACCACTGGAATTCAGCAGAATTGGGTCACGCAGAGGTTAGAAGACAGATTTGGCAATGACACAACCTACCACTTGCTGCTAGCATGGCTTTTAACACCATCCTTCACAACACCTATTTTATTTTAATTCCCAGGATGATTTAATTTATTTCTTTTCTACTAGTGTAGACTTACTTCTCTGCTTTAAATGTTTTCATAAAGTCCAGTATCGATGCATTTTTTATGCACTCAATATGGTGAATAGTCCACTGGATGCACATATATGTATATACATGCACACAACAACAACAGCTGAATGTTAAAAATCCTAAACGTCGTTCTGTGAATGTGACCTGCAGGCTCCTGAGGAATCTCAACAACTTCAGAAAGAGATAACAGCACTGCATGTGTGATGTTAGAGAAGACTTTGCAGCTGAGTAACAGATCCTTCACTTGGAATAATTAGAAATCTGCAGCCAAGACTCTGTGGTGCATATCTACAGTAATGTGCTAATACAGCACTAACAAACATCAGGCTGGGGATTTGGGG
>WEIV01030229.1:0-11801 GCA_013390005.1 Calyptomena viridis
TTACTGCATTCAAGGCGAAAGGCTGCTTTTATTACATGGCAGGACAGCTGAGAGAGGTGTGCTTGATGAGCAATTCTCTTCTTTGTCAACAACTCTTAGATCCCTTTATTGTTTTCATCAAACCAATCTTTGTTTTTCTTGAAGGAGAACCCTAAGGATTCCATCAGATAACTTATTGACATCCTCTGTTATTGTTGACAAAATTCCAATAAAACAATGGAATGAATAATTAGAATCCATTGAAAGGCTGATTTTTGTTCTTTAGGGGTCTATTTTTATTAATACATTTCCTCAACAAGAAAATTCTTGATATAAAGAAGTATCTCTGTTTCTTTAAACAAAATTACCTTTTTCGTTTATTTAAAATTGTAAGATCTGTTCAGAGGATAAATGACCCCAGTGAGTAAAATCCTATGATAGAAGTTCACTTCTGTATAGCTATCAAAAAATATTTCAGAGGGGGGAATAAGAGGTAAATAATAAATTTTGAGCTTCTAAAAATCTTTTGGCAGTCTCAAAGCATTTATCCATTGTGGTGCTCTGGCCCTTCAGTATTTGGCTGTGAACAGTGTTTAGTTGCATTAGCAGCTCCTACATGAGCATGTTGCACATTTCACAGAATCCTCTGCTTCACTAGAGGCACATCAACCACAGCTGAAAGTCCACAGTAACATGATACAAATTTTAGTGCTACCTCCATATGTCTCTGTTTAACAAGAAGGACTTCACAATTTCTTATGTCAGAAAGGCAAAGAGAATAAGACTTCCCAATAGCTGTAGTTTGGAACTTAGTGTGATGTTTTCCATGCCTTGCTATGCAGGAATGATTGTTGGTATCTGGGAAACTGAAATAAAGGTAAAATTTGTCAAGAAGAAACAGACATTCTTTGTGTAGGGCAGACTGTAATCTAGTAAACTGTAAAAAAAGCTATGCATCCTAAGAAATAGACCACACTAAAGGGCTCTAGAATTTATTGAGAGATTATTGTTACCTGACTTTAACCAGTTAAAAGGTAACATCTGTGTTTTGTTAAAGGGTAACATTTGATCAATGAATGTCTTTTGATAGAGTAAACTCCACTGAGAAGTGATTCACTTGTCTTAATTGACTATAGAAAGAATTTAGATAACTGATTTAGTGTGATAGTTTTAACATTACTGTATTTTAACAAAATGAACAATACAGAAGCAAAGTCACCATGATTTCATCTATACTCAACTTTGGCTCACACTATGCTATCACTGTATATAGCCTGTACTTAAGGCTTCTGTAACACAGTCATTATATCTGTTCATACAAGCTCTTTTCAACTGTTCAGTTTAGCCCTATGTTAGATGCATATTGATGCCTTTCCTTTTTAGCTCGTGGAACAGTGAGGGACCCTAGTATCATTTAGAGTAACCTCTTGTACAGTAGTGACAATAAGCCTTCCACAAAGTAATTTTGGTATATATTAAAACTTATTTATCAGAGAAAAGAAAATCTTATTACAATAAATGATGAAGAATCAACTTTAATATTTGTTAATAAGAGTCAATAGTTCATTGCAGAAGAAAATTTGGAACCAATAGTGGCATTCAGAAAGATCGTTTATGTTAACAGAAAAAGAAAATGTTTTTTTTCCGAGTAACGTTCTGGTGGGGAACATGGGAAGATTTTGTTTGTCAAGGATGTTGTAATAATAAAAATATCATATGATAAAATCTCGGTGGACATATTACACACAAAGAACTTGGATTCTTAATGAAATCCCAACAAAATATTCTATTTTCCTGTTTCTTTTTAAATCTTTTAATAATTTTGAGGACTCTCAGCACCTGCGAAGTATTAAACAAGGATTAACAAGATGCAGTGCTAGCATCTCTCTGACTTTTTAAAAGGATATTTTATGTTTACATATGCAACTCATTCAGCCTTAAGATTCTGTAAGAATCCCAGCTTTTATTAGAAAGATCAAATTTTAGTGTCATGACCAAATTGGAAGAAGTCAAGAACATCCTAAAAACTGAAAAGCCAACTGAGGAATTAAAATTCTCCCAAGTGGGAAAAAAAAAAAAAAAAAAGGCCATATGTCATAAGTGGACCTAAGTCATAACTTTCGAAATTCACAATACTGACAAAATCTTTCACTTTCCTGCTTCTTCTTCCAAAGCCTTGGGGAGCAATAGCTAGATTCATTTGCAAATTGGGAGCCATTGCTTTAGATCTTATGTACTTTCTTCTATCTCTCATACACAGTAGGGATTCCTGCTCACATCCTTTTTTTCCATATAGCTTTCCATCTCATGCCTCTCCTTTTCTGCATTATTTTATTTCAATCAGTTACTTCAAAATAATTCTCTGCTTAATTTAAGATTAATTTCTTTACCTTCATTTAAACTAAGCTTTTTCTATATAATGAGAAAGTGAGAAGGAGAAGAGAAAGGAGAAGAAGGAGAAGGAGAAGGAGAAGGAGAAGGAGAAGGAGAAGGAGAAGGAGAAGGAGAAGGAGAAGGAGAAGGAGAAGGAGAAGGAGAAGGAGAAGGAGACGATGACAATGACTTTTTTTCGGACTTCTACAAATTTGCCTGAAACATTTAAAGAAACATGAGATCTTGTTTCTATTACATGAGATTTGTTTTTCCTTTTTTGCTTAACATTTTTAGAATGTCTATCAAACTGTGAAGAGCTGTCAGCACTATCAACCCTTCAAGCTAGTCTTATAAAGCAGTAAATTTTATGGAGCTTTACAGAGTGTAAGTGAAATAATTTAAATACTGGCAGCTCAAAGTTCCTAAAATGCTCTTTAAAATAGGAAGATTATTAATTTTAATCACATCTGATTTGCAGGCATAATCTTCACATAGTGTATTTTATTAGTTTAACATATTAAGCCAGGTTATAAAACCAAAGCAACATGGTTGGGGAAGATTATACTCTCAGTATTTGAGTACTTCAGAGTCTCAAAACTCCAGTTCTCCCATCACCCAAATGTGTATCTTCTGTCATATAATTCACCATGGGTATACAGTACCAAGGCAAAGGTAATGTTTCAGTTGCTGGTGCTGATGATCAGGCAGCAAGTATATAGCCTAAATGAAATTTTAATTTCTATTAATCCAGAATGACACAGTCATACCATTGGAATATTTTGCAAGAAGCAACACAATAACAGATTATTCTGGTGTGCTTACATTCAGTACACGGATTTCTTTTGACTTATGATGTTAACATATGGAAAACTATGTAGAAGAGAAGAAAAAGAGACAGGAGGACGCATTACGTATCTGAAGATTGCTGGGCAGGGACAGGATCCAATTAAAGGGAGCAAGACTATGCCTAATGAGAGAAGTCTCTGGGGAACACCATAGTGGGAAAGACTCTTGCACTTCCTCAGTAAATACTGAATGACCAAGCTCCATCTCAAGTGCCTGTAGGCAAATGCAGGCAGGATGGATGTAAAGTTCTTCATTATATTCTACTTCACAGAGTTTTTACTTGCATGAAATTAATTTTTGCTCAACATTTTCTGAAAATATTAAGAAACAAGTTGAAAATTATTATTATTATTACAACAAAGAGTTCCAAAGGCTTACTGGATGTATTAGCAAAGAAAAAAGAAATAATAGATTTATTTAATTCAGAAAGAGACAAAAAACAACTAAAACCCAAACTTATCCTTGAAACCCTGTAGTAAAGGTCTAATGACATTATTCACAGGGGAAAAATAAGAACTTTCCATAAAAGAAGAGCAAGACAGTGTGTTATGATAAAAGTTATGAATTACATGTATCCTGAAAACATGTCAATATGTCATGAATCGTCTAAAGACATATTTAAAAAACAGTGTCAGAGCCTTCCCAAGTTAACATTTACTGAGTGTTTTGACATACAGCAAAAAGATGTTTCTTGTCCTTCCAGTTTGCTCTTATTTTAGAGGACATGTAAACTTGTGTGAGGGAGCTGAAAAATACCTGAGAAAAAGTTAAAGTATTTCCTGGTAATGTTCCTTATAATGAAATAATATTATCTTTTTCTTCTGAAAGTCCTGTTTTGAACAATTCCTTCTGTTCTTTATCTCTGATGATTGCTGGAAGAATGTCTGTGCAGGAATGCTATAAAAATAACAGGAAGTCATGGAATAATACAATCCTATTTAAACATCTCAATATCATTAAGTCAGCAGAGCCTTGCATTGTTTATGGACTTACCATTTAACAACATCTTCTTTTAAAGGAGAACAAAGATCACTAAAAACTTGCATAATCCTTTCTCTCGACTGTGGAGATTTGTCCTGAATAAGATGATCTAAAATTCAGGAGTTTTATTCAGAACCAGGTAAGAAAAGACTTCTACAGGAATATTAGGAACTTTTGGTTCTCCCATACACTCAGTAAGGTTGGACACTTCATTCTTTCTTCCTCAGCAGTGGAGGTTTTAAAAATAAATATAGATATCACTGATGAAATTCCCTAAAACTAATGCTGTGACTAAAGAATATAAAAGTCTTACAGAGAAAAATGAAGCCCTCTGCTCATCTATCTTGTGTAATTTTTTGTGTGTTTTGTTTTTGGGGTTTTTTTTCTCTGTAATGTTTGGAATAAATGAAAAAATGCAGTAATAAATAATATTTCTATGATAAATATTTCTTTTCGGAACAATTCTAGAATATCTAATGATGGGATTGAAAATAGCACAGAAAGCATATGAATGTTCTGAATACCATTGGAGTCACCTTTCAGGAATTTTGCAAGCAATTTACCTTGTCAGGGGAGGAGTCAAATAAAAGCAAGTATCTAAAAAAGGAACTAAAAAAGGTAAATCAAATAGAGTTTGTGTCCGATTCTATGGCTGAGAAATGTGTTTGTTACATGGCAAATAATGGTACTAAACAATTACATAAATTTTATTAAGAGTAAGAGAATGGAATATGACACCAAGCTGAGTGGTGCAGCTGGCATGCCTGAGGAATAGGATGCCATCCAGAGGGACTTGGAGAAGCTCAAGAAGTGGGCCTGTGGGAATCCCATGAGGTTTAACAAGGCCAAGTGTAAGGTCCTGTATGTGGGTCAGGGCAGGCCCCAATTTTAATGCAGGTTGGGGGATGAACAGATAGACAGCAGCTCTGCTGAGAAGGACTTGGAGGTGTTGGTGGATTAAACAAGGGACATGACTCGGCAATGCACACTGGCAGCCCAGAAAGCCAATTGTATCTTGAGCTACATAAAAACAACCATTGCCAGTAGGTCAAAGGAGGAGATTCTGCTCCTCTGTTCTTGTGAGATCCCGCCTTGAGTGTTGCATCCACCTCTGGGGTCCTCAGCACAAGTATGACATGGATCTATTGGAGCTGGCCCAGACAACGGCCATGAAGACGATTAGGGGGCTGGAACACCTCTCCTATGAGGACAGGCTGAGAGATTTGGGGTTGTATAGACTGGAGAAAAGGAGTCTCTGGGAAGACCTTATAGTGGCCTTCCAGTACCTAAAGGGGGCTTGTAAGAAGGATGGGGACAGATTTTTTAGCAGGTCTTGTTGTGACAGGACAAAGGGTGTAAAAGAGTGTAAGTTCAGACTAGATATAAGAAGACAATTTTTTTTTACAATGAGAGTGGTGAAACACTGGAACATGTTACCCAGAGAGTTAGTAGATGCCCCGTTCAGTGTTCTGAGAACCACAAGCTTGTTGAGCATGTCTTAATACAGGTTCATCTGATTAAATGTGTCTAAGTGGTGTTTTGACCCAGACTGAATGCCAGGTACCCATCAAAGCTGTTATATCACTCCCCTCCACAACTGGACAGGAGAGAGAAAATATAATTAAAGGCTTATGAGTTGAGATAAGGACAGGAAAGAAATCACTCATCAGTTACCATCACAGGCAAAACAGACTCAACTTGGGAACAGTAACTGAATTTACTACCAATCAAAATCAAAGCAAGATAAGAAGAAGTAAAACAGTCTTTAAAACACTTTCCCCTCATCTTTCCTTCTTTCCCAGGCTCTACCTCTTCTTCCTAAATGGTGCAGGAAAATGGGGAATGGGGGTTATGATCAGTTCATCAAATGTTTCTCCCATTGCTTCTTCCTCAGGGAGAGGAGTCCTTCCCCTGCTCTGGCGTGGGGTCCCTCCTCATGGAATACAGTCCTCCACAAACTTCTCCAACTTAGGTCCTTCTCACAGGCTACAGTTCTTCATGAATTGCTTCAGTATGGGCCTCTTCCATGAGGTACAATCCTTCACGTACAGGCTGGGTCCCCCACAGAGTTACAAGTCCTACCAGTAAACCTGCTCCAGTGTGAGCTCCTCTCTTCACAGGGCCACGAGTCCTGACAGAAGCCTGTTCCAGTACAGACTTCCTACAGGGTCACAGCCCGTTTTTGAGCATTCGTCTGCTTCAGTGTGGGGCTCCTCCTTGTGTCACAGGTGAAATCTCTGCGTGCCTATGGACCTCCGTGGACTTTAGAGGGACAGCCTGCCCTCATCATTGTCTTCACCATAGGCTGCAGGGGCATCAGCTCTGGTGTCTGGGGAACCTCCTCCTTCCTCTTTGACATTGGTGTCTGTAGAGTAGTTTCTCTCACATATTCTCACTCCTCTCTTCTCTGATTGCAATTACTTCTGCACAATAACTTTTTTGTTTCCCTTCTAAAATATATTATCATACAGGCATTACTGTCATTCCTGATTGGCTTGACCTTGGCCAGCAAAGGTCCCATCCTGAAGTCAGCTGGCATTGGCTCTGTCAGACATGGGGGAAGCTTCCAGATGATTCTCAGAGAAGCCACCTATATAGCCTCTGCTGTTACCAGAACTTTGCAGTCTATCACATTGCTTGTATTTGGAACAAAAAATGTTCCAAGGGAAAAAAAATCGGTTTTAAAAGAAGATGTAGATTCTGCAAAAAAAAAAAAAAATAGATCCGGTAACAGAAGCTTACCAAATATATTAAGAAAATTTTGTTAGGGAATTAAGAAGAAATCAATATATATCGTGTTTAAAATTAAGCATTTCTTTGTTGTGCTAGTAGTTTACGTATTACAGAGCTATGGACAAAGGAAGCAGAAAACTGCTTATTAGGAATATAAGAAATGGTATGAGTGAGAAAAAGTAATTAAAAGTAAGATAGATTTTTAGAAACAGTTTTCCAGACTAACCCTTCTAGATCTTTGCTTAAAGAATGCATTGTCTAAAATGTAGTACAATAGTGGCAATACTTATCTGAGGATTTCACAGTGCTACCAATAATCCATTTCCCTATAGGCAGTAGATTTATCTATACTTAACTACGCTAACATCAAATTCATTCTTTTATTCACCTATATATTTAGAAAGACAGTTGGACTGTTTGAAAAAAGAAGTCGCTCTTCAAAATACAATCAGAAAAATATTTTGAACTCAAGACCATCCAATCATTACATATTGTAAGAGAAAACATAGGAGCCAGATAAAAAATATCTACATGCAAGCTGAAAATCCCATACAATAAAAGGAGTAATTTTAGTGGAAGCCTTAGAATCCATATTAAAGATTTATCCTAAGATATAACTGTGCTGACACGTTATACACTTATGGTCTTTTCTAGCTACTGATTGCCATCTGTACATGAGGGATTCACAATAACAACTGACACAATTAAGAAAAGCAGTATATCAGTTGACTACATTAATTGCTTTTTGTAATCACACTGAGTGATTAAAAAACCCACTACACGCCTCTTCCCAAACTAGGTCCTTTTCCCTGTAGAATAAAGAGCACTCTGAGAGGTCAGTGGGAAAGAATAACATCTGGTAGAGAGACAACTGACCATCCCTCTCTCCTCTCCTGCTTCTCTTATTCACACTAATGCACACATATCCAAACCACCCATCCTTCTGTTTGGCTGAGCTTAAAGCATCTGTAGTGAAGAGTCCTCCGCTCCCAGTTTCTCTTTTCAAAAACATCTGTCTCCAATGTGGTCCTGTTTAAGGGACTAAGACAAAAACAAGGTCATCTTAATGTACTTCTTACAAGTGGCTTTTCAGGGACATTCTGAAAATGCATTTCCAGAACTATTATTCTATATCCTTTCTAATTTGCTAGTGTAATGATAATATCTAGTCACAAAGAGAGGCATTACTGTTGTGATTTTCCACTCTTTTTCAATGGTAAGTGTCAGATAAAAGGGTAGGGAGTTTGCCCAGACTTTTCAGAGGGAAGACTTTTCTCTTCCCTTAGTAATTTGTTTTTCTGTCAGGGCCCCTTTAGTGCTCAATCAGTCTGTCAGGGTCCTGTCCTGTCACAGAGGAAGACCTTCACTGAACAGATTCACAAATCTAAGGGTAAGTTCAACTGCCTTTTCGGGAAGCTCCTGTGCCAACAGAGGAGACAGACTCCTCAGCAAGTCTTCCAATGTGTTATTCGTCATCGACAACCATTAGCACCTTGTTAGGAATAACTCTAACAGTGAACAAAGTAACCCTTTTCATTAGTACAAATTGTGACAAGTGAGCAAAGGTTCATGGTAGTCGGTGATAGGGTTTATCTGCAAAAATACATTTAATACCATGTAATAACAATATAAGACAAAGCATAACCACAAGTTCTAAAGCAAAAACAGTCTACTAAAATATTATGAAGCAAAAACAAGCTCTGGTCTTTAAAGCAAGTAATCAGCATGCATAATTTACTGCTCACCCACACAGGTGTCCCTATGGTGGGAGGCAAGAGGGGTTCAGCCCCTCGACTATCCCAGCAGTGTTGGTGCAAATCTTCTCCCCATTTCTCTCCATTTCCAACCTCTTTTATATTATTTCTTTAGGTTTAGGTGGAATTTAAATTAGTTTAGTCAAAAATGCTATATTTGGGTGGTGTGACAGGCATCTCTTCTCTCTTGATGTATAATTGGCACAGGTCAAAAGGGTCACCATGTTCCCTTCCTGCAAAACGCTTGCAAAGAATGACCGTGATATCTTCACACCTCTCCATTCTTTGGTTACATCCTATTATAACAGGTGCTTATCAGAGTTTAGGGAACTTTGTGGGACAATGTGACCTTCATGTTATTTGGGAAATGGCAGCTGGAGTCTCTTTGATGTTATCCACAGACTGGCTAATGGTCTTTCCCCTATTTGTCTTATTCTATTTTAGCTTTTGACTTCATCTCTTACTCCACAGTAAGTTACAGCAAAATATATGGAATGTTCAGAGAAACAATACATGGGGTAGTGACTCTCCCACCATCCTTTGAAATGTAGCAGTGGTAGCACCTGACTGACAGACTGTAGTGAGAAGCCAGCAGCAAGAAGCCAGGAGCAAGTCTGAAATTAAAATCAAACTAACAGCCTGTGGTATTTGATACTAGCTAGATCAGTAAATATTTTGTGGATTTACCTTTCAGGGCTGTGTACTTAGATAAGATAATCTTAAATGTGCTTCCCCAGAGCCTTCTAAAAAACTCAAGAGAGCTGAGATATTGTTACTGTCACTTCTACCATCAAAAAGGCCAAATACTGTTTGGGTAAAAGAGGTCATTTTTTAAATGAGCAACCCTTTGGGAAGTTATTGTCCAATAATAAAATGAGAAAGAATAGGAAGAGATAAAAAACAGGCAGGAAAACAAGTTAGGGCACTTTGTTAGTTGCGCCCAAAACACCTTTTCTGTACACAAAAACAAAACCAAACCCAAGCCTTTAAATATTGAAAATTGCAAAAACAATGTGAAAAAAGAACCAGATTAGGAAAAGATATAATCAATAAATAAGCAACGTTGCTATGAAGACATTGGATTTTTCTTACTATCAGATAGATTCTGAAAATAAAATAGATCAGAGAGAAAACAGAACAACTCAGTTCCTACCAAACTGTCACCAACAAAAACTGGTAATATCCAAGGGTAAAAAAGAGAAAACTTATTTGTCTGCTTGTAAATTGTTGACATTGGCTCAACAGAATTTGAAAAAAAAAGTTCTCTTGGTATAGCCTACCAACTTTACTCCCATATTCAGTTAGGAGGGATTATGTCTTTCCAAAACAAAGTAAATCTTTGTGGAACAAATTTTTAATACCAACTATCTTGTGAAACAGAACTTCTGTAATAACAATCAAAAGAATGGAAGTTTGCAGTCAGTTTGCAGCCAGCTTTTAGGAAGTTTTTGCTGAACTTGGCAATTCCAAAGAACAAAATTAAAATTTCAAAAGACTATCTAGTTCACAATTAGCTTTACCTATAGACCAGGTATTTTGAAAGTTTTGTAGCTGAGGATCATCCAGCAAAACTGGAATGTCTGCAGCCATGAGTGATATCTGTACTTACTCAGGATCCAGACTGGTCTAGAAGCCACAGTCAGTATTCCTGAAAAGTTTTAACACTAATAAACTTGTTAGACAAATTATGCAAAATATAATAGTGTCTCTGTCAGTGTTTGAGAGGGACAGTTGAAGCGAACCAAAGTGAATCCAATATTAAATTGTTCAAGACTTTGAGTATAAGGATAGAAAGGATTTTATTACAACAGAAAAACAAAAGAATAAAAATATATATATTATGTATTGAAAACAATTATCCAAACAATATAAGCACCCAAAATTAAATTATGTGTCTGATATAAAAAAACCATATGAGCAGCCAACACACAACAAAATAGTCCTTCTTGGTGCAATAACACAGGCCTGGCTGACCTGAAGCAAAATTTCTGCTTGCAAGCAGATGTATAGGGTGAGGTTTAGGGAGGTTTAGGTATAGGGATGTATAGGGAGGTTTCAGAGCTGATTCTGGTGTCTAGAAAGGGATTGTTGGAGGCAAGAGAGGGGGTTGGTGAGGATTGGGGCTCCCCCCGGGACTTCCCAGGTCACAGAAGGGGAAGAGTGGAGGCAGAGAACGAGAGAGAGCAAAACTGGAATTAATTCCTCACCTCCTTGGGATTTGGGAACCCATGGGGAACGGTGCTAGGCTTTGGGGATCCCGAGAAACCCAGTGGAGATGGGAAGAGGGGCTAGCTCCCACCCCTGGGATTTCTGAGTACTCGTGGGGGGTAGGACTGGGTTTTGGAGCTCCCATGACNACCAGGGGGAGAGGTGGCGAGCGAGCCGCGAAGGACAGCAAACACAGGCAGCACCCAGCACCGGCCAGCGCCAGTGGCCGCAAAAGGCGGCCACACCTGATGCCCGGCCGGCATGGGCAGCGGCGCCGCCGGTGCAAGCCACAAAGCTGCACCCCGCGGGGCATCGAGCCTCCGCAGGGGCAGAGGCCTGGCATGCCTCTGCTGCACCACTCCCGACCCCGGCTCCACAGCCGCCCCACAGAGTGGCCCCGGTGGCCCACTCCCAGCTCCACAGTGGCGGCTCCCCCTCCTCCTGCTGGCACCCCNTCGCTTCGCACCACCATGCATCCAAGAAGCAGAATCGCGTCTGCCTCTCACTGTCTTTTTATCCTTTTTCTTCTTGGCCCAGAATTCCTTGGATCTCACACCTGCGTGCATGCATCTTCCCATGCTTTTTCTATCCCTGGGGGCCGTAGCCTTGCGTCCTGGTTGGTCTATTTTCTCCCCACCTCTTTCCGGTCCCAAGCCTGTGGGAGGTTCCTGTGCACACTTTCCATGTGCCGCGGGAATGGCGGCTGCTCCCCCTCCCAACACAGGGAAAACGGGACCGCAGGCGCAGCACCCCTGAGCACCAAGGGGAGAGGTGGCGAGCGAGCCGCCAAGGACAGCAAACACAGGCAGCACCCAGCACCGGCCAGCGCCAGTGGCCGCAAAAGGCGGCCACACCTGATGCCCGGCCGGCATGGGCAGCGGCGCCGCCGGTGCAAGCCACCAAGCTGCACCCCGCGGGGCACCGGGC
>WEIV01030229.1:12211-41802 GCA_013390005.1 Calyptomena viridis
CGGGGCACCGAGCCTCCGCAGGGGCAGAGGCCTGGCATGCCTCTGCTGCACCACTCCCGACCCCGGCTCCACGGCCGCCCCACAGAGTGGCCCTGGCGGCCCACTCCCAGCTCCACAGTGGTGGCTCCCCCTCCTCCCGCTGGCACCCCCGACTTGCAAACAAAAGGGAAAAAGTTTTCCTTAAAATAGAACCATAACAGACCCAAACACAGATTCTGTTATATTATGACTGGAATTTCTGGGAAGCTCCATTTTTTTATTCTCCAGCTCTCAAGCATCTGAGCTAAAAAAGTAACAGGGAAAAATACGGCTTCGTGTCACATTTCCTGTGAGATGCGGTTTGGTTGCTCAGTTCACCTTACTTAGGAATTAGACCCCCTTATGAAGGTTTGGAGTAATAGGGCATGATAAAATGCAATAGTGATTTAGTTATGTATCATCCTATTTACGTCCATGTGCTATATTGAGGAAACTGGGAATTGCTGCCATACTATGGAATAACTGAGGGCTCTGGATGTTCTCTTAAACAGAAGGATTATTTAGCCAGCATTGAAAACTTTCTAGACAGGTGTTCCCATGTTCTATCACACAACGAGAAGAACAAACCCTTGTTGTTGCATGGCTTCTGTATTCTGATCTCATAGAAGAAATGTCTCTAAACTCAATTTGGCTTTGGAGAAATATAAATTCCGATGGGGGGTCTGAGAAACAGATGGCAGAGTAAATGGCACTGTTAAAAACCTGATGAGAGAAGAAAAGCCTCATATCTGGACACATCTTACAGCACTGAAAGAGTGATTTGAGTAGCTCCATTTAGTTTTCAGGGGACTGATAAGCTAGAGCACCGTGAGTCACTTTGTTCATCTGTGGTCTTGAAATTCCCCTGCAATCAATCCAGAGGTTGCTTTGGCTCAATTGAAGCACATCCTGTTAAGGGAAAGCAATCATTCCGTTTTCCAACCTTGATACAAACTCATGGGATTTTTCATGACAGTTATAATCCTTCTTGCTAGATCAGGTCAATCTTGTGTGACACTGTCACCATTCCATAGTCAGAAAGAAAAATAAGGAGAAAAAAAAATTGCTATAAATAAATTCAGGCTGCAGAAAACAGTGACAGAATATGAATATTTAATCAGATCTTTTGCTTGTTTATTTTAAAAATCTCCTTTGTTATATAAACAGTTACTTTTTTTTCAATTATTTTTGCAAGTGCTTACTTCCTTCCTACAGCAAATTCTACTAGTTGAGATCTGTAAACCACTACTAATAGCTCAAAGTGCAGGCACGTTATGGATGTACAGGAAGGTGCCTGCAGAGCTCTGGAAAATCAGTGATGTCACTTAGAACTATTGTGGTGTGAACAGTAAAGAAATCAATCCAGTGAAATGTTTTTGATCTTGGGGGATTTTTTGTGATCAGCTCTCTACAAGTTCACAGTATTAGAAATTTGTTTAGACACAAGGCAAATGTATTGAGAGCTAAAAATATTTTCCCTTATGGGGAAAGCACTTAGTTTTACCTTGCTGCATTAACTATTTTTAGTGTGAAATTAATCTTCTGCCTACTTTTAAAGAATACTTCTTTAAAAGTATTCATCTTGTTAACATGACTGCCAGCAGTTTGATTTACTGGTCTGTTTGTGCAAAAACATATTTCTGGAAGTAACACCCTGTACTGATAAGATATGAAAAGAATATTTATATAAATGCTACTTGTCTGCATCTAATCAAAGATATTTAAAAATCAGACCATGTCCAAAAAGATTACATTTAGGCTACTTGATCACCTGTGTCTAATGACTGATAATCTGATGTAGTTTAACCATATTTGTCAATCTTTACAGAAAACTTACTCAAGAAGTTTATGACTTTATGTATTTTTACGCATGTTTAAACTTAGAGTTCTAGCAGTAAAATGTGTGTTACACCTCTGAATCATATTTATCAATTGTTCTTTCTCATGATGGCCCTTTAGAAAACATTGAATAAATGATAAAAATATAAATGATAAAAATGATAAAAATCTGTTAGAAGATTGATGCAGATGAAATATCCCTTAGTGGTAAACTGCTGTTCCTTGATTTGACTGTACTAGTGCTGTCTTAAATCTGTGTCTTGAAACTTGACTCCAGATATTCAAAAAAAGGTAGAATACAAAATATTATAACAGCTGATATCTCCTAGGCACCTTGGAATATATAGGACTGCCTTGAATTCTCTCAAGTGTTCAGGATCCCTACATAGAGCATATAGAGAATATTATATGTTGTAAGAGAGCTCTGTCAGCTGGACAGAAAGGATTCTGAGAAAAGAGGTGCCTGGCAGAAGGTGATGATGATGGAGATGCTTGCCCAGCAAAAAGTTCAATTTACTGTGCCTAGTTGATCAAGCTAAGTCAGCTGGTGTAATCATTTTGGATTTCAGTAAAGCATTCAATACTGTCTCTCACAATATCCTTCTGGATAAAATGTTCATCCCACAGCTGGATAAACACATCATGCAGTGGGTGAGCAATTGGCTCACGGGTCAAGCACAGAGGGTAACAGTAAATGGGGAAACATCAGACTGGCAACCTGTCACTAGTGGGGTTCCACAGGGCTCCATCTTAGGCCCTGTGCTCTTCAACATGTTCATAAATGACTTGTACACATGACTGGAAGGGGTACTAAGAAATTTGCAGATGACACAAAACTAGGAATAGCTGTTGCCTTGTAGAGAGACCTGGATAAATGACAGGGCTGGACAATCACCAACCATATGAAGCTCAACAAGGGAAATTGCCAGACTCTGCACATCAGATGGTGTAACCTTGAATGTTTGTACAGAATGAGTCAGCAGTGCCCTGGCAGCCAGGAGGGCCAACTGTGTCCTCGGAGGCATCAGGCAAAGCATCAGCAGCTGGTTGAGGGAAGGAATTGTCCCACTCTGCTCTGCACTGGAGCAGCCTTACCTTGAATATTTTGGCAGTTTTGGGCATCACAATGTAAGGAAGATATTAAGCTCTTAGAGAGCATCCAGAGGAGGGCAACAAAGATTAATTGTGGCGTTTGATTCATGGACTCTGATCAGGATCAAAGACTATCCGGAATTGAAGACAATTTATTGAGTATTACAACAAGCTTTATGTACCCTACACATCTTAGCTCAGTAGTTTTCTATCAACTCATGCTACGTCTCCTCAAAACAATAGCACAAGCTCTTATTAACTAATAATTACAGCTCTTAGCAACAATCTCTACGGTGCAATATCTTGTTCTATAGAATGCAGTTCCAGTTCTTTTAGGCTTCTTTATGTTCTCCACAGTCTCTGCTTCCATCAAACACAGAATGTTCATTGTCAGACCGCTAAATGCATGAGGGAAAGAATGGAGGGGAGACTTCATTTCAGTCTACAACTTCCTCGTGACGGGGAAAAGTGGAGCAGGCACTGAATTCTCTCTGGTGAGCAGTGAGAGAACCTGAGGAAATGGCCTGAAGTTGTGTCAGGGGAGGTTTAGGTTGGATATTAGAAACAGGTTCTTCACTAAAAGAGTGGTTGGGCACTGGAACAGGCTCCCCAGGAAGTGCTCATAGCATTAAGCCAGTATGAGTTCAAGAAGCATTTGTATGATACCCTCAGATATACGGTGTGACTCTTGGGGTTGCCCTGTGCAGGGTTAAGAGTTGGGCTCCGTGATCCTTGTGGGACCCTTTCAACTCAGCATATTCTGTGACTCTGTAATTCAATGAAGAAGAAAAGAAGGTTTCATAGGACTGGAAAGGGAGAGGACAAAGAATTCATTACAACATCTTCTCTCAGGTAAAATTGTGTGCGTGATTTTTTTATTTAAGCATTGGATGAAGGAAGGAAGCAGTTATACAAACAGAACCAAAACCCTCACCTATAGCTCTGTATCTCATTTTCTGGTCTTGCTACATATCTTATTAAGAGAGGGAGAGAATTTGCTTACCCTTCTTCTTCTGCTGGCAATGACATGGAATTTGTCCTCTAGCAGAAAGAAAAACTCATATCAAGGTTTGTGTGAGAAAAAATAACCCTTGCTATTTTCCGGATAAATCTGTAAATATTAGATGCTTATCATATAAATTGTATAAATATTTCCTTCAATGAGAAGGAAATCTGTCACTTCCTTCATGATCCAGATTTTTAAAAAAGTCAACTCTAATCAGCAAGATATTTTGTGAGGTGTGTTAAGCAAAATCTGACAATTACCATGGGCTTGAATCCTATAGTATCCTAACTGTGGACTACAACTCAGTTCAGAGTCCCTGTTTGGCATGGACATGCTCTGGTTGCTGAGCTTTATGGCCTATCAAAATCTAGCCACGTCCAAGAACACACAAAATGCATGGAAAATGACTACCTTGAAAGTTAAGAGATGAGCAAAATAAGAGGTTTTTTTAATTTGGATATCTTAGACTCATTTTGATGCCTATGACCTTGAATAGAACGTATGATGATTTATAAACTTTAGTCAAAGACCAAACATTTTGTTTTACTGCTTCTGAGTAAAAGTTAATAAAGCCAAATTTGTCTTAGGGAGCAGTAAATCTGAGTGTGAAATCTGAATTCCAAAACTGTATCTTGAGAACATCGTTGAGGATATTGCAGGTTGAGATTTTTCTCAAGTGAAACAAGAATCTAATTTAAATACTACTTTAGTTTAAAGCTTTCATATAACGTGCCATATATAGATTAGTTATTGAATTTAAGATTACCATATTAAAAACAGATAGATAATTTAAGTTTCAGTTTCCCATAAGGAGAATTATTTTTTAATGAAATAGTGTCTAGAAAATGCTACAGCTAACAGAAAACAAAATTGACAAAGAAGAACTTAAATCAATATGGTTACTATTATTTCTTTCCTTTACAGGAGAACTGCTGCTCATGTTCAGTTCTTCTGTTTTATGTGGTTCATGTTTATGAATCAAGTTCATATTCAAAAATAATTCAAGAAATACATGCAAGGGACAGATGACTCTTTTCTGAACATTCATAATTTCCTTCAGCGAGTAAAGGAGGATGCACAACACAGAAAGGTTCAATTTGTATTCAGTGATTGTTTTTTAGTTTCCTTCTACTAAATGTTTGCCATTCATGGGTTGGCATTGTTTGATGTTAAATCAGGAAATAAGAAACAAATACATCTTTATTAATTTTATAAAAGAAAGAAACTGGCTTCCTAACTCTGAATTAAATTCAACCTGTACATATTTAGTAGAAAATAATTTTGTTATCCATATTTTATTTAGTTTACTTTCCTCATAGGGATGGATACAAGAAATGAAATTGCTGAATTAAATATTATTGTTACAATGAACAAATAGCTATTATGGAATATTTAACTCAATTTACTAGAAACAGAATCCATAACACATATCTCTAGAAATTAATACAGCAACATATTTTTTAGTGATTACTTTCATGATTTGAGAAACTATCTATTCAATGAAAAATCTAGTTTTCTTGATATAAACCACACAAAATTTATTATCAATAAGCAGTCTCAGCCTGACTGTAATGCAAATACATAATTCTTAAAGAAATACTATTTACTGCATTTTCCCTTCAAAATACCATGCATTCTACATGAGAGTAAACAACAGATCTAACAATTTTATTGACTTCTATAAACTTTTTTAATTATAATTAATTCATTAATTATCTCTAAATTGTAGCTCTTTAAAAGTAGACATTGATACTATGTCATATAGAGAATTTATTTCACTTTAGATATATATATTCCCACACTTGAAAGAATACTATTTTTTCTATTTGCTTGTGCTGGCCTATCGAAAGAATACTTTTCAAATCTTCAATTATCTACTTTTTTAAGAAACTGGTTCCATTTAACTAGTAAAAAGCAGCATAGATTAATGCAGCAAATTAGCAAACAGGGAAACTGTAGGATTTTGGAAAGCTCAAATGAAACAAGACCCACAAAATGAAACAAGTGAATAAAAGAAAAAAGTAAAACATAGTGACTGCTATATATTTTTAATTGCGAACACTGTTGTCTCAAAAGTGTGATATTAATGCTCTTCAGTAAAACTACAGCACTTTAACAGCTTCCTTGGATTTGCAGCTTGATAAGCAACCTTAAACTAGTCAGAAACATTTTTTTGAAGCACAAGTTAGGAATAACACTTTATTCTCCATTGGTTTACTGGGTTATTCAAAACCAAATTCTAAGACTTTTTCTTATTAGAATTTACTCTTTTTAATCTATCTTCTCCTAATGTATTTTAAGGTGATAAATTTTACAAATTGTATTTCAGTGTTAGAAGAAAGGTGTAAATATTTTAGCCACTATGATATTTAGGACATTAATGGTGAAATATTTTACTTTTATGGTGTTTGGGACTGTGATACAGGAAAAATTACATTGAAGATCAGTTTTTGCCCAGTCTCCCACGTTTGTACAGGCCAGAATTCCTTTTAGACAATACAGGATTTAGAAACTTGATTTTTTTTTTTTATAGATGCTGCGCTGGACACAGTAATTCTAATACCATCCCATGTAACCTCCTGGTAAGACAGACATCCCTTAAAAATGAAAATTATTTTCTCTCAGAATTGGTAGTCTTATTACATTATGCTATTTCTGTGTTGCATGCAAAGGAACAACTCCTCCAATAACTTTCCTCTGCAATAATATTCAAAATAATATTCAAAATACCATAGGAATTTTATTGAGAGCATTCTATTCTATTTCTCTCACAAGCTTAACCCAAAAGAGTTGAACTTTTGCACAGATTAAGTTGGATTTTCAGGGATGATGACAGCCCTGCAGTCGTGTTGATTAATGTCTCAAACACATTCGCAGTACATGTTAAGCTGTAGCAAATAATGTTGGTTACAGCTCAGGAGCATTAACTACAGAGCTTTATCCTAAGAAAGACTGACAAATGTTGGAAGGAAGTCTGTAAATGACAGCTGGATGAGCAGAAAGACATGTTGTTCAAAGCTCCATAGTGTCCAGTAATGGCACCTTGAACCATAATTTGTTGGTAAAGCCAATAGACAAATGTACCACACCAGTGAACTGGTACAGCTATTATTTGATCTGAATAAATCCATACAGGTTGGATTAGTTCTTTGCAGAAAAGTAAAGCCATATAGGTAGCCTGCCTGTAAAATAAATTTACATATAATAAAGTCATGAGCAGCCTGATCAAGCTTCAAATTTGGATCTGAATTCAAAGTTGATCTTTCTTTGACAGGGATATTGAATTCAATGACCTCCAGATATCCCTTTCAGCCCACCTTGTTCTTTAACTTTATGAAATCAGAAGGTAAAAGTATAAAAACTAAGGGAAACATATATATACGAATATATATATATGTTCATACAGACACTTTGGAAATTCAAGGACAGGAACTAATATTGAAGAAAAAAGACCAGAAGAATAAATAATTATATCTACTCTCTTCAAGACATGTTATCTTCCAGAAAGTTAAACTACGCTACCAAAAACTACTGGTTTTTTTGGAGGAGACCTGCACAGCAGGGTGCAGTGGGAGCAAACTACAGTACACCTATTTTTGCCTCCTCTCTCTTCCTCTGCAAATTCTGAAGCTTCATAGCACCACAATACTTCCCTTGATGGTCCAAGGACAGCCATTTCAAACCCTCTGAACTCCATTTTCTTTGTCTCTCAAGTAAATGGAGAAAGAATTTCTCCATGTTAAGGGCCATTTTCAACTTCAGTAAAGCAAGATACATCACAGAAACATTGGTGAAGGCTTCTATTCAGAAACCGTTTATATTTTCTTAAGAAACAATTCAGCATGCCAGAAACCATGAAGATAATGCAACTGGACCAGGTAAAAAAAAATGCTCTTCATAAATTGTTTTCAGTCACAGAAATTCTACATAGTTGTAAATGATAGTACAGAAACTACGAAGTGCCCTTCTGGGACAGAAGTGAGAAAAAAAGCCACAAGTGCTCTAATGCTTCATTTCAAATATCAGCATTCATTCTATTGATAGTTACTCTACCTCTACCATTACTCCCTCTTTGTGTCAATGGGATTACTGACACAGTGAAGTACTGTCCAAGCACTGTATAGACCTCTCCAGGGCACAAGATAAAAGCTTTTATCTGTGATTGAATAGTGACCAAGAATAATTACAGTCTTTTGAACTACCTTCCTCTATGGAATGAACACTACCCCAAAGGAAAAAGGAGGACATAGCAACAGAAGGAAAGGTTAAGTTCACTTCTCAAAAGCAATGATTTTGATTGTTAACATCCCCCTTTCCCTGAAGATACTTTGCCTCTGGCAATTTTTGTGGTCTCAGTCTCACCATGCTTTCTTCTCCTTTCCCCTCCCTATATTCATTATTGCTGTTTCTTTGAGATTCAGTAAAGCCTTGACTTATCCACAGGATCACAGAACATGTGAATGAAATTGGAAGTCTTTTCAACTTACTTTCTCATCCCATATTTGTGGTTCTGCTTTCAAAACATTCATTAAAACAGGTTTTGTTGAGAGGATCTCAATATAACCAAAATTAGTCTGATTTATTTCACAATTCTTCTTAATCTTTAAATGTCTACCTGTTGGTATACAGGATTTTTTTAAAGTTTGAAGACATTTGAATAGTAAAATTATGAATAACTAAACATGATACATTAATCATACACCAATTTTTTATTTAATAGAAGAAACTGAGAGTACTAGAGCTTGAAGTTTCTTATTTAAAAGTGCATCTTTTAGCAATTTATGCTTAGCAACCTGGTGTATGTTGGGTGCCAGCATTAATATGTTAATATATTAGCATTGTCAGGCTAACTGAAATAAGTTATAGCTGAGGAAAATAAAAGGAAGTTGTTCATTAGAAAGGTTAATCAGGGTGCAGAGCATTGCCTGTGCATTGCCAATGCCATCACCATTAAATGGAAAGACTGTGATAGTAGAACTCCTTGATAAAACATTCACTTTTCAAATATGCAGAGAATTTCAGATTATTCTTCACAGATTCACAGAATATGCCAAGTTAGAAGGGATCCACCAGGATCATTGGTCCTGCACACGACTGTCCTGTCTCAAACTAAATTCTGCAATATATGTATGGCTAAACCCAGAGATAGCTGCAGACACTTTAAGTCTCCTACTCTCAGTGAGGAGGAGTTAGAGGTGTGTGTATAGTTGCAGGTCTGTGGTCTCTTTCGGATACCAGAGATGTCATGAGGTAGCTCACACAACTTCAGTGCTCCAGTGGCTGGATACTGCCTGTTCAGGATGGAAAAGTCAGGACAGCGGTGAGGGGAAGTAGCCCTGGATGTGAAGAAGCAGTATAAGTACATCAATATCTGTCTTGGGATGGATCATAAGCCAGCTGAGAGGGTATGAGTCAGTATTAGAGGGCAGACCAACACAGGCAAGTTGTTGGTTTGGGTATATGTTACAGACTACCAGGTCAGGAAGAAGAAGCAAATGAGACCTTCCTCAGACAATTGGAAGAAGTCTCAGACCTTGGTTCTCTTGAGAGATTTGAACCAGGCAAATATCTGCTAGAGGGTCAAAACGGCAGGGCACAAGTGATTGAGGAAATTTCTAGAACACATTGAGGACAATTTCCCAACAATAGTAATCAAGAACCCAGCAAAGGAAGACAGTCTTCAGGCTGTCATAATTACAAGGAACAACTTGGGGATGTGGCATCTGGGGATGGCCTTGTTTGTAGTAGCCATAAGATGGGGGAATTCAGTATTATGAGAGGAAGGATCAGAGCAAAAAGCAAGATCACAAACTTGGAGCAAGTTCAGGAACCTGCTTGGAAGAATATTCTTAGAGACGGGCCAGAAGAGTTGATTTTCAAGAGTCATTTCCTCTGTGTTCAAGAATGGTTTATTTCCTTTTACAGGAAACCAAGCAAACACTGCTGGAGGTTTTTGTGCATCAACATGGAGTTCCTGATGAAGTACAAATATGAAAAGAAGTAGAACCAGGGACAGGTAACCCAGAAGGAATACAGACACATTTCCAAATATGTAGGGATGAAATTAAGAAAGCAAAAGCTCATCTTGAGTTGAATCTGACAGAGGACATGAAAGACAACAAGACCTTTGACAGGTACGTTAGCAGGTAGGGATCAGGGGAAATTTGTGTCCACTTCTGAACAGAGCAAGGGATCTGATGGAAAAGGACACAGAAAAGACTGATGTATTGAATTACTTGTCTCCAATCTTCAGTGGAAATAATTTACTTCATTAATCCCATATCCCTGACATCAATGGGAAAGTAGGAAAGATTAACCCTTAGTGGAGGACAATCAGATTAGGGAACATGTAAATAAACTGAAGGTACGCAATTCCATGGGACCTGATCAAAAGTAGCCACAAGTGCTGTTCGAGCTAAATGCTGTCATTGTAACGTCACTGATTATTGCCTCTGAAAGTTCATAGTGACTAGAGGACATTCCCGAGTTCTGGAAGAAAGCAAACATCACTTCCATTTTCAAGAAAGACAAGAAAAATAAACTGGGGAACTTTAGGCTGGTCACCTTCAACTTACAGAGAGGGTGATAGAGAAATTAATCCTGTAAATCATTTCCACACTTATTCAGAACAGGAAAGTGTTTGGGAGTGATCAGCATAATTTTAAAAAGAGGAAATTGTATCTGATCAGCCTGATACACTTCTGTGATAAGACAACTGAGTTAGTGGACAAGTAGAGAGAAGAGGACTTAATTTATTTTGACTTCTGTATGGACTTAGACACTCTCTGCAATAACATTGTCATAGATTAGCTGACAAACTAGTAGGTGGCTGAAAAACTGGCTGAAATTTTAGATTCAAAGGGTCGTGATCAGAGTAATGAAGTCCAGATGGAGAGCAGTAACTAGTGGTCTATCAAGGGGTAGATACTGTGGCCAGAACTTAATATCTTCATTAACAACATACGGAATGTCTCTGATGAGACAAACTGGTGCAATTCCTGGTTTGGTTCTTGGTCCTGCTAGCTCAGTCAGTCCAGGAAAGCATCAACGAAGGGTAAAAAGGTTGCACGGAGACCCTCGTGGTGGACACATACGGTTTATTGATTCTCTGTTGCCGTAAGGCTCCAGAAGAGATCAAACCCCATGAGAATCCAGAACAGGATCACACCTGACTTCCTGTCTGCACAGGTTTATAAGGGGGTCGAGGTGTCTGGGAGAGGATTAAGGAATGGCCAATGGGAAGGGGAGGTGGGAGCGGTTTAGGGAGGGATGGGAGTGGGTTGAGGCAGGGTCCTGCCCTTAGGTCAGAGCAGGGAGGGGTTTGGATCCATATGTGGGGAGAATGGGAGGAGTGAGGGTAGGGTTACATTGGAAAGGGGATACAGTTCTAGAACAGTCCAAAGCTAGGGTTTACAGAACCACATATTAAAACATATAAACATAGAAACAGATAAACAGAACACCACAACAACAAACTGCACCCACAGGTAGATGATACAAAGCTAACAGGACTAGGTGGTACCAGAAAGGTAATTGTGCTGCCATTCAGAGAGAGCTGAAGAAATGGGCCAACAGACATCACATGGCATTCAATAAAAGGAAAGGCCAAATCCTGCCCATGGGGAGAAATAATCCCATGCACCAGTATATCCTGGGAGCAATCAGCTGGGAGACTGCAAATCAGCTTTGAAAAGAAGTCCCCAAGGATCCAGGCAGACTTTAATTTATCCATGAACCAGAAACTAGTCCTTGCTACATGGAAGGCCAACAGTGTCTGCTACTGTGCCTTCTCTGGTGGCTTCTCTTCAGACCCTGCTTTAGCCCAGGCTAACTCGCAGCCACCTTTGAGGGCCACGGGGCAGATGTCTGGGCACCAGAGCACCAAACGTCTCTCCTCTTTAGAGCTCGGGCACTCCGGCGACTCTGGAGCCACTAGTTAGGTGGTACGCCCTGTCACACACCTCACAAGAGGCTTCTTGAGTGTGGTCATTTNGTGTCCTGGATTGCATTAGACAGAACGTGGTCAGCAGATCAGGGGAGGTGGTTGTTCTCCTCTGGTCAGCACTGGTGAGACATGTCTGGATTACTGTGTTCTTCAGTAAGAAACAGACATGGACATATTCCAGTATGTTCACTCCAGTGGAGCATCTGGAGCATCTGAGAAAAGACTGAGAGAGCTGAGACTGTTCAGCATAGAGAAGAGAAGGTTCAGGGAATCTTTTCAATGTATATACATATCCGGTAGGGGCTAGAGGGAAAGTTGTAAAGAAAATGGAGCTAAATAGTAAGACTTTCCTTAGTAGTCCCCAGTGACAAGGCAGGATCAAATTGGCATAAGCTGAAATTCCAATTAACTATAAAGGAATTGTCCTTTTTTTTCTTTTTACTTTGAAGGTTGTCAAACACTGGAATAAGGTTGTCTAGAACTGTGGAGTTTCCACCTTTGAAGGTATTTAAAACTGGACAGGACCTATACTTGAAGAACATTTCCTAGGTAACTGTTTTTGAGCAGGGTCTTGGACTAGACTATCTCTACAGGTGACATCCAGCCTCAGTAATCCTCTGATTCTGTGTCTCTAGAAATGGTACCCTTTGCCAGTGAAAATGCACATTGTCAGGATCAAATCCCAAAAAGAGCAATTTGTGACACTGTAAATACAGAAAGGCACATGAGTCAACTGTAATGGATGCAACCAAACAATTTTCTCACCTGGATTAGCTCACAGGTGCTAAAGTAGCTGTAAATCCTCTCCTAAATCTTTTCTCTGGGATAATATTAAAAGTACAACTCTGCTCATAGTTGTTAGATGGAAAGGGAAAATCCAGAATCAAGTAAGCCGCAAAAATTTTTCTTGCTATTATGCAATGTAAGTGGCCAGACTACGTAGTTCAACCTTCTGTAAACCTGCTTCTGTAAACTGTAACTCACTCCTTGGTATTTTATAGCTAATATTTACCTTGATATTTTTACATAGGCTTAGCTAGTATTTTTCATGCTATATCAGCATATCACAAGAAAAATTTCACTAGTGGCAGTGGCAGAAGCTTTGCTATTTGACAATTATATGAAGAGTTTTGACTTCATTGCAGGAATTCTGTACTGACAGAATTAAATGTACTAAAAGTTTGCATCATAGAGGGAGGTGATTCTGAGTTCAGAGCCATTTCAGGCCTCTCATAGAGCTCGCCAAGGGAATGAGAACTGCAGGCTTTAATCCTGGGGAAGCTATTAAACACCCTTGAAGACCAGCCAGGTTACTTTGCATGACCATTGCCTTGAAAGAAGCAGAATCTTATTTGAGGCATCTTTGCCTGAAGCTTCTGGTCACTAGATATTACAGGAGAAGTCAAAAGGTGCTTCTACTGAACCACAGGTCAGGCATCAACTGGAATTTTTCGGATGGGTCCACACACAAAACCCCCAATAACTAAATGTCGGTTTTTGGGTTTTTTTAAAACTGAAACTTATCTTGGCACTCAGGGCATTACTTTCTTGTTTCTTTCTTGGGAAACTGAACTGTAAAAAGATTTTTCAGTATTTGAATACTAATTCTTGCAGCTGTGAAAATGGAGAGGAGGAAAATTATGCTGTATATGGCCATAGGCCTGAATCTCAAATAACCTTTCATTCTTTAAAATCTGTTTTCAGGGAATATGATCCTCAGGTTCACCTCTACTTACCTAAAAGAATCTGATGGGACACAGGCAACTTCAATGAATGAGTATTGAAAGGTTTTTAGGTTTTCCTGATGTTTTACTTTTTATGTCTAGCCACGGTAAGTTGTTATGATAAAATTGGGAATAACATGACCATCTCTGAGAAACAGAGATTTTTCATCCCTCTCTGATCTGGGATGCAATCCTTCAGAGAACTATTTCCTGATAAACTGTATTTTTTTTTATTACTGACTGTAACTGATAAACTTTTCAGTTACAATATTTTGTTAGTCCTGTAACACAAAATGTAATGCATATGTCTGATTAATTGGCATCACACACATCAAATGAATGTAGGCATGACCCTTCTCTGTTAGTTTCAGTGATGTTGATATTTGTCATATTCTTTCCCCCTTTATTCTGAATCTGAGATACATATTACTTCAATGAAACTGTTGATTTTCTTCCTAACATTAAACCATGTTTTGATTTACTGACCCAGAATTAACTTCTAGATGGAAGATGAATTAATTTCTGTTGATCAAAAGGAAATAGCTGAATATGCATTAGTTTTGTTAGCTTTAAAGCTGGCTTTAGTTACAGCTATTTAGGATAATCTGTAGTGGTAAACAAAATATCATTAATATCTTATTTTTTTTATACTATCCCAGGTTTTTTAAGATTTTTATATCATCCTTTATTTTCTGCCTCATTTATGCATGAAATTAATAATCTACCAGGTTTTTGTAGTTATAGTATCTGCTGCCAATATAAGTGGCACCAATATTTAATTAAAAGTAGGATTCAACTATTGTAGTTATCACTGAGAATTGGTAGCACTAAAACATAACCAAGGGAAACCGCTTTATTCTTTTGTCGAATTGAATGGAAGGGAAATTCTGGAGGATCTCATCTGTGTCACATTCCTTATTGGTAAGAGATACATGTGCAAGTTGAAATACTAATGCCTCTTATTGTCAATATTAAAATCAGAGATTTAGAATTCTTCTGCTTCCCTTCGATTCACTGAAATATCTAGTGGGAAATAATAATTGTAAGAGTTTATACTTGATTCTTCAACCTTTTTTTAGCGCTACTTTAAATGTTATGTGTCCTGATTTCCATTTTCATTGAAATACTTAGTTTGTCTCTCATAGAAGACATGGGTAGTTTTACTACTGCTACTATAATGTGTACATCTGGATTCAGATAGGTTCCTAGGATCAGGTGGCACAATTTTGCACCTCAGCCTCTCCTACTGGGTTTCTTTAACATATTTTTTTTCAGTTTATTGCTCTTTATTTTCTCCTTAGTTTCATCATTTACCTGTAGCAGCCTCTATCTTTGCTTTTTACTCAGTTCAGGATTTATGATACATATAGAGAGGATTTCTGAGGTATGCTTTTTCACTGGAACAGGTTCTCCAACTAATATCTCATTGAAAAGGCATCCTGCTGTTGTAGAAATAATGTAATTTTGCATAAGTGAATATATGGTAAGTGCAAGAAGACATAACTTCTTTCTTGTACCGTTGTGATCTTTTATGTTGTCTAAGACATACAAATAATTTATCTACACACACAAGCACACACAGAGCAACAACACCCAGTAGAAAAAGTTCAGGAAGGGGTAGCTCATGAAGATATACTTCTATTCAAGACACATATAAAACATAGATAAAAGGGTACATACTTTCTTGTGTCCCTAAAGCAAGGAAAGTGACACAAAATTAACAGTCTAGAGATATGAAGGGAAAAGAAATAGGAGAAATCTAGTAGAGACTATCAAGTTGTTGTTGTTGTTTTAAATAAGGGAATCTGTACAGTTTATGTCTCACTCACACTTGGCATCTGTTTTACCTGTTAGCTTTCAGTTCAACAGCCTTCAGGCTGTCCTCAGGCCCAGTCCTTTCAGAATACTCTACAATTTTCTGCATCTCACACCCTTATCTTTTATAGCACAGACTTCAAATCTTGGAAAAAAGTGCAAATTTATATCTTATTCTTTCTACAGCAAAGTGATTTTTTTCACAAGTCTTGTATTTCACAAAAAAATTCAATGCATTTTTTCTATCAGTGCGTGTTTTCCTCAAAACTTGTTTTTGACAATGGAGAGTATGTTTGTTTGTATGCTTTCTAGGTTTTTTTACATAACACATGCTGCAATCTTTTTTCCTCTTCTTACATGCACCAGTCAGCATCAGCTCTTCCATTTTATAGGTTTTTAATTATCAGAATTTATTAATTCAAAACTTATCTCCAAACTTTCTCTTAAACATCATTTCTTGTACCCAGAAGAATGATCTCAAACGTCTTCCTCTACTCCTGATCTCCAGTTTGTCCACCTCCTCGAGGCAACTTTGAAGACTACATCCTTTTGAAATTTACAGGATCTGAAGGGAAAGGAGGTCAAGGTTCTCAGAATCTTTGTTTTATGCTCTGTGGAGGCTCAGTCGTGCACCAGGTAATGTCTGGTTCAGAGTTGTACTAGACATAGAATATCTAAATAAACTTAGAGAGAATTGCTTACTTCTATGGGTCTCCAAATTTGAAGGATACACAGGTTTTCTGCAGTTCTATATGTTAAATGGTTTCACATAGATTTCTTTTTAAAAAAATTTTCTAACACCCAAATTTGAAATGTTTCTTTTCTTCTGTAAAATTTTTGTGAGATCTCAAATGTCCTTTTTAGCTATTAAGAAACCAATAAGCAAGATAAGGTGTCATAGAACATTTTAAATTAGTGAATCAGCTAACTTTTTTTCACAACCAGTTTTAGCCAGACATTTATACTAAACTATAAAAATAAATACTACATACAAGATGGCAAAAAGTACATGTTATCCTGAAGGACGTTACAAGAGAGTTTCTACACTCTCTCATGAGTCAAAAGTGCCCAGCAACACAAATTATGGGAAATGATGAAAATCAGGCAGAGGCTAAAATATACCTGCAGCTAAAAGAAAAATTTATTTGCCAGTATTTCCAAAGCATCATAAGCATGATGAAACTGATTATACATTTAAGCTAGAACAAGATAAAAAGTTACAAAGATTGAAAGTGATTGGTTAGGAAGGACATACTAAATAAGAATTAAATTAGACAACCATTAGTTATTTGCTCTTAAATCTCTCTTGCCAGCCAGCGTATTAAATGGTTTTCCTGTTTCTTAAGAGCATATAAATTTGGGGAAAAAGTCTTAAAATAAAATATTAAAAATCTCTTCTCTCTGCTTATAGTAGAAACTGAGAGAAATTAAACTTAAAACATACTAAGAGTCAATTGAAACATTACATTAAAGTTCCTAAAATTAAGGATAATATTCTGCATATCTCATTGCTAGAATATGTTGGCTGAGAAAGGTTTGGGATCTCCATCAGTAGAAAGCTGCCCTTGTCTTAAAATAGGAGAGCAGACTAGAGAATACTCTGAATTTCCTCCTGCCTTAACTTTCCTACGACAAAGATTATACTTCACCAGATAGCTCGCAGGAAATATACAAAAGGAACCACTACAGTGGAAAGGAATTATTTTCACATTTCAGTTTCACTGGAAGTGCTTAGGTATAGAAAGTTAAAAAAATGAGAGAAAGCCAGGAATTCAGGCAGATAGGTAAAATAATAAACTAAAGGAAGACAAATTATATTTGCATCTGAGAAAGTTAATATTTCACTAAATATTTTCATTCCTTTGCTACTTGTTTTATGCACACCAGGTGTGTATAGACTGCTATCATCTGTTATTGCACTGAACTAGTGTGGTCACAGTTTAAATTATGTGGTACTAAAAATGCAATAAATTATTTCAAAATCGTAAATGTTACTATTTTGATAACTGCTGTCTAAACTTTTAGGCTGTTCTGGTCACTCCCTTTTTCTCCATAATGATTTTGGTTGCTCTTAACCAAACTAACTCCAATATGTCTGTCTTTCTGAAAAATTATTTCCAGAATGTAACACAATATTTTTATGACTGGAATTTTTTTCTTTGATCTTCTCCATGAGAGTGAATCCAGAATTGATACAGATTTACAGAAAATTAAGTGTGAAATGTGATGGACCCAGTTCATTCCTGTGCAGTAGAAGATCTAAAAGCTCTAATTTCTCACCTCAACTCTAAAGAGCATAAAGAACATTGGCCATGCTCAGTTGAAAGCATTCCCTGGGACAGTTCTTGTAGCCATCCCCTGCCAGGGCTTGCCGGGGTAAGTGTATCCCCTGCACTCCCCAGAGGATGGCTGAGGGAAACAGAGGACGAAGAAATTGCTGGCGGCTCTTCCTGGTTACATATAATACAAGTTTATTCTCTCCAGAGGCAACAGGCCACCTGGAGGGTCCAAGCTTCTGTGGGATAACCAGGGAAAGAGCCCTTCCCACTTCCGGCCCCTGGTTCTTATAGGGGCTCCAGCCAATGGGAAGGGAGAACGAGGGAAGGGACAAACCATCTGGGGTGAGGGGTGGGGCACATGTAACAGAACATACCATAGAACAGAACAATAATATACAGTGAGAAATATATGCTAATTGCACACCACAACAAGTTCTCTCACATACTCTAGTTATCTAACCCTGTAGCCCCTATCCCAGCCTCACCCCTGTATTTGTAGGTCTCAATCAACTCTGTGGTTGTTGGTTTGTCAGAACATCAGTGCTTTACATAGCACCTCTTTTGAATATGACAGATACCATCTTGAGCTGATATCTTTAATTAATGGTGTGAAACTCTAGACAGATATGCTCTAATTGAGGATGCATTGAACCTGCTCAATCAGTAGCTTACAGTGTAAACAGAGTCCAAAATTTATTAATAAAATGAATCTTTTGAAAAACAAAACAAACAAACAAAAAACCACATCAGGGATTGGAAGACAGAGAACAGGTATCAAAGTATCCTGACTAGGTATGAGGTCCCATATGGCTTTTTCCTTTTATAAAGGACACAACATTTTTTATATTAAAATTGAGGCCTGATTATTTTCATACTAAATGTAGGTATCTTGCTGAGATATACAAATTTAGATGTGTATTAAGATGCTCTATACTTTTTCTAGTATATATGGAAAGAGATCAGAAATCTTACTGATCGATTTCATACACCACTGTCTCTGGCTAACTGGGTATTTCTGATTTTCCACATGAAAATTAGGATACAATACACTATGACTTGGCACTGAGTACCATATGTGAGAAAAAATTATTGAAGGAAATCAATGAGGCTTGCTCTTTGAGTTTGCATTCAGCATAACTTTAATGAAGACTCACATTTTAAAAGTGCCAGAATATCTACACACTTTTGGAAACTGCTGGATTAATCTCTGTACCTTCATTTACCATTTACCAAAAGAAGAAACTGAATAGCTCCTAACTAACTGAGCACTATTAGGAAAAGCTAAAAATAAACCAGTGGAAGCCTATTAAAAGATTAACTGGTCAAATTTAATACATAACTGCTTAACCAAAAATCTTAATGTGTATGTCAAAGCTGTATATATATATGTATTTTAGTTCTCAGGAAATTATTCAAGTAGTTTTTATCTTGTTATGTATTCTAATAATTTACCTGATCTAAAAAAACATCACCTAACAGCAACTGTTGTGGTCAGTGAAGAGAACTCAAATTAGCATTTAAACTTCTTTTATTCTGAGATATATTAAAATTACTAGGTAAGGAGAGGAGATATTTATAAATTAAATAATCTTGGAACTCTCTCCTCAACAGGAAGGCAGGCATAAGCAAGGTTTTAAATTTAATTTAGTAACCAGCTGAGAAATCTGAACAGAGTATTTCTTTTTCTCTTTTTTTTCCACATCCCTCAAGAAAGAAATAAACTTTAATATTGTAACTCCTTAATTTAAAGCAAGAATATGTCAATGAAAGCAAAATAGGAAAGGATTTTGAGATGTTGTGTAGCAAAAACTGTGAGCAAAGTTGAAAAGATAGATCCTTGAAACCCTATTTAGCAAACCTGTCGTTGTAGTCTATGGTAGGCAAAAGCTCTTTTGCTTCTTATAGATTGGTATATGAACTATAAATCTTGGTGTCAAATGTTTTACTGTCCTGATCAAGGCAGGTGGAATTTTAGGATTGCACCATGGACTGAATTAAGGTTGTTGTCTATTCCAGCCACTTCTGGATATGTTGTGTAAGATTTTGGCATTTTCTATCTTTCATGTAATTGATTTTACAATCTTAATGACATTCCTTTAATGTTTATCTTCAACGAGATGGAAAACCTGCTCAAAATTAATTTAGAGCACATCGCAGAGATCTTGGCAGATGGAGGGACCTTACCATCAGCCTCTAGGACAAAATGTTATCAAAATGAACATACCTACTCCTGTTCTGCATGTCCTAAGAGATCTCCTGTTTATCATTTATCTATACGACTCTGGGAAAATCAGTTTGATTTTTAAATATTTCTTTTGCAGGCAGATGAAAGAAAAAAAATTTGTTGACATTTGAAGCATCTATCAATTTGAAAACTTTTGTATGCCCATCTTGCAACTCTTTCAGAAAATCTTTTTTTTTTTCTGGAAAGTCAGACTTCATAGTTCAGTACTGCTGAACTTTCACTGCAAGAATGAGGTTTTGCCCCTCATTCACAGAGTGGTTGGGGTTAGCCAACTGCAACTTAAGCTTCAGGATCTCTCCTGCAATACCAGATAGGAGAGAACAAACATCACTTAGTCTTAAACTTATATATAATCTGTTCCTGGAAGTTAACTCTAAAGATTGGGATGAGTGTACTGAAAAATCAAGACAAGATAATGTCATTCAGCTAATTTCAGAGTCTGCACTTCAGTCACTGTAGTAAGGTATATAGATTGTATAGATATATTTACTATCTAACCCACGGAACCTGAGGAACAAATATACCCTTAAGTATTAGAGTATTATTTTTTCTTTTGTTATGTTTGTTTAAATTTAGGACAGAGAATACCAATAAGTGATATTGATGCCTTGGAGTTTTTCTCATATTTCTAGGATTTTAACTTGCCTGTATAGGCTCAGTTAGAGAGGTTTTTACCAGGCCTTTCCTAGCAATGTTTGCATTCTTTCTGTAGATAACAGGGGTGGCAGGACAACACAGTGAGGCCCAGAGCTGCTAGAGAAGCTCTCGAAAGAGGGGCCTGGAGGTGGCTTTAGGGAAGTAGAAGGTCTCTGTGTTGGGCATCTTGAGAACATCAGTTCAAGATGAACTTTGTTTGGGTAGCATGAGGAGGGTAGGCATTCGAAGCTTATAAATGTAAAGGGATCATGTGATCTAGGGGTTCTGGTTCTCTCTTGTTCTTTCTCTCTCTTGTCTTCGCTCCTGGACCCTGGAAACTCCCGTTAAAATACTGTCTTCTTTTCACCTTTACTAATTTTTTTTTGCAGTTTTTTGTCTCCCCCTCTGATTTTAGGCATCAATATTGCTTTTGATGTGAAAAGAGTGTATGTATCAAGTGTTCAATCAGTCAGCTGCAAGCTGCCAGTCCTCAGACTAAGACTTGTGTGCAATATTGAACCCTAGCCTGTGGAAAAACATATTGAAAAACACTAAAAACTTTATTACTGATTATGATTAAGACCGGCCGAAGCACTCGTCCCCCATTCACTCTGCCAAAGCAGACATGTTGGGGTTGTGGATTACCGGGATGTTTTGGGACTGTACCAGACTTCAATTACCTTGGCTAAAATAAGGTAAAAGATAAATCTGATAATGGTAAGTAGATGAATATGGTAATACTTCCTAGAACTACATTCTGGGATACATCCCAGCATTTTGGAAGGTCTCTAAGTTGTGGAAAGCCAGATTCCCTAAAGTAATTCTTGTAGCCAAAAGACATATATTGCTTCAGATGGAAAATACATTCTCTCCAGGGACAGAAACTTGGCACATTAACTTGGGGGAACCAGAAGCTAAGAAATTAGTGCACTTTCAAATGAAAAGGACCTTGACACAAATCTAAAAAGCTTCCATCCAACTTTTTGCAACTTTTGATCAATCCTTAGAAATTGAACACTGGGAGATCTTTTTCTACTGTCTCAATTTCTCCAGTGTTTTCTCCACTCATGTAGACATCCTGTCTCCTTGCCCAACAAATCCTCCAGTCCCCTACTTCTTGTTTGGCTAGTCGCTTGCTTTATTTCCAGTTCATTGTGCTGCTTTTCTGCTTCTACAGCCTTTAATCACCCTCCTATGTATGTATAAGTGCTTTTTAGTCCCAGTTTTTTATTGCAAATATTTTGTAGTCACTATATTGCATATACACCTAAAACACAGGATACCACCCAGAAGGGCCTGAGCAAGTTCAAGAAGTGGGGCAAGGGGGAATCTCACGAAGTTTAGTAACACCAAGTACAAATTGTTGTACCTGAGTCAGGGCAAACCCTGGTATTAATACAGGCTGGGGAATGAACAGATCAAGAGCATCCCTGCTGAGATGGACCTGGGGATGCCGATGGACATGAGCTGGCAACAGGAGCTTGCAACCCAGAAAGCCAGTTGTGTTGTACAGATCAAAAGCAGTGTGGCCAGCATGTCCAAGGAGGTGATTCTGCTCCTCTACTCCACTCTGGTGGGACTCCTCCTGCAATACTGTGTCCAGTTCTCCGGTTCCCAGCACAAGAAAGACATGGACCTGTTTGAGTGAGTCCAGAGGAGGGCCACCAAGATGATCAGATGGATGGAGCACTTTCCCCATGGGGAAAGGCTGAGAGAATTGGGTTTGTTCAGCCTGGAAAAGAGAAGGCTTCAGTGTGACCTTATTGCAGCCTACAAGACAGAGAGGGACTGTCTTGAGCATGTAATGACAGAACAATGGAGAATGGATTCGAACTAAAAGACAGTAGGGTTAGATTAGATATTAGAAGGAAACTCTTTGCTATGAGGATGGTGAGGCAGTTGGAACATGTTGCCCAGAGACATTGTGGATGCCCCACACCTGAAACTGTTCAAGGCCAGGCTGGATGGAACTCTGAGCAACCCGGTCTAGAGAAAGATGTTCCTGCCCATGGCAGGGGGGTTGAAACTAGATGATCTTTAAAGTCCCTTCCAACCCAAACCCTTCTATGATTTTATGATTCTACATGTGTTACTTAGTTGCATTGAATGCTAGGGCAGATCTGAAAAGGCTGTTTGCTGACAAAATCTTTTGGGAATTTTACTGATATATGCTAACCAGCTTCTGTTGAGTCTTAAAAGCCTACAATTCAATACTATTTCTCCTTCCTCTACTGTTAAGAACAACAAATGACTGCTATGACCAGCTGTGGTATGCATTAAATGATACCTCAAACTGAGTTTTGTGTGTTTCACTTAAAATTTATTTGTGATTGTAAATTTATATTATTCTTACATTTATGAAAGCATGTTGGAAATGTCCAGAAGGCAACTTGTAATAGATGGAAGATCCTGATTTTCAAATAATTTAACAACTCCTGGGTGAACCACTAAGACATCTACAGTAGTATTGTCAAGCTGGCATTGGATGCAGATTGAGCTACCAGTGCCAGAGATGTTTTGCATGGGAGTGGGTGTTTATCTGGCTTCACTATAACCTATGACCATTCCAGCAGCCTGTGGCTCCACAGCCTGCCAGGGAGGAAGAAGCAACTGACACAGTTGACTGAAATGCCCAGATTATTATTTCAATTTGATCTGAGTAATGTATGATAGTGGGCCTTTCAGTGATGTCCTGAATCTGAAAACAGGAACAAATCTGGTCCAAATTATGAAAACAGTGATCTGAAATTCTTGAAAAGTTTTCACATGGGTTTTTTTCTGCTATTTTTACTTCCAACTAAAATTACGTATATCATTTTGTGTCTGCAGAGGAACAAGGACTAGCAAAAGAAAGAGAAAAAAACTGACAAAGCTATTGCATCGGCAGATTTTACTTTCTCAGAGCTTGTAATAGAAATATGGCTCTGTAGGAATTATTGAGTCATTACAGCAGTTAATTTAGCACAAAGATGTTTAAAAATCTTTCCATTTATGTTGCTACAAATTATGATATGAAGGTAGTGCTTGTAATGATATAAAGATAGTAATGGTATAAAAGTATCATTGGTAAAAAGGTTACATTTAACTTTACTGATGGATATTTTTAGAAATTGCTAATGAGTTTTATGTCACACTGGAGTTGTCCAGATCCATATTTTACTCCTCTCCTTAAAATACTATTTTTCTGAAGAACTATAGAGAGTAGTCTCAGGGGTGGCTTTTGTGATGTAAGGTAATGATGACAGACAAGGTGAACAGTAGAAGCTCTTTGACATATTGTTACGACCCACTCTTGATGTGGGCTAACTAAGGTTCTTGTTGATAAATCCCTTGGGGCTGGATCAGAGGGAAACAAACACTGAATGATTGGTGTGGAACGACAAAAAGCATTATCCCACCTCCATGAATCTGCTTCTTGCCTACCTTTTCCCTTATCTGGCTCAAATGACATCGGGACACAATCATTTGAAAGGTGCAATCTGATCATGATCATCCTCTGCTGATGAGTGTGCAACCCCTCCGAAGCTGGGCTGTTCTTATGCAGATCAGAGGTTTTGGCTGCCACACACCCGAAAACTCTCTTCCACCTCTTTGGCTGGGGGGTGCAAGCCTGGCCTCAGCAGAGCACCCTGCTGGTTTTGCAAATGGCCAGTTGTTTGAGTCATTAACCTTTAACATTTCATTCTCTCACACATATCTGAAAATTAACCCTATAAAAAATGTTTTTTTCAAAAATGCTGGCCTTGATTGATCTCATGAGTATAAGAATGTCAAGAACTGGGAATATGATATAAAGGACAGTAGAGAAGGGGCCCAGTGAAGACAGAACGTTTACTTTAAGGAACAATAAAGACTTAGTTTTCTTTTTATCACTTGTGAAGCCACAAACTTAAATGTACATTGAAACTTCATTACACTGAAATTCTGAAAAAGCAACAAATCTATTTTATCATGGAGACTTCTCTTTCAAACAAGTGACGACTTCCAAGTCTTCAAAACATTTTGTGTGTAATGGTTGGATAGTCATCGGCTGACCTTATGGGTTTTAATTCTTCAGAGAGCTGGTAATAGCAGAAGAGAAAACTGTGTTCCAGTAGTTCTGAAAAAGAGCTTCATTTGACTGGTGAGTGTGAAATAATCCAATTGATATACTGCTAAGTAGTGACATGCACAAATTCATTGCCGTTGATGTCACCTCTCATTTTAAATTAACACTGAAACGTTGGCTCTGCAAACCTGCTAAGCCCTGTGTTGTCATTTTTATTCCTTTTGTACTGTTGTCAAATAGAGGAATTCAGAGTCAGAATTCCATTTGAAATTAAGCTTATAAACAAACAGAAAAAAAAATGCCAGGCACCCTGAGACCTTGGCTCCTCCAAGAGTTGTGCAAGAGTGGACTTTTAATATGCCAGTTTTCACTGTTGCCTTAAAAGTTCACGTAAGGAATTTATTACAAATGTTTACTTTAGAGTAGATCTGTCTATCCAACTTATGACACCCAATGGGACCTGCAAATGCAAACACAAATACAAATTTTTCTTTAAAAAAAAGCCCCAAGTGCCCCAACAATTTAGTATTTTTAAAATCATCCTGCTTCAGACATTGAATATCTTCCTCCTCCAGAATCTAATTGTGACATATTTTCATAAAATATAAGCAAAGCCATAAATTTACATTTCAAAGTATAAGACACATAGTTTCTGTTTATAATTCTATAATCACTGTAAATTTAACCAGCATCTGAAATAAATCTATTGATCAATTCTATATTGAATAAGATAGTGCATAGAACCTGGTCTGTTATGAAAATATAATTTGGAATTCAGATAACATGCATTTAACAAATGCACAATTAATCTCGAAGGTTGGAATTTCCCATGATCTTTTCTTGAATTCATATTCGTACTGTTTAGTGTATCAAATACAGTCTCTCAGACAGCACCTTATCTGCAGTCCCTACCTTTAGGGTGTGTCACTCTTAAATAGTTTTAAAGAAAACCTTCTGTTCAAATTTGATAACCATTAACATAGGCACTTACAAATTTCTATCCAGTCATGTCTGATTACATTTCTCTGCATTCCCAACATGAGAACAATGAAATTATGTTAGCCAACAACTATAGTGTTAGGCTATATTAACAGTTGAGTACTCCACTTTCCTTAGTATTTTTCCTCTTAATGACATAAATGACTTGTCACAAATGGAAAACAACAGAGCCCTAGTTTAGTGAAGGTATGCTAACAAGATTGTTATAATTTTAACAGAGAAACTGAGATATAATTAAAATTAGAACTTAAGTATACGAATTTAAAATATTTATAAAATTACATTTTCTGTAATAGCCCTATACGGAAAGCTTAAGTTAGCAAGAATATTTTCTAGGAATAGCATAGCTACAACAGCAGAAAAACTCCTTTTTCATTATGAGATGCATCTATGTAAGGAAATATGTCACAATTCACTGATCACCACAGAGAGAAGAATATGACCAAGATGACCCTTGGCTGGCACATGCTTGTTTTCCCTCATCTCATTTGAATGAATTCCAACACATTTGGGAGCTGTGAGCTTACTGGCTTTAAGACAGGTAGATCCACAGTGACCACACAGAGGAACCAATGAAACACTGAATTAAGTTTTCAAGAGAATTTTGAGATGTAGGCTACTACATAAGAAAACCAGACCAAGCCAAACCAAAAAAAATCTATTTTGTATGTGAGTTAAGGCCAAGCTGTTTAGCTTTTAGTTTTTGTTTTAATATTATTGTTATTTTTCTGTCATTCATAACCATTGTTNTGCCCAGACATCTGCCTCATGGCCCTCGAAGGTGGTTGCCAGCTAGCCTGGGCTCGAGCAGGGTTTGGAAAGCACAGCCATCTGGGAAGGCACCGTGGCAGTCAAGTATAAACCAAATATGAATCTGTGAGATGGACAGATGCCTTTTTTTTCTTCACTTTCGAATTACAAGATTGAACCATGGGTTAGGTGATACTTACATTGAACAGAAGGGAAAGGTTCTGGGAAGAAATAGAAGGAACAATTCAAACTGAATGATTTGTAAAACCAGAAATGAAGAAGAGTTACTAAATCTGAAGTCTCAAATGACCCATCATGTATTTCACGTGTTCTTTCTGGTAGCTTCAGTGCTTGAGGAGACTCAGGCGTGACTTCATCTCTCTGCAACTACCTGAAAAGAGATTGTGGTAAGGTGGAGGTCAGCCTCTTCTCACAGGCAACTAGTGACAGAACGAGAGGATACAATCTTAAGCTGCACCAAGGGAGGTTTAGGTTGGACATGAGAAGGAATTTCTTCAAAGAAATGATTGTTAAACATTGGAAAGGGCTGCTCGGGGAGATGGTGGAGTCACCATCCCTGAAGGTGTTTAAGAAAAGACTGGACACAGCACTTAGTGGCATGGTCTAGTTGACATGGCAATGTTCCACCATAGGTTGGACTTGATCTCAGAGGTCTTTTCCAATCTAGTTGAGTCTGTGATTCTGTGATCTCTCAAGGCTCAGAAGCATGGTGAAATGAAAACCTGTTGTTTTCAGCAACGTTTAACCAAAGACAACATCCTACTGGCTTCACATGGAAATGCATGAAAAAGAACAGCGCTGTAATGCATTATGAAACAATAAGTCTTTTCTCACAGATATTTCATGAACCTAACAAGATTTTTTTTGTTTTGGTGGAGAACCTCTTCAGTTTTCAAACTTAATCCAAATTACTGTTTAGGAATGCTGTGATTTTTTTTCTCTTGTCTATATGAATGTGTTTATTAGTTAAACTAATATACAAGATGACCTTTGGCTGGCACATGCTTGTTTCCCCTCACCTCATTTGAATGAATTCCAACACATTTGGGAGCTGTGAGCTTACCGGCTTTAAGACAGGTAGATCCACAGTGACCACACAGAGGAACCAATGAAACACTGAATGAAGTTTTCAAGAGAATTTTGAGATGTAGGCTACTACATAAGAAAACCAGACCNTGAAAGGCAGGAAGTGATGTTAGTCATGAAATAAAAAAATAGCATCTCTCCTCTAGTTCTGTGCATGTCAAGTGTGACGGTGCTTTCTATGGTTTTACACATGTGTAAAGGTTTTATGTACAGTTCTGTTACCCCTCAGTTATATTATCTGTAAATGGACTGCTCCGGTCTCCCTCCCCTTTCCCACTTGGTTCCTCCTGGAATTGTTATCCCCTCCCTCAGTTGTATTCCNGTTGTTTGGGGGGGGTTTTGTGTGTGTGTGTGGTTTTTTGTTGCTTGAGTTATGTTCAATTGTGTGAGTTATTAGGTTTTCCTACCCTTTTCAGAAGTGCCCCCTGAAGCAAATATTTAAGCACATGAATTACTATTAGGGTATCATAAGCACATGAAATTACAATTGCATTTCATTAGGAACGCAACTGTTTGCCTAAATGTTATAAATTAGGTTGATTTTTCTGAAAGTATATTTCTCTGAGTCAAGCAAACATTAATCTTGCAGTGGTTCAAATGAAAAGGAAGGATTGTACTTACATACGTTTAAATAAATCGTCCAAACTTTCAGTCTGCTAATATCTGTAAAACACAAGATCGAATTTCAGCAATACGAGCTTTATCACTGCAGGTCGAATCTATCATGTTCTGGAAAAAGAAGAATTGTGGTATTTTTGTTCCTAGCATCAGCAGGAAAATGTGAAACTACTAGGAAAACAGAATAGCAGTTTGCGTCTTTTATTACTTAAGACATAGAGAGTGAAGGGATGATAGAATGTTCAATGACAAATGTAGGAAGCAAAAATGCTTGGTTGATTTCTAAGGTGATTTGGCCTGCGGTGTCACACCATCATCCTTGTTTCCAGTGTATAAAGCAGAGACATCCTTTAGCTTCTTTTGAGAACCATTTTAACTTTCAATCTTATTCAGTTTTACAATTGGTATTAAAGATCATTGCTGTCCTTCTGCTGAGAAGACGTTTCTTCTGGCAGTACAGTGGAAAAAATTATTTTTGTTGTTAATAATAGTCATAATGATATCTGAAATCTATTAGTCGGCTTCAAGTGTTTTCTAATAGTTTCAAATATGTAGATAAAGCTGAAATGAATGACCTCAATAATCAGACTACTGTAGAAAGACAAATATTTTAGAAACAGTGAATATAAGAATATGATCATGTCTAGGAGAACATAGGTTAATCTGCATAACATGGAACTAATTTGTGTTGGCATGGATACTAGTGTGAATGAAAATTATTTCAAAACATCTTATCGGATTTACTGATTGTTGAGATTGCCAATGCTCTTTTTTCCCTGGTCTGTTTTAGGATGTTTCCATCTTCCATGGCAGAACTTCTGAATTGACAGTAGAGTTTTCTGACTACTTCTTGATCAAATTCATATCAGAGATAGCTCTGAGCTGTAGCTGGCTTTTTATGACTCCAAACACTATTACTCACACCACAGAAGGTAAAGTTTGGTGTACTTCAGCCACATTATCCATTCCTTGAGAGCACTATACCCTGTACCTTAGTTAGAACATCTGTGGGCTGTAGGTACCTTAACCACATGGATTATCTGTGTGTTGAGGTTAAATTAGGCAAATCATTTCCATAAGCACAAATGAAGAAAGCACACAAAATAGTGCAACATTATTGTGGTGAGTTGACCCTGGCCGGATGCCAGATGCCCATCAAAGCCATTCTATTGTTCTCATTCTCAGATGGACAAGGGAGATAAAATATAAAAATAGGCCTATGGATACAGATAGGGGCAGAATAAGTCAGNACATGGATTATCTGTGTGTTGAGGTTAAATTAGGCAAATCATTTCCATAAGCACAAATGAAGAAAGCACACAAAATAGTGCAACATTATTGTGGTGAGTTGACCCTGGCCGGATGCCAGATGCCCATCAAAGCCATTCTATTGTTCTCATTCTCAGATGGACAAGGGAGATAAAATATAAAAATAGGCCTATGGATACAGATAGGGGCAGAATAAGTCAG
>WEIV01030231.1:2068-96740 GCA_013390005.1 Calyptomena viridis
ATATCCCACAAAGCATGCAAGCAACATATATACACATTCAACAGATGGCAGACACATTAAGGATGGATGTGAATACAAAAGAGAGTTTGCACTTCTTTATGGTCCCAGGACACTAATGAAAATACATAGGTATGAATCCAAAGCTGTCATGACAGTAGTTGTATACTGGAGTAACCCCTGATAAGTGAAACAAAAGTCAGATAATACTCATAATAGCACAGGCAAATCCATGCAATCTCAACTGACCATTTAACTAGTGATCAATGTCATTTCACATAAAATAAGCAAAGGTGAAAATGAAACAATGACATTGTGAAAGCTTGATTAAATCTGGAGCTGATTAGGCTGGCACAGTTTAAGTTAAGAGTACAGGGGGTAAATCATGTCACACTTAGGTCAAGTCAAAGAAGAGATACAATTAGAAGGACAAGTATAATACAGCCAAGATGATTCAGAGAGTGGAAAATTAAATCCTTGTTAGCAAAGTCCTGGCAGCTTTAGGAATAATGTATTAAATAACTACTGATTTCAATTAAAAGTACAAATCTGTTGAGGTAACAAGGAAGTTATAGTTGTTTCCCTCTATTTCTAGATTTAGAATTTTTGCGTATAAATGTATTATTTCAATCACAGGGACCAGTTCTTGTAGTTTTTCCTAATACTCAAGCTCTCCCTCCACACCCATATATCCAGACTGTGCTACTGCTTTTTCCTTCACAGCATTTCAGTGTGCTTTCATCTCCCTGTATATTCTATTCTACATAAATCTTCATTGCTTCATGGCTTCTTTCCACCACTGCATTATGTATTAGTTAATATCCTTTAGCACAGCATAAAAGGAAATTTAGTCAAGCAAAAATTATTTGGCTTGGTGTAAAATAACTCCTCTTGTGCAGGAAATTGAGTAGTCTATAGGTCTGTTTTGTCCTTAAGTTCAGTAGTTACATCTAAAGTACCAGATGCAAGCATGTGGGGATGCTCAAAGGTTGATGTAGGAGTGTTTGACACACACCAATGCCCTCCTTATCCCCAGCTCACATCCAAGGTTTTCTTCTCACAAGAAATGAACAATCACAGAGCCACAGAATCACAAAATCATTTAGATTGGAAAACATGTCCAAGATCATTGAGTCCAACCTTTGCCTGATCACCACCTGGGCAACTAAACCATAGCACTAAGTGCAACATCCACTCATATCTTGAACAGTTCCAGGGATGGTGGCTCCACCACTTCCCTAAGCAGTCCATTCCAATGTCTGACCATCCTTTTAGTGAAGAAATTCTTCCTAACATCCAATCTGAACCTCCTCTGGTGCAGCTTGAGGCCATGTTGTCTTATTCCATCACTAGTTGCCTAGAAGAGGCTGACCTCCACCTCGCCATGACTTCCTTTCAGAGAGTTGGAGAGTGATCAGGTCTCCCTTAAGCCTCCTCCAGGCTAAACAACCCTCAAACACTCCTTATGTGACTTACTCTCTAGATCCTTCACTAATTTCATTTTCCTTCTCTAGATGCTTCGGGCAACTCCAATGTCTTCTTGAAGTGAGGGGCCCAAAATCAAGTTCAATATCATAAAGACTTTTATGAGATTTCTATTTGAAATAATTTGCGAACAAGGATTCTAACTGTTTAACATCGAATGTCATACACAACCACTGATGCTATGTCTGCATTGTGGTTGCACCTGAATAACTATGTCTCAAAAAGACATTGAGAAACTTTGTTCTTCTGACCATAGTTAGGAATTATATCTTTTATTTTCTTCTAGAGCAATAATTTTTTCAAATCTCTTGAGCTCTGACAATTGATAACTTAAATAGAACTGAAATCAATAGGAGTGACATTGTTAACTTTCACAGGGACATCTTGTGTCAGCAAAGAATGGATGAGTTTGCTTATGGGAACCTTGCGGTTGATGGCACTAGCTTCAGTGTTGCTATAGTTAATCCTTCCAGAGGCTGATAGTTTTGTACTGATTTTTTATTTATAGTGCATGCCATTATTTTCTATTCTTATCATTTGTCCTATGTTTGGTTTTCCAACTAGCTTTGGTTTACAACAAATTACTTTTCATCATACTTTTACATTTGCAAGTCAAGTCAAATGGTGTGCTCAGGTTTAATTAGAGGCCATAACATAGTAAAATGGCTAATAGTATCAACAATACTATCCATCAACAGTATTATCCAGATAAATTATGTTCAGTTTGAAATGACTCTTTGTGATATCTGAATTCACAATTCACTGTACTGAATTAGGAATAAATGCTGTTTTCACAGATAAGCTGAAAAGATGATTTGCCATTAACCATAGAACTAGTGGTCAAATGCTTCTATTTGGAATTAAAGCTGCTATTCTCTGTGTAGCATGATGCAAATTGGTTGTATAATTCAGCTGGGACTGTTTGAAAATCCTAGTCTATATATGTAGCTTGCCAATTTTCTTTGCTTTTTTTGAAAGACATACAGTAAACTTTAACAGCCCTTCCAATGTAAAGCAATTGCTTTCCATGTCAAACAAAAGCCCTTATTAGTGTGGGATAATGTGTTAGCTACTAAGAAGATTCTGGTATGCTAGCAAACTAATAAATATTCATAAATAAACTTGAACTAGACAATGCACAGATTCTCCAAAGAATGCACTATAGTCTCAATCCAGAGTGTTGTAGCAATTAACAGATAAAAGAGGAAGTTCATTAAATGAATATGCAGTGTCATGAAATCAGAGCTGTGCATTGATCACTGCTAACTTGAAGATTCTTCCTTAGCTAGAATATTTTGACACCCCATTTATCACTAGTCCTATATTTAGATTTTTAATTAGCAGATCACCAACCCTTACCTCATTAACTCAGCTTCTGCAAAAACATTATTTCTAGAGATAATAGCTAGGTTAGAATAATCACCACTCCCAATTTCTTGAGCTGTAAGGAAAGACAGGACTTCAGTTTCTGTGACATGAAAATATATTTCATACTAGCGAAATCTGACCTTGACTCAAGAGCATGTGTCTTATTTTCCAAACAATTTCTGTTCACTTTATTTTCCAAAATGCATTAACCTCGAAACATACACCTTTTCAAAGACAACAGAAACATTTTCCTAATTTATCTTAAATGTTTATTTCTAGCCCTCTCTTTTGAAAAATGTTTTGGGATATATTTCAGCAGAATATTGTACCTTTATGTGTGTTTAACACAGCTTGCTGTATATTTGTATAGGTACGTTTTTAAATGGTTGGCCTTTATAGACTTTTTATGAGAGAAAACATTTCCAGAAGTTAAAATGAACCAAATAAAGACATATTTACACTTCTGTTTGAGAACTATAAAGGCTTAAGGAACTAATAAAAAGCAGACAATTGACAAATCAATGAAATGTGTCTTGTGCAGATGTCTCCTTCGATTTGAAGTGCTTATTTTATTGCTTATTTGAAGGCATGCTCCATCACTGATGATGGATAGGGATACACATCATGCCACACTCTTTCAAGACTATGTAACTATCTCTGTGACATGCATGTTATATTTTCAACATGCTTCTTAAGGCTTAAAGTTTTCCTGTTGTAAGATCCACAATTAAATCTTCTTAATGTCTTTTTGCTCTGATATATGTAGCAACAACGAAAACATTAGGCTAGCCTCAATTAAATGGCCAATGAATAAAGTAGGTGAATAATATTTGCACCCCTGGCCATTCTATCCAATTAAAATTCCTATCAAATGGAAGAATTGATTAGTCTCTTCAAGCAGAGAGGTTTGCATCATGCAAGCAGTGTAAATAATTTACATTAGAGATTTCAACACATTTCAAATGCTGTCATCTCTGCCTTGTGAAACAGTTTATGGCGTTCTAAGATTTGCTCTTATTACATTCACTGATTTTGCAATCAATAGTAAGCTAGAAGTTTAGAACACAATCTAAGAAGGTCATAGTGCTGCCACTGAAAACAGTCTGGGGAAAGGTCACCTAATTATTTTGCATTTTATGATGTTTATAGCTACGCTCTGATATGTAGCCATGTATATGCAATCTCATTAACCACTAATGCTAGCTTTGTAATGAAAACAATCAATTTTCAAACTTAAGATCTAATTTTCTCATTTGCAACATCTTTGATGTAAAAAATTTAGAGGACAGGATTTTGTCAAGATGACTGCACAAAGTCTGAAGCTTATCATTACATTATTAAATTAACGCAATGGATGACAAAATGAATTTGTTGGAAAAATACAATTTGCTATAATTATAATGGAATGTTTCAAGTTAGGCAGTCACACACATATTAGGAAAGACTCGTTCAGGAAAGACTTTTTCAGTGAATAATACAAAACTGGAGGATGTTGTAACCTACTGCAAAAAGTTTGCAACAAGCAAAAAGGATCTTATCAAATGCTGACAAAATTTTTCAAGAACATTGTTAACTTCATGAAGTTAAAGGGCCTAATTCCACTGGCAGAATTCAGGAATTATAGCAGTTTTTAATGTATCTGGAGTATCTACATGCAACCTGAGTCAAACAGAGAGGCTTTCACAAAGTGTATAATTCTTATTTATACTTTGATCTTTGTTCACCTGGACCATCTGAGTTGGATGTTGTGAAAGACTGAAATTTTAATGGTTCATGACTCAGACAATCAGCAATTTGCAAAAGCAGCAGGGTATTTTGCTGAGGTTTGCATCTCCAAACCAAATGGGAGGAGGAGAGGTTTTTTGTGTGTTATGGTGAAACCTCTGACCAGCATAAAACAGAGGGGGTGCACACCTACCACTGAAAGCTACAAGCTGGGTTTTGAGCCAGATAAGGGAAAAGACCAATGAGAAGCAGACCCTGTAGAGGCAGGATAGTGCTTTTTAAGAATACCAGTGTTCTCCCTTATACAATTGGCTGCTTGTGAAACTGCCCCCTCTCCCCTGGGGGAGATATTGGGACTTTCATAAGTAGGCCTAGGGTTCATCTCTTCTGATGGGGCATAACTGGCTCAACTATGCTGATGTGAGACACAGCTGGCATGTCTTAGAAGGTGTCACAAACCATCAAAGGCCCACAAAGTGCCCTCATATTCATTTCTGGGTCCTTCCACCAGAGGAGTGTGCGAGATCCACAGCATTGCATAGTGTAAAACATATTGCAGAGTGTACAGCTGCCGCCCACAGGAGGTAACTGGGCATTCCACCCAGACCTGAACATATATAAACTCATTGAACTCTATACTTCATAGGCTTCCCCCACCCCCAATGGATCAAAACCGAGATCATCACTTTGACCAATGAACATCAAACTTGCAACAATCAAGTCTCATTGCTGGATCCACGGGTGGCGATATCTTTCTACTCTTATTCTTTCTTTCTTTTGCTTATACATTTCCATAAGTGTTACATTTATGATTTTATATTACTGTGTTTCTACAGATAATAGCCAAAATGGCTACATAACTGCGTTCCATTGCAACCAAATTGTTCTAAAATGAACCCTACAGATATCTATATATAAACATGGGTCATTCAGTGTCATTTCACTCTAATCCACAAAAACATCAGTTTCTCTTGCCCTCAGAATTGGGTTGTAACAGATATAACAATGAGAAATTACTGCCCTTTTATGAGAGTAATTTTGCATAAGTTATGAAATTTTCACACTCTTTGGAAAAATACTGTTGTTCAGAACACAAAACATTCTAAACTTACGAGATTTTCACCGTATTTCCATTTGTACAGATGTCAGCTCCCACCCACCTCCCTTGGGGTCCAAAAATGCAGAGGTGGGGTATTGCCAAAATCCTTTGCCAATCCAGAGCAAATCAGCTATTCAATAGTAAATTCAGGCTATTCCAAATAAAAATTTCCTTTAAAATGTTACCAATATATACTAAACTGAAATTACATACACACATGAAGAATTTGCCCAAAAACTGGCAATTCAGATGAATCTCCTGAGCAAATGTTTGAGATTCTCGACCCTTGCCCCATCTTCTGATGTAATTAACTTTTTTTTTTCTTTTTAATGCAGTAAGCTAGTTTCTTCTCTTCATCCCTGCATTGGCACATGCTTGTGGATAGCAAAGGAAAGGAAGTCAACTTGCTTCAATATAAAAGGAGGGAGACAAACTGGGGTAATTGTCCTAGATGTGTCCTAGCGTGTCCTTGTGTTCTAAAAATGATGAGTTCTGCTCCATGTGTTAATCCCAATGATACTTTTGTGACTACACCATAACTGTTGGCCTGTATCCCAAGTGGGTGGAAGCATCATGACCCCTGCAGGAGGCAGATGCCTTTGTCCCAGGAGAACAGCAGACACAGGTGAACTACCAGAAGAAGAACAGAGGGCCTCTGTTCCCCACACTAGCATAGGCTAGATTTGCACTTACATTCACATGTGCCTGAAAGGACAACATTATAGCAAATGCATTTCAATGTCAATACATACAAAAAAATGTGCACTAGAAATGAACCATTCCTATGTCTTACAATATCTGTAGCAACACAGCAGTCCTAGCATCTATAGAGCAACACCTGACACCAACAGCACAGCACCTAACACCTATGGCAACACAGCAAAAGTACCTCAGACTAAAAAGAGAATTCAAAGTGCTACTAACAGTGCCACTTACAAGCTACTCAGAAAAGCTAGCAAGGCACTACATTACCAGAGGCATACAAGGCAAATATATAAATAACATTATATTGTCTTTCTATAATCTCATCCTGGCTACAGTACTGGTCACCTTGTCTTAGTAAACATATTGCAGAGGCAGAGACAGTTTGCAGAGGAGTGATGAATCATCAAGAGCATCTCAGAGATTAAGAGAGATTGAGAAGATTAGAACTGTTTACTTTGGAAATAAGAAGAGAGGACATGATCAAAGTATCTGAAGTACTTCAAGAAGTGTCTAAAAGACAGAGTGATGTGATAGGAAATTACTCTTTTCTATGTCTTGGAGCACAAGACAAGAGTCCGCTCAATTAAATTAAAATGAAGAGGAGTTAAAACTGACTCTGAGGGACCTGAGGATGCTAACAGGCCCTTGTGGCCCTGCCTAGTCTCTGAGATGCCTCTCACACTCTTGCCATGGCCCAGGACCCCATATCCACTGAGTTCAAAGCCATCAGTCCCTGCCCCAGAAACATCACCAGTGTTCGTGTCACTGTACCATTGCTTGTATTTCTTTGGCTGACCTATTACCTTGATCTCTATGTGGTTCATGAGATCAGTGAGGCCCATACCTGTTACTGCTCTGCTCTGTCCTGCCCTGTTCTGTGGGGTGACACCCCATCAAGCCACAGCCACCCTCAGCTCCTGGTTCTGTCCCTGGGGAAGCTGCCTGCCCACAGCCATCTCAGGTGACCTGGAGCTGGGAGCCAAGTTCATGGGGCCTGACCTGCAGGCTGCCTCAAGGCAGCCCCGTGAAGCCCCCCATGGCCAATGAGCTTGGGAGTTGGTCAGCAGGTAAAAGCAAAGCACAATCCTGACGGCTGCCTGCTCCTGACAGGCCTTCACACCATTGCCTACACAAGTTTCAGGGTGAATTTGCCCCCTCGTTGGGAAGCACTGCCATCCCAGTGAGTGTGAACCTTTTCACCACTGCAGCTCACATCATCCTCCCTGTCTACAGCCCCACAGACTACCCAGCTCTTCTACAGGAGGTTTGGATGCCATGGGCCTCCTCACAGCATCATTATTGAGCAGTGGCTCGGTCCACAGTCAGATCCTGGAGGGATCTCATGAGCCTCTCCCAAAGACTAATCCATTTCTAAGCCACCTGGCCAGGATGATGGCCATCCTTTTTTCTAGCTTCCCTTCCCTGACAAACCAAAAATGGAAACACTTAGTGCCCAAAATGTTCTATTAATTTGCCAAATGAAAATGTTGATGTGAGGAATTTAGTGGGTCTCAGAAAAAGGAAAAGTATTCATCTGGGTATCTACACTTAATTAATTTAACAAAACAATATTTTTTGTTGAAATAAGCATTAGGCCTTCAGGCTTCAACCAACTTCAATCACAGATTGGTGGGAAGACAAGATCTCTCGGAGGGAGGAGATTGTCTCACAGCTTGCTGAAACACAGGAATTCACATTTGAATACAAGGAAAAACTTCTTTACTGTGAGGGTGACAGAGCACCAAAACAGGTTACCCAGAGAGGCTGTGAAGTCTCCTTCTCTGGAGATGTTCAAAATCCACCTATACATAATCCTGTGTAGCGTGCTCTAAGTGAACCTGCATTAGCAGCATGATTCCCAGAGGTACCTTCCAATCCCAACTATTCTGCAATTCCGTGGAGACAGAGTTCTTCCTCTGAAGTTTCCAGTACTGACAACTACATTATAGAAAATACCAACTAGTAGATGTGTCAGATCTTGTGTTCATAACTACAGAACCATAAATTGGATAAAACACATAAAATAATTCACCTTCAAATTGTCTATGATGTCTCATATTTTCAGATAATGAGATACTTCCAGTGCACTGTAGTATTGCAAGGATATAGATTTCTGCTGGGAATTCCTCTTTGATCTTTTTACCTAGGGTCAGGCATTCTCCAGTACAAATGCTGGGACTGAAAATATATCATGTCATGGCAATGTGAAATGAAGCTGAAAAAGGTCTAAATCCCCTTAAGGCTGCTTCCTCTCTCCACCAGTGTTTACCTAGACTATCCTGTTAATCTAGATCCAGAAATGTACTTTCAAATCTCATGTTAAACTATCAAATACATGACTAGCAAACTAAAGATATCGTGAATTCTTCAGTCAAACCAAAGATTTTATTTGAAAAATCCAACTCAGATACTGGAAATCTCACAAAAGCCCATGTCTTACTTGATGTATTAATTAACATGGCTGTACTTGACTCTGGATATCCAAGTTACTGTGATTAGAATGATCTCAAGTATTCCTGCACCATATTGCTTATCCAGATGACCGCTAGGGTCCCTCAACCTTTCTGTGATTTTGCGATATATTAAAAATAGTAGTTTAGAAATGGAATCCTTTACAGATCAGCACCTTATGAAAAGCCATCAATCTCTTCCTCTGCAGAATAAAGAGTGGGAATGATTTTTACTCCATCTCTGTCTAAGGCACTACTTTCATGGGACTTCCCCATTCTTAAAAAACTGGCCTAAAGGAGAATGTTTCCCAACCACAGAAAGTCTGAAAAGCTAGCAAAATGTTTGTGTTTCCTCTATTAAAATGCATTGCTTCTGCCCTGTAGGACCTGATGTCTCCTGAAGGACCTTTATAAATTCTTGGAGTACTTTATATTTGCACATCTAATTTTCAGTTAATTGGTAGCTGTGCTCAGTTAAGACTAAGCTTCAATTTCCTTTTGCCAGCTTTTGTCTTTCTTTCATGTACATGTTCAAGTCAAATGTATAGTGTAAGTTATTCCAGTTGTGAATTGCATTGTTTTCCTCCTTATAAAGATGGGGTAGTTATTAAATTAAAAGGAAACACATAATTTTTGCTGTATACATGGGAAAGCAGTTTGGATATTTGGTCCTGTAAATATGGCTGTCACAAAAGTAAGCTGATTATTTTGTCAGATCTTAATCAAGATTCATTTGTATGGCTCCTTCAAGTACACATCCTTTACACTTGACAGTATAAAATAGGAAGATAGCAGCTGAAGATCTGAAGACCTTCATAGGTTTTTGTGTATTATATGTTACATATAAATTAAATCTACCAGAATAGACAAACATATGGTACCTGTTTTGCCAGAGCAACATCAGCCTCTCCAAAAAGAGAAGTGACAAACAATGATGTAATGGGTAGAAGGAATGAGACATATTTGTATTCCCCCTTGCATTAATTAATACTAGAGGTCTGAGGGGAGATAAGAATCACAGCGAGACACTGTGAGCGGTTCAAGAAACATGCGTCTCCATAACCTTAGTACGCTTTACAAGGAAGATTATGTATGTGTTGAACTTAAACTAGAATGTGGAAATTAAAATAAAATAAAGCATTTTCTTAAGTAGGAGCTGTATAACTAATATAGCTTATCTATCTCAGATCAGAATGCTAACATATAGGCTTTAGGAGTCCAACTTTGCTTCTGTTCATAGATAAAGAACTTTTACACTATTTATCATTGAACCCTACACAAATGTCTATTAAATGAAAGCAGAAAAAAGTTCTGAAAATCAGGAGCAAATCTTGACAATTTTATGCAGCAGTTTTGCTCAAATAAACTTGCTTTGAAAGTTTTGCTTAAAATAGTGACAATAAATGCAAGAGTAAAACTGGAGCTCTAAAAGAATAAATAACAATAGTCACTTCACTGTTTTCATCAAAGGATTAGTGCAATCAACATTGGAATATTTTTTCTTCATTGATTTTTCTCTCCACGACCATGATGAAAAATTTAATCCCTTTGGCCTCAATAAATACACACAGTAAGTTAGTTATATTTTGCAAAAACTTGTCAGAACTGGAGCAGGGCCCTGGTGACCCTGGACAATGGAATCTTGAAAAATCTCTCCATGAAGGTGCTCAGCAGGACATTACTAGGGTGTAGGGATACATGATTATGTGAATTAACAACATGCTTGAGCAAGGCAGCCTGTGACAGAGATGTGTCATTTTGGGATAGGACACTGAAACAAAAACATGTCTAGTTATTGGCAAGCTTGTAACTAACAGAGATGCAGGAAAAGGAAATCCATATGTGGACACAGGCCTTCATCAGAACAGGACAATGGATACACATCATGTTTGGGAAACGTGCATGTGTGACCAGGTCGGTGATTGGAGCAGAGGGTGCGTGGATACCTTGTGAACATTTTAACCCTCAGTTGATTGGTTGGAGACTGACCTTAAGGAACCTATGGCTAGAGTTATAGATATCTAACAGGAATAAACATTTGGAAAATATAAACCATTTCATAGTATAAAAAATAATGCTGTATCACAATAAAGAGATTTTCATGATGGATTGGATTCTGCACCAGAAGAGAGTGTTCGTGCATTTCTTTGCTGCAACAAACACAGCCGAACAAGGACTGAACAAACCCATCCCCCATGTATACATATACACACATATACATATATTTAATATATAAATATAAAAAAACAATACTAGGGAATATTCAAATCCTGGCTTAGATGGCTTCAGATCTGAACTTGATTAAATTGCTTTTAATGTTATCTCTACCTTGCCTCAATCTAACTCTTATTCTCAGTATATCATACTACCAAGGATCAAAGCTTAACAAGAATACCTAATGCTCTATAGCATAAAGATTTCTGCAATGCAATGGAACTTGTGAGATTCAAGGACGTGACTTAGGCAAGATACACAGGGTCTTCTATAAGAAGAATTTTTGTATATGCTCCAACAATAAAGATCTTGAATTTGAGTGACAAGAAGCTCTTTCATAAATAATATCTATTGTTTGAAGATGTCTCTTTGTTTGCATTCATTTTTATCTGAGTACAGGGCACACAGAACAAAAAAAATAAAAAGGAAGGCAAAGAAAAAGAAAAAGAAACGAGAGAGAAAGGAGATAAAAATGGAGTGGAAGATTCTTGCAAATTGTTTTTCACTTGCACTCAAAGAGTCTGTTAGTGAGCTGCTTCAGAGAGCAGGAATGCTTTTCCCATAGTCATGTTTGATTTCCTATGTTGATTGTACTGTCAGAACTTTACATATATGGGAAGAGGCCAAGAATAAATGTGATGAGGGATATCATCATGGCAAGAAAAATTACAACTAACTTCCAAGAAGTTAGGGTTTTCAAGGTTTGTTTTGGACAGTATATAGAAATCAGGAGGGGATTGTTCCAATAAATCAATTTTTAGTTTGACTTACTTATTTGGAGTATTTTCATTGTCTCCATTTCAAATGCAGGCCATAGGTACCTATTCAAGACCTTTAATCCCAAAGAAGGAACACATAATGGAGAAAACACATTTTTCTTCCTTAACTTCTTACACTGTATAACTGTCTAATGGGCCTGATATTAATCTACAACTTCTCAAGTAAAAAATGAGACCACAGGCCTTATGTTTAGTTGCACTGCACTCCACAGCTTTATTAAAGGGAATAGTTTCTTGTGGTGTTAAAAGTTATTCAGCAGGAGTTAGTTTGGACTAAATAGAGCCCTCCTAAAATTTTATTTGATAAGGAATTGAGTATGGTTTTAGATATTACCTCAAGGAAAGTTCAGCATTTCAAATTAACAATTTAATCTTTGAAATATTGCAACTACAAATATTAAATTGTTTAAGAGAAGTAATTATGAAGTAGGTATTATAAATAACAACATATGGCATCACTGTGAATCTGAGGCTGAATTAATTTCCAAGGCTCTGATGCCACTCATAAAGCTCTCACAGTTTATGACTGCAGCTGAGTTCTTGAGTGAAATATAGCCTTGTGTTTACTCCAGGGCTATCTATTATGCTCCATGTTATTCAAATGTATTCTAGTGTTGATCCTCATGTTTTGCCTCTGAATTTTTTTCCCCCAATCATTAGCACCATCTTGTAACTTTTTCCCTTAGTATGAATCATCATTTTTTTCAAGACGAAGAACACTTCTGAATAGAGGCATTGCATATCGATGCCACAAATCACATAGTCCACCAATTCACATCCTTTCAACATTCATGACTGGAGTAAAGGGAGAAATTTTATATAGAAAGGAAGATTTAAGGATGTTTCATTGAGTTTTTCATCTGGATAAGAGAAACCAATTCTGGTTTTATTGATTCATGGACTCTAAATAATGCTATTATACCACAGTGATATTCTTGAAATTAATCTAAACAAAAGCCTCTTGGAAACAAAACCCATCAGCCTAGTAGAGGCAGCTCAGAAAGTTCCTGATAGGGAGGCCTCCTATAGACACTCAAGAATTCATGCTGCCATGACAGACTTCTTATAAAAATCAGAGCATTAACTGAGTAGTAGGAAAAGATAAGATATTTATGGGTTATCTTGCAGCATGCTAAAGCTGGTAAGAACTGAAATACCACATTGGAAAGTTTTCGAGTGTCTTTTGAGAAATGTGTGAAGTTCTATAACTGTGTTCTCTGTGTTAAGGGTTTACTGAGGCAACATCTGTCCTGCCTCCTATCTCTTTCAGAAACATTATAGGAGGCCTGCTGCAAACCCAGCAGAAGGAATCTGACTTCTTTCTACTAAATTGAAGGGTCTTTGGTCAGGAACTGCAAGGTGACTTCTGAAAGATAATTTAACATCCTGTGTTCCGATGAAACATTTCAGTAGGACTTGCATGAATATCTAGACTTTTGATGAATAATACAGCCTCCTACTGTCATTTCCCAGTTTTGGCACTCCAGTTTGAGTATTTGCTCATTATTTTGCCTTCTGCCTATTTTGGCAAATTAAGCATTCCTGAGAACATTCCCAGAAATTTCCTGTTAAAGCCAGCTGGTCTGAAATGGTCCACATCTAAGCTAATTCCTCAGATTCCAAGGGACCTGAGGCAAACAAGTTATGGGAAAGAATAAATCCTTTGAATGCTTTATCTCCCAAAGTATCACGAAAGACTGCCAGTTGGCATGGACCAACTAATCTCTATTATATCAATACACTATGTCCAGAACAAAGAAAATATTTACAAATTTGGGGTGGAAAGAGATTTGCTGGAAGTAAGTTGTCTGCATCTGCAGAGGTACTTAATCTTCTTTTGCTCTATATTCTTTAGGGTAGGACTTTGTTTTTCCATTGTAAGAGAATACCAAAGCACACTTACTCTTGGTATTTCACATTTCAGTCCTTCTAACTCTTCCAGCGTGCCATACAGACCTCTTGGTGTACTTCCCAAATGTATGCTCTAATCTGCTAAAATGACTACCAAAACCATGGGACTTGTCTGACTTCTTCTGGTCCTACTCATGCTGATTACTTTCACTGAAGGTGAAATTAAATAAGAGACACATCCCTGTGGCTGTGGAACTCTTTTCAAATCCTATTATCTACATGAGAATTCGATTATTTTCAATCCTTATTCTCTAAATGATTTTGTGTCTACTACTCTCTGTAACCCCTAGTAGCATCTGTTAGAATAGGGACACCTCTGAAGTGCAGCAGTAGAGATCATTCTCTTCATATTTTCTGGTTATGACACTTCCACTGTGTAGGCACACACACAAGTCATTTAATAGTCCATATTGACTCCTAACTTTTCCTTTCTTATTGAGCATAGTTTCTGCTGTATTAGCTAGGCGCTTTCTTTGGTCATTCATCCCAGATTCTTATGCTTTGATACTGTAAGAATATCTAGACTGCAACATTAGATTTAATTGATTTGTTTAGGTATTGTTGCATTCCATGACCTGTCCATTAGGCAATCTGCATTTTTTTTCTGTACCTCAGCAAAACTTGGCAGACCAGTCAGCCTTAGAAACAAAATATAGCAGTTGTAATTAATGACTACACTGTTCAGAATAATAGCCTGTATTAGGGAAAAGGTGATTATGACCTAAAATCCAAAAATTTGTTCCTTTATATTCCTGACAAATCAATTCCATTTACCAAAACACAAAAGGACAGTCTGTGCTTATTAATCTTGATGTATGCAATAAGTTGTAATAAACAGAAGATGTATCCTGTTAAGAAACATGAGAAATTTCACAAACATGCCAGGATTAGAAAAGCATAAGTTTTTCATGTCCCTGCCTATAATATTATACTATTGGAAGATTACTCAGGAAAGCTAGTAGACTACAAGTAACATTAGTATTAATAGAGTGAGTAAGAATTTTTAAAAAAGACTTTTAACTAAACCAGCAGTTTTTACAAGAACAAGGGTCAGAAGCTCTATGGAATTACTTTTCTCCTTTGCTAACTTGCAGTGAATGGTAAAATTGTTTCCTGCATATTATCCTAGTTCTATGTCTGGTTGTTTATTGCTGCCCTAAATAATGAACTAAAAATGAGTCCATTTCTGTACTGTATTATGAATGTGCTATTATCACAGCATGTAATTACAATAATTCACGGTGTGATCATGAGGTCTGAATAGTAAACTGTCCTGAAAACAGTATTGTCCTGCTAATTTATGAATTTCCAAGTCTACCTCTCAATACTAACTCTATCACCAGTTAACACTTAGGTCATTCAGCAGAATGGCCACCATATCTTAGAAATCATGGAAGGGAAAAAACACTTACTGCACAATAAAAATAAGGTCTCATACAACGTACTTAATGGGTATTACACCTTTATAGAATGAAGATGCAGGCAGTAAATATAAGAAATCATTCAAAGATCTTTTACTACTGCTGCTAAGAGGAAATTTTAAAAAAAATTAGATTGTCAGGCTAAGAAAAAAATGTCTTTCTAGTGTAATTGGGTAGCATATATACTGGGAGAAACAGTTTTCTATAGACAGGGACAAAATATCTATGGAGCAAGAGAAGAATAAATACTGCATTAGCAAGACATTTCTGTACCAGTGTTTGGAAGATTTGTACTTGGCAGCACTCTGTGCTCAAGTTATAAAGACAAATCTGTTCCTGTTAATCTGTAATGGCAATGTCTACCTCAAAGTGAAAGATTTCTACAGTGAACTTTAAGGCAAGAAATTTTCTTATTTTCTACCTGAGATACATTGCTGCTGGTTCTATGCAAAAGGCATTCAGTAAAAAAAATTACCTGAATTCTATACTACATCCTTGATGTTCAAAATAGGAACATGAAGTTGGGTATTGCTAAACTTTGTTCAATTTCCACTGTTGAATTTTTTTTTCTCAGAATAATATTGTGCTTTTTTAAAAGTTATTTCCCCTTTTTAGGCCCTTTTGTAAAATACATCCTTTTTTTCAGTAATCTATACAGAATCAAACGTGATCACAAAAAGTGAAAAAATCATTTTTGTATGAAAACAATTCATAGATTTTTTTTTATGGTTTCATTGAAACAGAATATTTTCAGCTCTCATTCTTTCAAAAGTCAAAATTTAGTTCCCAGGGGTCAATGATTGCATACACAATTTTCTTTCATTTTCAGTTTTTTAATTATTTTGGTGTGGATTTTTTTAAGGGACTTCTGTAAGAAAAAATCTGTTTTCAAATTATGCCATTAATATGTTAATTTTAACTAGAGATTTGTTCCTATGTGTTGGCACATCTATAGATTTAGCAACAATGGCCTTGTAGAACATTCAGACTTCTAAATATCATTGACCTTTTAAAAATTATTCTTATGGTATATCTTTGTGACTGGACCTTAGCCCTTGTTTATTGAGAAATAATTAATGAGGTCGTTTAAAATGACAAAATAATATAGGTCCAGAAATCTCATTAAACATGTTACAGTTGATGTGATTAGTAATCTACATGGTATTTAAACTAAGCTAGCCTTATCACTTCTTCTGTCACTATCGCAATCACCAAGCGAGAAAAAAATATGCATAGATTTCTGTTCTATTTATGCCAACATCAAGGGAACAAACAATACCCATAAAATTCTTAAATAAAATAGTTTAATAAGGCACTGGAAGCTACTTGAGTGTGTCTCAGCGATTTCAGTGGGAGGTAGCACCTAACTAATTTGTGGAATTGCCTGTGCACTATACAGGCAAAGGTACATTGATTTGGGAAGCAATTTTCTCCACTGGAACCTCTGCTTTTGACATATGACTTTTCCTCATTCTTGGAAAANTTTTACAGTATGCTTTTCCGTAATTCTGGAAAAAAAAAAAGTAATACTTGTTCAATACACAAGTTTTGAAGCCATTTTTCTTTCTGTGAGACAGGAGCCTTGGGTACTTAATTGCTATGAAAAAAAGTAATATATCTAAGGAATAGTCTCTGACACACCTATAAGAGCCACCCCAATGGGTGAGATTATGGTATTTTTGTACTTTTATTTCTATTTTTCTCCAAAAATTTGAAATCAAAATGATTGTGAAACACATTCACTTAACTGTTTCAAGATTTGGAAACCTTTGGTTCAAATTTAAGGAGACTTGTTTCATTTTTCTTCCCCACGCATACTTTATTCTGTCTATTTGCATATGTTGTGCTAATTTAAACTTTTTCTAGCCTATGTCAACACTGAATAGAACTTTCTTAATTCAGAGTTCAAAGAGCACAAAGCCAAAAAAACTTTAGTATCTTTATGTACAACATCTACAATTCATTATAGCCTATTGTCTTCCCAATTTCATGCTATGAAGAACAAGAACTTTTCTCACGAAGAGGTAGCTAACAGAGACATTAATTTTGTTTTGGTTTTTGATTTGTTTCTTAACTGATTTGAACAGAGGTGGAGTTTTCAGCATGTAGCACCATTGCAAATCAAAGGCAANACCATTGCAAATCAAAGGCAAATTCAATAGCAGATGCTGTTCAGGAGGTTTCTCTAGAGTATCTGAAGTCTTAGGATAAGTGAAATACTGTGACTAGGTCATAAACATTACACAGTGCTACATTTTGTCTTGGATACAAGCCATAAGCAGGAACGAGCACTCAAGTCACTATCTCTGTCATGGCAGAGTTTCACTTGGACCATGGAAGAAGCAATATCCATAATTCTTATGGCCCTTTCCTGATGCTTCTTCTCAGCATTACTTTGAAGTGATGTGTAAATATCAACTCAGTTTGCACTGACATCAGTTTTTCATTTCTGTTAATTCCTAAGTGGGTGCAGCGGTTCAGAGTGTAACACATGCTGCCACCTCCTTCTGTAACACCAGAACTACAAGAAGATGCATCAGCTGGTGGCTTAGTTTAGGATGATATGATGAGAGAGTCCATTTATTTATAAAACATTATAAAAGAAAGAGCGGAGTGATAAAGCATCCCTGATTTGTTCTCTTCCTTTAATGAACCTCTAGATCAAAAGCGATGTCAATGTACTTGAAGATCCTAGGCTATATAGACAGTAAGTGACAGATTCTGCTGCCAGTTGCTATTCACTTTGAGCAGCAACTTTTATCTTAGAGGATGCTATCGATGCTGGAACAGTGTTTGAGATACTTAAGGATAACAGAATCCTGTATTAATACAACACTGTTCCAAATTCAATCTGATTGCTTCTGTTAGTCAGTGTGCATGTAATATTTATGTACCTTGTGTAAGCAACAGTAAGCTGAGTATAAAGCATAAAAATCTGACTTCAGTTACACCCTATCTGCAGGATAATCTGCAAAGCTTGCAACAGAACAATTTGTTTCCCTTAGGGCCTGACCAAGCCTAGCCAGTCTTATCCAAAAAACAGCCTCTGCTACATTCTAAAGTGGGGAAGGCTGAGGGCTGAAAGACCCTTACTGTGTCTGGCATGAAAAGCATCATCAGAGAGGAAGGAAAATGAACAAGGCCCAAGTGCTCTGGATAGCTGAGACCAGGAAGACCTACCTGCAAGAGAAGGTTGTAGGCAAAAACTGATGCCTTTGTTATCAATACTAAATCTGTAAAATTCCCAACACCTTGGTGTTGTCTATGCCTATTTAAAAATTACTGTGATAGAGAAGGAGACTGGATGAGAAAACAAAAAAAGAAAAAAGAGAACTAAAATAAATCTTTAACAATCCTGTTTAACTGCTTAGTTTTGGGGTTTTTTCAATTACTTTTGATGCCTGTATCACAAGGAAACTTGCTTAATCTTCTGAGAAGAGACTTGAGAAATGGTGTTCAATAGTTACTTAGATCATCCTAAACAGTAATCAATAAAGATTTGCAGCTTATGGAACTACAACCTGTCTAGAATGTCTTTTTTATCTAATGGAAACCTTTCAAGTCCTGCTGCCTAAGCATAGATACCTACATGTACCACTAAGGTAGAGAAAGGAATGATTAGCAAATAAAGAAGTCAAATAAGAAAGTGGGGTTTCTTCCTTTCCCATAAAGATCTTGATGTAAAGCAGGACACATTAAATATTATAATTTGCATAGTGTTTACTGTATTGACATATGAGAAAATTTACATTATATGATATATGACAATTTAAGTACTAAAAGCTGTTTTACTCCATTTGGGAATGAAGTACAAAATCTTTCATGACGCAAACAGACTTAGAGATCCTTTAGTCAAAGTCAAAGTACATATCATATCTTTTCAAAGTCAGTGGCCAGCACTCAAGATTTCAAATTGCATTTAAAATTTTTAAATAAAAGTGAGGTTAGATGAGATACTGTCTAGTATTAGAAAAAAGAAATTATTATAGCAGCAACACTTTGGATACACAAAGAGGCATTTAGAAAGCAGAGAGCATCACCTGAACAGCACAAGCAAACTTTTTGCTCTTTTTTTTAGTTTATGATGGGGAGGGAGGGAAGGTGTTTTTTAGAGTTTTTTTCTGTTATTGATGATATTGTTGACCCTTCAAAACCAAAAAACATAATCCACTCTTACCGCAAAAGCTGACATTCGTATACTTCAGATTCAACATGGTTTGAATTCAGGTTTTAATATGAATTTGCATTCAATGATTCCTCTTTCCTTTTCTTTATTTTTCTTTTTCTTTTTTCCTTTCCTTTTTATTTTTTCTTTTATTTTTTTTCTTTCCATTCCTTTTTTTTTCTTTTCCTTTTCTAATTCTGTTTATATAGAGGACCTCATTCTAACTCAATAAAATCCTAGCCATGCCAGGATGCATTGCTGTCTAAACCCGGAAGAAACAGCCTCTATATCTACCATTCGTAACAGGTAGATGGTAGTATACATGTTTTGAGGAGATGTTTAGTTTTGCACATTTCACTGATTATTCAAAAGCTTATTAAGTTTTTACACAATCTAGCTTTGCATACAGTTGTACAAAGGAAGCTTAAGAATATCTCAGAACCTAGAAATAGATTTATTGTTTAGCTTTGTACTTTATGCAGCTTATGTTGCATGTAACCCTACAAAATATCTCAAGAGGTATTGAAAAGATGTAGATGTAGTGGATTTTACCAGGAAACACAAAAGGTCCATCCTTTCAGAATTTTCTGGGGATTTATATGTGGAAAAAAACTCAAACAGTTCTAAAAATCTGGAAAATAGATTCAAGAGTATAATTCGAAACTTTTAATTCCATTCCAAACCACCTTGTGTGAGAAGCTGTTTCTTTACCAGATTTCACCACACCAAACCTATAAATAGAAATACAAATAGAAATACTCTCATTTCTCATTAATCTGATAAAATTTGAGGATCTAAGAGATGANGAGGTCAGTAATTGTCAGCTGGTCATATATCAAAATATGCATTTAAAATTTTTTAAAGTTATTTTGCTTGAAATTTGCAGATATTACTTGGGGTGGTGTTTCTAAATTTTTTCACATTTCTTTATTGTTTTTCTTCATCATAACTATTGATCACAAAAAAAAAACCAAGCAAACAAAATCCACTGTTATGTGAGCAAACACAAAAAATTTCATCATAAAAGAAAGAAATATCACTGATGAGATTTATATTACCCAGTTCTGGTTGTTAAAAGCTGATTTTTTTGACCTGTTTATCTAGGCTTTCTCTATTTTGAATACAACATTTTATTGGACATTCCTAATAAAACCCAACTCTTTACTTCCAAAAACTTTTTAAGATGGGACTACGAATTAGTTGCCATCTGAATTTTCCTGGCTCTCTCCATCCACTATAGAGGAAATATAAACAATCAAAACGGTAAAAAAAAAAAGTACTCAAGTTATATAAACTTGAGTTTATATAAGTGCAATTCTGTGTAGGTTCTTTGCTCAGAGTGATCCACAATGCACACATAATGCCATTGTGTACAAATATCTGAAGATGTGGATCACATTATGTGAGATCAATATTTTAAATACTCATAATTGCTGCACGTTGGTGGCATAAAGAGTAATCGTATGGCCAAAAGACAACCATGGTAGTATTACTTTTGCCAGTGTCTGTGTAGTTTTTAGAGTCAACTGGTGTTGTGTATATCTGCAAAGAACTATCAAACTAAACCTAAGGGAACATAGTAGAAAACTATATACTACTACTCCATTGCACCCCAACAAAACAGAGACAGACAGACATAGACAGGCTCAGAAAGAGTAAATCACATCAAATAATTTATAAAGGTGGAATACTGGGGAAAAAAATTCACTTCTGCATGGCCTGACTACCGTTTTTTTTGTCTATATAGAAAGAGACACTGCTAAAGCACAGCCCATGAGATCACAACAGATGTGATTTAGACAACAGTTTTATTCATTTTAATGGAATTTGGTTTTTCACTGCTCAGCAATTTGCTTTTGATGTTTATTGAAATCATGGATTTAATAAGCATTCAGGGTAGACAAAATGTACTCAAATTTAAAGAATATAAATAAGAGAGGGAATTGTAGTAATTTAGAAGCAGTTTTAATAAAGTTTTTGTTATTATTATGCAAATAACTAATTACAAAAATAAATTCAGATTGATTTGTAAACAAGCTAAAGATGATTAAAAAAATCATTGTAACATGAAAACATCTGCAAAAATAATGTGAAAAATACTGTTAGTATTCTGAAATCTATTATGATATAGTACTCTGAAATCAGAAATAGGAACAGAAATTTGGATATTAAACTGGACAGTAAGTTACTATGATAACATAATGCTTATTTGGGGATTCAGTCAAAAAAGATGTTCTCCAATACGCTACTTGAAAACTGCTAATATATCTCTTTTTGGTTTTTAAACTATAATCAGGAGGCAACAATTTCAGAAAATAATTTTAAAAGTTTCAGCTGTATAGTTTTTCTGGACATGGATAAAGAAAGGTGTGATGACTGTTTAAAACCATCAAAAGAGCTAGTTAACATCACACAAAGATATGTGACATAGGAAGAGGTGAATTTAAGAAATGTAAGCCAAACATCTTGAAAATCTTCTTGGCTCAAAGGTAATTACTAAGCTATTAAATATCCACTTGAAAAGGCATTTCAATCTACAAAATTAAGGCAGGTGCTGTGTAAGACTTTCTCATAGCCAAAGAAAAAAACTAGTTTCTTCATAATAAACTTTAAACCATTAACCATCATGGTTTCTTTTTAAGTGTTTTCAGAGATGCGTAGGTAGAATCCAAAGACAGAGGCTTGTATTTTACATCTGTAAAGCACATAAATGTATTCCCCTATTTTAAAGCAACAGTGAAAAAAACCTAAATTTTTAATCCAATTTTCGTATTATATGAATAGAAACCATAGCAGTATCAGTACAAAAAAAAAAAAAAAAAAAAGAAACTTCATCTGAAAATGTGACAGCTGGAAATCTCCTATACTATAATAACAAATTTAATGAAATCCATACATACATAGCCATTTATCTTGCAGGGGTTTTGTTGTTTTTCTCATTTCTGTTTCTTCTTTTGAAATAAAGGAATATTGTTTCCCTCAGTTAAGTGAAGTCCTATAGGAATTTAATGGAGTAAGTGTGGCTTCAGCTATTGATATTGTATACTATTAGTAGAGTACAATAATATTCCCAGGTCAGTAGATGACACATTTTCTTTTCCTTCTTCAGTGAATACTAGAAGTTAACTACTGCAATAAATCATCCTTTCTCAATATAGCAAAACCAATGTGTATGAGGTCAAATGTATCATAGCAAATGCCATAAAAAAATGGTAGCTTATTCATAAGATATGATGTATATCTTACCAGCTTCAATCTGACTTCTCTCACTCTATCTTTACAATAAACTGAACATTTGATTAAGATCTCAAGAGGTTTTTTATAGAAATTTTCTTTTTTGTTCACTTTCTGCTTAAAATTCTCCAATTCTTACTATTGGTGCATTGGAATTATTTTAAACTATCAATATGGTACTTGTTGGCACACATCCAAAGACAAAAGGTAGATAACTTTTCTGTTCAACATAGGAGGAGACACATAATAACAATAGCCAGTGTTTAATGGGCATAAAATCAGCCCTGGTGGCCTCAGGAGCAGTGAGAGATATAAGTGAGATAGAAAGAACAACATATTTTTGACTTAACAATCTTTTTATTTCAGTTACTTTGTCTCTATGGCTTCAGAATATCCTCATATGACATGAGTGGCTCTTGTTGACAATTACAAGGACTGAGGTATAAGAGAGAATTCCAGTCACCTAACTGAAGACACCTAAGTGTAGGCCAGTCTAGTCAGGGTGGGTAGAGTCTGGTTAGGCTACTGTAGAGTCCCTGTATCTCTAGAGGTACTTGTGGAATCTCTATGGATTACTGAGGGTACACATCTAGTTTATAGGAGTATAGCATCTAACTTTAGACAAACATCATCTAACCCAAGCTATTTTATTCAAACAAAAGATGAAAATTTTCTTTATTTTTATAAAGTTGGAATTGAGGATCCAAGGATATCTTCAAATATAAAATATTCTGCTATCAGTGTATAGAATCATAGAATCCTAAAATCATTAAGTTTGTGTTGAGGTGAGTAATTAGTATGTATTTCTATATTATGTATCTCTGTATTATATTGTTATGTTACACCCATAAATTGGTATATTCTGGTAACTCCCTTGCCCTTCACCCCAGATGGTTTGTCCCCACCCTTCTCCTCCCTTCCCATTGGCTGGAGTCCCCTATAAGAATTACAGACTGGAAATACAAAGGGCTCTTCCCCGGTTACCTCTGATAAGCTTAGACCCTCCATGGGGCTTGCAGCCCCTGGAGTGAAATAAACTTATATTGTATGCAACCACGAAGAGACGCCTGCACTTCTTCGTCCTCCGTTCACTAGCCTACCCTCAAGGGAGTGCGAGGGCGCACGCACCCCTTGCAAACCCTGAAGCACCTTCTGAAAAGGACCTCCTGGCTCGGAGGCCTCCTGACTGGAAGGGCCCCCTCCCATTCAGTGCCCAATGGCCGAAGCAATGCCCGGGCTGAAGAGGGAGTGGGGCAAGCCATGGGGGTGGCTAGAAGTTTGGAAAAGACCTCCAAGATCATTGAGTCTAACCTTTGACTAATCACCACCTTGTCAACTAAACCACAGCACTAAGTGCCACGCCCAGCTGTTGCTTGAACACCTCCAGGGACAGTGATTCCACCACCCCCCTGGACAGTGTGTTCCAATTCCTGATAAATCTTTCAGTGAAGAAATTTTTCCTGATGTCCAATATGAACCTCTCTGGTGTAGCTTGATGCTATGTACCCTTTTCCTGCCTCAGAGGAGTGGCTGACCCCCACTTGGCTACAATCTCCTTTCAGTAGCTGTAAAGAGTGATCAGGTCTCCTCTGAGCCTCCTTTTCTCCAGGCTAAATACCCCCAGCTCCCTCAGCCACTTCTAGTGTGACTTACTTATATGTGATTAAATAATCAAGTAGAAAAAATGTCCATTTTATTGTTGTATTTGATTTCAGTCAATTTAGAATAGCTATTTTCTTAAAGAAGGTCTTTCAAAAGGCTTAATAATTTTGAAAGCATTTTTTTGAATGTAGCCCTAGCCTTGTCTAAGTGAAAAGTTTGATCCCCTCAGACTGTTTTTGCAGATTGTATCCTCTTTTTATATTTGCAGTTCACATACAGCAGGAATGTGAACATTTCAAGCAAATCTCATTAAAATACACTTGTTTATGATACATTACCTTGAAGTGGGGGAAAAAATCACTTGAAGAGACAATAATAAAAATTATTTCTAGCTATCAGATTAAAGTAAACAGATATGGTCTGCAAAGTTTAAGGTATTTAAACAAGGTAATTTTCTAATAGTTCTTTTTGCAGCAAGTAAGTATATAAGTGTGATATACGAAACAGCAAGTTACATAGTTTTAAGGGTCAGCATTAAATTATCTTAAGATAAAACAAATATGAAAGCATGTACAAAAAAAAATAATCCACTATACACACTGAAACATACTGTTTCTTCCTGCAAAGAAAGCCCTCTGTTTCATTTGACTCTGTTTCACATCATATGATAAATATAATGGTTGTTATGACCCAGGTTAATTTAATGCAAACAGATTGATAGTCATCAAAGAGCCATCAGCATTCAAATACGCAATTGATACTTGGTAATTTATTGTACCTCTCAGAAAACTGAATTTAAAACAGAAATTCAAATCTTACAAAAGCATGCCATCTCTAACACAAATAATAGCTCATGTGTTAGATCTCCTTAAGAACTTTTTTTCTAGTGGGGAGCATTATAATATTTCTAAATAAAAAAAAAAGTGACCACAGAGTACAATATATTATCAAAATAGTTCTCCCAACAATTATTCCAGGTTCTATACGTATTAGTTTTATCTAACAAGATTTCTGCCTATGTGCATGTCTTGTATCCTTGTTGAATAATTTACTCCTAAGAAGTTTTATCCTCCTGCCTATAGTCCCAGTTGATAATAATGCAATCATGTTGGTATATCCAAATCATGTGCTGAACAAATGCCCGAGTTTGAAGAGTGCACTCTGCAGCAGAAAGTAGATAACACACCTGAGGTTTATTTCTGAGAAATAATATATAAAAGCATGAGATTAAGAAGTGTATGCATGTAGCATGCAGTATCTAGTGATAACAATTATTCCTGAATTTCAATTTTCACTTTTATTTTTCACAGGAATTTGTCTAGAAAAAACTTTTTTTGTAAGTGTATGAATAAATACAGAAAAACATTTTTGATCAGACCGACAAATCCGACAATTAAATTGCTACTAAACAGATTTTTTTTTCTGTGCTTGCTGGTTAATTAATAGCAAAAACAGAACTTCATTTGGTCACTGTACCATGTGTGGGGATGAGGGCAAGAGAGACCACAAATCAGTAGTACCCTTGGGGAGGCAGCATATTGCTGGGTATTGATCTCGTTTATGTGGTCTGCCATTAAATATCCCTCAGAAAATGAACGTGAATGCAATTTAATGGAGTCCAAATGGCTTTTATTCATGCAAACTATAAGGATTAATAACTCATTTGTGAAGAGAATCCCGTATGAAGTCATGGCCTTAGTTTGCCTTCAAAGAGAGAGAAAGAAGGTAGTTATATGATGCCTCAAACTAAAAAGTCAGCAATGTAAGTACAGTTTACCGCTCTATATGTCACTAATATTGACCATTCATGACATCTGCATGTCGTTCTAAAGCTAGAGCATCATTAAACACAGGGTAGAGAGAAATCTGCACAAAATTTAGGTTGTGTTGGTTGGAAAAGCAAATATCTTGGGGATGGCCTTGGTATTTTTCAAATGTAGTTTGTTTGACAAGTTTTAATATGAACCATAATTTTGAGAAACTCAAAATTATCAATTATTTCTATATATTTCAGTTCTGAGTTCAACTTCCATACATTTCAGTCACCATGAATAACATTTTACTTCTGTATCTATAATGGATTCTGTACCTACAGTATTTGACTAGTACTTGATTATTATTGTCCACTTGAATTAATTTTTTAGAAGTTCACTTGAGCATTGAAATGGTAGCACCACCTCTAGAAAGTTGTTACAACTGAATACTGATGTTTTATTGATTGTTTTATGATTGGGGAATAGGAAGCATTTTTTCGTTTTTCTATTAGGAAACAGCAAAGTGGCATATGATTTAGAGCACACAAATATATTACAAAATGCTAGGGGAAAACGCTATGTAGATCCTGCAAATTAAAAACCTATGATACACCTAAAATATCGGAAATTATATAACCCACAGGACTAGTGATCTTCCCCCTGTACTTGGCACTTAAGATGACACTTTGAATCCTGTGTTCAGTTTTTGGCCCCTTACTACAACAAAAACATTGAGGTGCTGGAGCATGTTCAGAGAAAAGCCACAAAGGGACTGGAACACAACTATTATGGGGAGTGGCTCAGGGAGCTGAGGTTGTTTAGACTGGATGAAAAGAGGCTCAGGGGGCTTCTAGAGGCTCTCTAGAACTGCCTGAGACAAGGCTATAGCCAAGTGGAGGTTGATCTCTTCTCTCAGCTAACAAGCAATAGGACCAGAGGAAAAGACCTCAAGTTTTGCCAGGGAAGGTTTAGATTGGATATTAGGAAAAAATTCTTCACCAACAGGGTTACTAGCCTTGCAACATGGAATTGGTGAAATCACCATCCTTAGAGGTATTTAAAAGATATGTAGATGTGGCACTTAGGGACATGGTTTAGTGGTGGGCTTTGCAGTACTGGATTCATTGACCTTAAGGGTCATTTCTGAAGTACCTGATTATATTATCCTATATTTGAAATGTAATATTTTTTCAAAGGATACCTTGTTTTCCTATGATTTGCAAATCTGAATGGCTTAGCACATGTTGTTTGAACTTGGTTACTCCTAAGGAAAATGCCAAGCAGTATGATACATTCATTCTTCTTACTGTGCTTTGTCAGGGATAGCAGCTGGTCTGTTATCAACCTAGAAGACATTCTCGACCTTGACAGCATTCCTGTGCACCCCTGATAAGCTATTCTTGTCCACCTGGGAGATAGGGAGGATGCAGCTGGAATGTCCCAAAGTATGTTTGGTAAACATGGTACAGAACTGACCACTGTGAGGGTCAAGTGTTGGACAGTGCAGAGGGTGGTGATGGTTTTAACCAACGTTAATTGTGAAAAACAACCTTGAGCCAATTGTATCAAAGTATACTGGCCTTCTGCTCTGTATATTCACTTATGCTTTTGCACAATAAATCAGTTCTTCACTTTCCTCAAGAGAGGTGACTTCATGTCGCTCTGTGCGGCTCAACAGCGACAGTGCTTGATACTTTAAAATGTTATTCAGAAGGCTGGAATTCTGTTCATTGGTAAGATTCAGATCATTGGTAAGAGTCAATATTACTTTGTTTATATCTGATGTTAAAGTTTTTATACTTGAAGTTGCTTCTCATTGAAAATCTTTAAATGGTATTTGTTTTATTTGCCTAAAATATCAGATTTAAAAAGACAGAAAGAAGAGCTGGCTGGTGTTTCTCTCTCAAGTTATATTTATTATTGTGTTGTACTCAAAGCCTAATACTATACAAAATCAAGAAAAATAGTTATATTATTTTATCTTTAAACAGAACATAAGTCAACATGGGTTTGTAAGCAATCTGCATTGCTAAATGTTCTCATAGCTTTTTCTTTCATATACTGAAATATTTTATTTTTTGAGAGGTATCTTCAGCATAGTATGAGCAATTGTACCAAGATCACTTGAAAACATTAACTCACACTTGTAGTTTTGGAGATCTGTTTGTGTATATGTGTGTGAGAGAGAGAGAGACAGGGAGAGAGTAAACTGAATATCTCTTTTTCAGATAAAAGTGTTACAAAATTTAATGCTTTATAAATGAAAAAAATTGTCGTTATGCAGATAATCTTTCTGATATCATTTATTCAAATGCGTGCCAGACTGGAGGTGGAAATTTATTTCCAGTTTGTAATTATTTAAGACCACTTTTCTATTTAAATGTGAATCATTACAATTTGTTTGTGGTTCTCAGTGTAGTGCAGTTTATAAGCACTGAATTAGTACAATCAAAAGAGGAAAATTAGAAGGAAGGAACCTGTGGTTTCCATTTGTTCACTGAATGATCAATATATGCCTCAGTAGTCTCTTATGTCTTCTGAGAAGAACATCTTGTGAAAAAATCTGTTCAGTGGGGACAAATTGTAGCAAAGCTTCTTTTAAATCCCTTGCAAGTTCCATCTTCTATCGTTCTTTTTTTTGCATATTTTGTTTGACTGAATGAGATCTGAATGGAATTATTACCTTTCAAATAATCAATAGTTTCATTAATTGTCCACTAGAATTCCATTATGCTTTGAGATTTAAATAGTTTTCAGGAATAAAAATCATTAAATCTTCATTTAAACTGCTTCAGCTCATTTTTTACTGAGGAGTGTGAGAAATTTTGGCATCTTATATAGAGTTCCTCAGGGTGCTATTACAGGTTAGTCTGATAAATCAATCTCCAAAAGAAATTTATACTTTGCAAATTCAAACGCCATTATGTAATTTATTATACACATAATTTGCAAAAACTTGAAATGGCAATAATGTAATGGAATTTCAGCTCTCTTTGAGTACCTAAGGAGTATCTAAGCTGTATCTGTATTTAAAAAAATCAAACTGTGCATTGTAATGCAGCTGTCTATATGGTTAATTTGATACGATGGTCTTTGGCATGGTTTTGTTCTGGACCAGTTAGCAAATCTTCTGAACAACTCCTCTGAAAAACAAACCTCTGCTGACACAACTTCAGGCCTTTCCCTCAAGTCTTGGTCACCACAAAGTGATCAGTGTCTGCCCCTTCTCTTCCCCTCATGAGAAAGTCGTAGACTGCAATGAGGTCTCCCCTCAGTCTTCTCTTCTCCAGGTTGAACAGACCAAGTGACCTCAGCCACTCTTCATACGGCTTCCCCTCAGGGCTCTTCACCATTTTTGTTGTCTTCCTTTGGAAGCTTTCTAGTAGATTAATATCTTTCTTATATTGTGGTGCCCAAAACTGCACACAATATACAAGGTGAGGCTGCATGAGTGCAGATCAGAGCTAGACGATGCCTTCCCTCCACTGTCTGGTGATGCTTTGCCTGATGCCCCACTTGGCCCTCCTGGCTGCCAGGGCACTGCTGACTCATGTTTAATTTGCTGTTGATCAGGACCCTCAGGTCTCTTTTCATGGCACTGCTTTCCAGCATCTCCTTCCCCAGACTGTATGTACATCCAGGGTTGCCCCATCCCAGATGCAGAATCCAGCACTTTCCCTTGTTGAACTTCATAAGGCTGGTGATTGCCCAGTCCTCTAATTTGTTGAGGTGTCTCTGCAAGGCCTTCATGCCTTTGAGGGAATCAACACCTCCTCTGAATTTTGTGTCATGTGCAAACATGCTCAGTATCCATTCGAGTGCTGTACCAAAGGAATCCTGTATCATTTATGAAGATGTTGAATATCACAGGGCCTAAGATAGAGCCCTGCAGAACCCACTAGTGATAGCCTGATGTCACCCCATTCACTGTTACCCTCTGTGCTTGACTCATGAGCCAACTGCTCACGCACCACATGATGTGTTTTGTCCAGAAGGATATTGTGAGAGACAGTATCAAAAGCCTGACTGAAATCCAAAAAGATAGCATCATCTGGATTCCCTTGATCAACTAGGTGGGTTACCCTTCATAAAAGGAAATCAGGTTGGATAAGCATAACTTGCCTCTCATGAAGCCATGTCGTCTGTGACCAACAACTGCACTGTTTTTCAGGTGTTTTTCAGTACTTCCCAGAATAATCATCTCCATAATTGTACCAGGCACTGAAGTGAGACTGACAGGCCTGTAGTTTCTGGGATTTTCCTTCTTGCCTTTCTTGAAAATCAGGACAAAGTTCACAAGCTTCCAGTCAGCTGGGATCTCTCCAGATTCCTGAGACTGTTCAAAAATCATAGAGCAAGGTTTTGTATTGACATCAGCTAGCTCTTTGAAGATTCTCGGGTGAATCCCATCAGGCCCTGTAAATTTGTAGGTATCCACCTGGAGCAGCAGATCCCACACAATTTCAGGGTCCACTGGGAGTTGATTTTTCTTGCAGCCATGGTCCTCCAGCTCAGCAGACTGAGCCCCCCTTGGTCCATCATCTGCATTGAAGACAGAGACAAAGAAAGCATTAAACATTTCTGCCTTGTCTCTATATGTCCATTTATGTTATAATGGAGAAAACCTGTAAATTATTTCAACAATCCTAATGCTTGTGTTTCCTGTGATAGGAACCCAACAAAGGTACATTTTGAACATGAATGGAGTTAATGTTTTCAGCAGTATTCTGCAGAGTCATGTATTGACAGAGCCATATATACTTAAGATGAGAAAAAAAAGCAGCTGTAATAAGCATGTGGCAAAATGGTAGCGTCAGGTTCAGTTTCAGCTTCACATATAAATTGAAAAGTCTATATATTATAAACATTCTTCAGAAGCCTAGATATAGTTTTGACCTCAAACACTGATTCTGCAGCACCTGACTATAATTGCTATCAGTATTGGCAAAGTAGAATATGAATGGTAGTAAAATATAACATTTTTTAGTTCAAAAAAAAAATCAGGTGATACAGGGATTTGGACAGTCATTATTTATCTTTTTTAAATTGCTTGCAGGAAAAACTGGTAATAGTCTCTGGCTTTTAGTTAATTTTCCTTTATGACTACAGAGCAATTCTTTGAAGCCATGATCTTTTTCTTGTGTTTCTTACTAACCTACTTTCATACAGGGTAGGAAGTAACCATATAGTTGAAAATCAAACCAGCTTGGTTCCAAGGATCATTTAAAAGCTTGCCTTCCAAGAATTAACTCTTCCTGACTTTTTTTTTTTTTTGCAATATTTTGTTGCTTATATTTTCTGATTTTTTCAGGCTTTCTTTCATGCTTTTTCTATACTTTTTCATCCTGTTCACCTTCTCTATTCTTTTTTTTGGTAGGCCTTGCATGCAGTCATACTGAAATAAGTGTGAAACCATCTTGATTGGTTTAAAAATAATGTTGCAGAATGAAGCTGACAATCAGCTTTATTCTAAATGAATCAGAGACCTGTATATCTCTGCACCCTTTCCTGTCCATTCAAAAAACATCTCTGTACTTCTCTGGTGTGTGCTGGGCAGAAGAATTGAGATGAATCACCATCTTTTTATGAAAGTGCTGTACATGGACTTTTCATTTTTAGATACATAAAAGACTAACAACACCTAATTCTCCAGCAAAATAAAGGAAATACATTCATTACAGTTTTAGTTTGTAAAATTAAGGTTTTATCATCTGAGATTAAAAATCACTCTAGTATAAAAATAAATATTGGAGTCCTGATAAAAGAAATTGGTTTTTAAAAGAAGGAGACAGGGCCTCCATGAACGAGGAATGAGAAATGTTTCTAAACATAGAAAAAGACATGGAAAAAATACCAATGTGAAAAGCTCAAAAGGAAGAAGATCAGACACCCCCCAGAAAAGAGCAAGTGAGTGAAGGGAAAGAGGGCAGCAAAAACATCAGAGGCAAGAAATGTGAACAGCAATTTGTGGTAAAAGAAAATCAAGCACATCCTAGCTAATGAATGTAAGGGAAGAAATCATGGTACAGTAGTTTTTGCAATGCATTGACATAGTTACAAGCATATGGACAAACAGGGTGTAGTCAACTTAATAATATATAGGCAGCAAAGGATTTACCTAAATTTCTTTCCTTATAACTAAGAATGAGACTTTTCCTATATTTTTATCTATTCTATATGTCTATGAGACCAACTGTGGAGTTTATTCCATCAGTATTTCGACTGCCATCTTATTATTTCTAGGTATATCATATTATCTCTAGATACATCAGTACATGTAACTACAGACTCACAGTTTATAAGTATTTAATAAAGGAGTTATATCCATAGAATTTTTAAATGCTGCAACTTAGTATCATCCACATGCAAAAAAATTTAATTGCCTCTAATACTAATGTACACTTCTAGTGCTAACGCAGAACAGCAGCAAAAGCCTTGATGTATGTCACACAGACATACTGACACACCCAGAATACCAAGCAGTGACTTTCTGAGTTAAAAATCCAAATCAAAGCTAGTGTGAAATGTTCTAGCCAAAGTATTCCAAAATGGATATGCAATGAAATTCCCCAATGCATGTACATGTAGATAACCTTATGCAAAAATGAGAAAGCACAAATGAAGCACTATGTATATGTTTTTTTTTTTATTTAGGCTATAAATCTGACGTAATGGAAAGGAATTAATTTCATTTTCATACTTTGGTGAAAATGTTGCAAAACATTCCTGTTCCCAAACTGGACTTATACTCTTACTCACCTGATACTTTTCTGCACTGATTTTGTTGTTTATGGAGAATCAGATTTATGCTTAGGTCAGCATTTTTTTTTTCAATTACAGATGATTTATTTCCAAACTGAAAAATGGAAGGGTCTGACAGGTCTGAAATATATCTTCATCCTTCATGGTCTGCAACTGCTTCACTTTCCACTGGTTGTAATTCCCAAAACTGTCAAATATTCTTTCGAAGGATAGCAAAATGTCAGAAAAACTATTACAAGCAAAATATATCTCACTTTTTTCAGGGTGAGACACTGTAAATTTCACTGTAATCAGTGAAAACAGGAATAAACAGCTATTGAAACAAGTAATTATGATCAGTGCTTATGGTCTTGCCCAGAAAATAATCTGCAAATGCGAGTCCAGTAGCGTATGTATTAAACAAATGTAAAAAGCTGGAAAAATCCAGATCTACTTGTCACTATATAACAGAATTGTCAGTATGATACTCAATATTCAGTATGATAGATCTGATAATCTGTGGTCTGTGCTCAGCTGTAAACGATTGCAAGGTATGTCATTTATCCCATACAAATTTGATACTCTCACTATTTATTACTGACACCAAAAATGCAGTATAAAAAAAAAAAAGCTGTAGGAAAGTTAATAGTAAAGAACTGAATCATGCTTTGAGCTTTCAGTTGTGAAATGCTATGTACTTCATTTTTAGAACAGATCTTTCTATAATTTTTCTACTATCACAGAGATATATAAAAAGAAATTCTGTATGCAATATTAAGCTTCAAACCTGCATTTAGTGTTATTTAGAAAGATTAACCAACCCTGCTACTTTTAAAGAGTAATTTTTGAAAGATGTGTTCCTAGAGCAGGCACTCCTAGTGGTCTCATGGGAAAAAGCCCTGCGATAACATGAGACCTGCCAGCTTTCTGAGAAACGAATGACAAAGCACAGTGGCTCATTAATAAACTCACCCTTATGACTGGAGAGTGCTTATGAGACCCTTGTCTTCTTCTGCGGAACAATCTCAAGAATAAGTTCTTTTCACTTAGGCTAATGTTGTGTAGGGGGTCACAAACCTGTATTTTGTTTTCAAGATGTGACTGATTCACATAGGGTTAGATGGAGATGAGAAGGGTCATCGACCCTTAATGTCTGCAGTAGCTCAAGGTTGCAGTGCTGCTGCCACTGGAACTGCGACTTCATTACTTGATCTCTGAACATGGTAATGTCAGAGGGGAGCTGGGAATCTACACTGGAATCAGAACAACATCACACAGAGAAATCTGCAAGATAAAATAGCAGGTTCTCTGAAGATTTGTGCTTATCACTAGTTAACAAGGCTAACAAAACTGGACTTGTTTTTGCTATTGGAAACATGAGTAAGAGCTACTGCCTCATTGAGCTTTCTCTGCCTGCAGAGAAATGAGAATTTATTTCTTCTAAATTCAGATCTGGCTACTGTCACTCATACCTTCATCATTCTGACACTGCTTTTCTACAGTGTCTTTCAGCTGGGGCAACATTGCTTTATTTAATCAGAAGATTCAGTGAACTGTAGTGAAAGCACTTAACAGTCACTTAATATGCTGAATCTTTTCACTGTTAACTTTAAGCTCACTTTCCATGTTGCAAGAATATTCAAGAGGTTTAAAAAATCAGATATTAATACAAGGAGTTTGAAATATTAATTGCACATAGTATTTTAACCTCAGAATTACGGACATGCTGGCTTGAGTTTCAAAGACATTAAATAACAAATTCTTAGTCACAGGTCACATATGATTAAATTTTGTCACTACATAATTTTGAAGCACTAGTCAGCACTTTACTATATATGTGTGAAATCTAACCTGCAGATTTACAATGCTTATTGTGCTTTATGCTTATGTGAAACTGCCTTCTTTCTTACTGATGGATGGATGTAGGGTAACCAATATCACCTTCATATTTCCTTGTGGATGCGCTGTATAAACAGCTTAGCTTTTTCTAAACTTATACAGCTTTGTTCCTAAACCAAATTTCATCAAATCTTCACTACTGGGCATTGTATTTCAAAAAATACATAATTCACTGCACTGCTTGTTTCATAAGATTTTGGGTGTATCTTTTTAAGTATTGACTTTCCTCATAATGTTTTAATGTCCCAATTTAGCTTTCATATTTTCTACAGCACTGGGGTTTATTAACTGCATAAATAGAAAATTTAATGCATTAGCCCCTGACAAAAATTCATTTAGGAAAGGACAGCAGAGTCATCTTATCAGCATACAAGTGGCATTTCTTTCCTAGTGTAAACACAGAATTTTTTAGCCAGCTTTTAAAACCCTCAAAACTTCTAGCTCATGCTGTTCTAAACCTATAGTTTAAGAGATACCTCTGTTAGCATATTTCTTTCTTTAATGGAAAATGTTGATGTTCCTATGAAACTTGAAAGTCCACATATTTAGTTATAAGTTTTTGTTGGTTTGGATTTCATTCACTTCAAATTGGGACATTCCAAAACAGCACAATTTTCCTAATGCTCCTTTTTTATAGATTAATCATAATTCCTCTTAATGGAATAAATTACTTATTTTCACTATGACAGAGACTCATGTTCTTCAGAAACCAACATCAATTTTAGCCATGTTTAAATGCGCTGCATAAACTAATTGTTTCTGAGTAAAAGTCATAGATCAAGGGGTGATTCCATTGTCATTTCTAGAATTAAGGCACTGTCCAAATATTTGATACCCAGCAGAAAAACAGAGCCCTCTGTGCCATCACTGCTTTCCCATGGCTTGTCGTTCAACAAGCCCATCAGAGCAATGTCCGGGGCTATGACAAAATTGTTGAAGATAACTTAAAAGCATGTATCATCCCGCCATCATCACAGAATGGTCCATTGCTTCTGAAGTGATTAACCAGCCAAGGCAATTTTTTCAGATTTGTTTTATCTCTATCTTCTCCCCAGTAAAAGAAACATTAAAAATGTAGAAACGCCCATTTGAGTTCTATCCCAAAGTTTTAGCAAGTATCACGGATATAAATATTAATGTTGGCTAATAATTTCTATACTGAATCTCATTAGTCAGTGAAACTAACCTTTTCTGTTGATTTTTCTGCTGTCCTGGAATGTGACCTGTGTTATATGGCTGACAGAGGACAAAATTAGTTCCAAAACTTCCTCTTTGGTGAATAGGAGGGATGTGTGTTTGCACTTTAATAGTCATTAAAGTTTCACAAGGTACAACTAGTCTCCTTGGGTACAAAACAGATGGCTGAAACATAATGAAAGTGATACTATGGGGAATACAAGAATAACTTGTACCACAACTAACTTTACGCTCCATTATAGGTCCCAGATGAACAGTGATGTGAATCTGAACTCTTACACTGAAGTCAGATTGGCCTCTAATCCTTGTAAAGTTCTAATGTCTTAAACTGGATTTTTTTGTTCTTTTCCACATCTGCCAACTTGAAAGTCTCCATTGCCTCCTTTTGCATATCCCCTGAGTAACATGATCTGTTGTGTCACTCAGTGCTGCTAACTTCTGTGTTTCAGGGTTTTGAGCAAGGCATGAAGAGACTCATCTTTTCTGGGGGAATTGTCACATAGAAAATCCATCATGACAGTTGTCTAGATTTGCCCAGGCCAGTCATTAGTTTTTATAATTTTTTTTTTATTTTGTTTCATATTTTCACTGTACAGTCATGAATTCCTAGTGTCTACAGTCCAGAGCACTTCAACCATTTTGGAACATCATTCATTCTACAGGAATGGGTTTGGATATGAAAACTCAGTCTTTTAAAGACCAATTTTGAATGTAGATATGAATAATCTCCACCTTTTTGTCTCCACACAGTTGTCTTGTTGACTCTCTGCAGGGCTTTGGGCCAGAACTGATGTGCTAACATGGTCAGAGGTGCCAAAGACGAGCTTTAGAATGCAGGTTCCCATGCATCAAGGTAGGCAGACTCAGGCAGCACCTGAGAGCACATTTCCAGATTCATTATATGCATGGACAACAAGCAGCTTTTGGATGGATAAAGGTGACATCCAACAATGCAGCAGAAGCATCAGCAGAGATCATATTGACACCACTGGGAGCAGGTCATCACTATAAGTGATTAACAGAATTGCATCAGTTCTACTGTGGAATGGTAAAGACACAAGGTGGAAGCTTAATCAGAAAGCAAAAGCAGAACAGAAAATTAAAATTTGGATGTCAAACTAAAGGAAAATAATAGAAGATCTGGCTTAGTTCTGAAACTTCTGGGTCTATGTATCAACATACTGGATCCATGATTGCTAGCATTTTATAAAATACATTATATTATATTCAATTGTTAAAAAATTATGTCCAATCACCTAAGCCATTTGTTTCTCTTTGATGAGTCTTTCCGTTGATATTTACTAAATAAAAAATCACTTTCCTTTTTTTTATATTCTCTTTTTTTCTGCTGTCACTTGGCAACTCATTGTTTTAAAATTGCTCCTTTGGCAGACTTTCCTATTAAATGGATTTCAGCTGATCTGCTCATAGCTCTTAGCACTGGGAACTCTTACACACAAACCAGGAAGACATGCTTATTAAGTGTCAGTCTCAACAGGAAACATTGCACAAACTACACTTTCCAGTTCACAGACAATTTTGTGTGATAATATTTCTGGTGAGCTGGTATAATTGCAGTGGGGATGTTTTGAACCCAGTCCTCCAAAGAATAACTTAGAAGTGTCATGTAAGCAGAATTAAGGAAAGGAAATATGTAATGGTGCTATACTCTTAATACCATGGAGATAAAAATTTATATCATGGATGGTAAAATAAAGTCAGTCCTCAAAATCTTTTATGAACAATGTCTTTTGTGACTGCCATCTTTGATGAGATTGAGTGATGCTATTGTTGTTAATAATGCACTATTTTTGTTTATTTTCTCTGAGCTATAATATTAATGAAAAAACAAGACATTTCTTTTTCAAATTCTTTTTTTTTCTCCTTATGTGTGTTAGATGTATAGCCTAAAAATAAGCAATATTTTCCTGAAATGCCTGAAAACAATGATCTGTGAAGTAAATAAGTATCATTTTAAGTGAAAAAGAACCTTTCATATTCTTAGTTACAATTCAGCAAAAAATCTTTCAAGTAATGTATCCTGGATAGTAACACAGAAAGTTTCTGTGGTAAAAGAAAACTAGCCTTTTATTAAGTGGACTGTTGAAAAATATGTTATATCTTCATGCCATAAGTGTGTGCTGCCACTCCAAAATTGTTCTCTGCAGGTGGGCATTTCCTCCACATTCCATGTCTGTGTATCTGTGCATAGCCTCTGATGAGGTATATTTTAGAAATTCTACATTACAAATATCTATTTTTAAGATCATGTAAACTTATCTACAGGTAAGACGGGTTGCAAATGAGAATTTGGAAGGCAAGATTTAAAACATATAGGAATTTAAATAAAACATGACTGTCTATGCTTATTCCCCCCAGTAAATAATGGGTTATTTCTACTCTTTCATATTTCACTAAAGAATAAGAACAAAATCCCTGTATCCAGGCAGTAACATACTTTAGCAAATTTCTTACTTTAAATTTGTGATTCAGGTCTGCCAGTAGTTAATTTAAAGCTTAGTTCACTGTACACTATATGATAAGAATAATAATGAAGAGTTGTCAGCCCTAGGAATATCATGGAACAAGATTAATGTCATATTTAGAAATTGTGGAAAGTGTTTATTTCAATGAAAAGTTATACAAAAACACTTTGGGTGCCATTGTTTTATATGTTGGATTAGAACAAAGCAAATTGAAATTGTTTAAATCAATAGCAGCTATCAGACATAGATCTGCAATGATGTTTCTAAGCAGTCACTTTAGTTCCTGGGTTCACAGTTCTGGGTTATCGAGAGATGGAAAATGATAGAAGGGTATAAATTATGCATAGCTTCTAAGCTTTCTGCTTTCCTTTTAAAGATTTTAAAAATTTACTCAGCGCTGACTCTCGGCTGCCTACAGCCTGTTATTTCCTAATCCAAACCGTGACTATGCAGCAGGAGCCCAGAACATGTTTAAAGCAGTTTCCTTTGATGCACAAACAGTTTCTTCTCCTGTCCTTGTTGACTGAGATTAAGGCTTCTGTAGGAACAAAAGCAGCAGCACATGACTTCACTGCAGAGCAGGGTCCTCTCCAAAAGCAGGGAGAGCTGAACTTCCATACAGCCTAAGTATCATTTGGTAAAAAAGTAGGTTGCCATACTTAAAGCTGGACTGGTGGTTACATAAGACCTTTGAAGTTTCAAACTTCTAGATGCTTAGATATGTGTATCCTGCTCAGCTCTGATATATAAATTGGTATGAGCTTGCTCAGTGCGATAGCCTATTTTCAGAGTGTGTAGATATATAGATATACAAACACAGAGAGAGAGATGGGGAAAGTACACACATCTGGACACTCTATATAGTGTATATGTATTATTTTTAGCTGTATGTACGATATATAAATACACCTCTACGTAATTTATATGTGTGTGTGTCTATTTTTATATATCTGCATATATAGATAAGCATATAGATAATTTATTTTCAATTGCCAAATCTGTTTTTCTACTTTCTTTATCATTTCGGTACCATAGTGTTTTGCCTCATTTGTTTTCTTTTCCCATGGTCTCCACATTTATGTAATCTTCTATCATCTTTTATCGTAACTGCTCTTCCCTTGGCTCAACTGCTTAGTAGTTGGCACTTACACTGCTGGAACTCTCTTCAGCCTGGATTCAAATGGTACTGTTGGCCTCAGCATAACAGAAACTGCAGCCAAGATAAAGTGTTGAGATATGCTTAAATGACGGTATGCAGAAAAGCACTTAAGTTATTATAGTTCTTTGCTATTGATGCAAGTTTCTCATTAAGCAGTATCGTTTTCTTGACCATAAACAGAGCTTCTGGGGAAGTGGCCAGGTAAAAACAAATGCCCATCTGAGTGATTTAAGTAATTTTGTAGTTCATACAAATACTGAAAACACTTTGTCAAATGGACTCATAATGTGCAAAAGGAAACAATAAATAAATTTTCCATTTGGAACATTCTGGATGCTACAACCCAGAACTTCTTTTCTTCATGTCTGCTGTACAGAGTCTGTTGCTGAAAGCTTCTCTATGAGTTTTACAGTCTGATTTTTTTCTGGATTATGTCTCTAAGTATTTTGCTATCATTGGACTAAATTGTCTTGAAATCCTGCATAGAACTACTGAGATATCACATCGTAGGCACAATGATTTTTACAATTTCTACAATTTCCACTGCCTATACCTACCTGGGAAGACTATTACTTCCTTATTTCCCAGTCCTTTCATTATACAAAGCTGAATCCACTTTCTAAAAGGTTACTGGTTTTTTGCAAATTAGAGCCTTAATTAACAACACAAAAGCTATTAGTAAACCAGGATTTTTTTTTCCATATTAAAGAATTATTAATCGCTTATGCCTTGTCTTCCCTTCTGACTGCAAAAGTCCATCTTAATTATTTCACAGAATTATTGCTTATAAATTAAGCTGGTGCACTTCTATGTCTGTGTCTCAGATGGCTTTGATTTTTTTTTTTTTTTTTGTAGTGACTTGCAAAAAAAAAGCCAAAAATGTCACACTTGTCTCCTTTAAGCTTGCTCTGTAGGTAAGCAGTTAGCTTCAATTGGTTCATGGAGCCTGTCACAAGGAAATACTAAATCAGTTAAGTTACACACTCCATGGGTTATTACTATGAACTAAACAGTTTCATATCTTCCACTTATCCTTCATGGACTCTCTGCCTTAGAGTATCTGTTTTTGGAGCACAGCCAGCAAAAAAAAAAATTGAGCTCAGAAAATCACAGAGTTAGACCTATCTGGAGTTGGGATGAAAAAAATTACTTCTTGGCTTTTTGGAATATAGTTATTTGAGAAGTTGAATGAATTTGTAGACAGAGGTCTTCCTCCACTTTAGTAAAATTATGTAAGAGAGAGATGTAAAATGTAAAATCATGTGAGAGATTAGCTGAACTTCTAAGACAACATACCAGTATTTTCTCACAAAACAATTATTTTCTTGAAAAGACATACCAAGAAACGATATATTCTTTGTAACACTTTATGATCTGTCCAACAAGCAAAGTTTGAGCACTAGTGGACAACACGATGGATACTTTCCTTCCACAATATTTCAGGATGCAAAGGGGATTTGAAGGCATGATTCATGATTCATTTGGCCAACTGTTGCAGTGAGTGAAATTACATGGACCCTCGATGCGGTGCAAAAACAAGCAGTTTATTGCAGTTCAAGGCGAGAGACAAAGTATGGTTACAAATTATACCTTTTTATACTGTTTTGGCTGCCTACTACATAGTGAAGCTGTTGTTCTAACATTAGTTCATTAGGAGATTTCCAACCCAGGGTCCAATCATTTGGGCAGGATATACATCAGCCGCATCTCTGGCGTCCCTTCTTCCAATTAAGGAGGTACACGCAAACTTTCAGGCTCCTGCAGGCCTTCTCTCTGCTGTTTCTTTGATACACTGTATCTTTTCCTGTGCAATTCCCACAGCTTCTATTGTGCTATTCCCACAGCACAGTCTAATGCACTAGGCCCGATTCCCTTTAAACTGTAGCTCTCCACACACAAGCTACCCAAATGTCATGAATTGTTGCTAGTGGGGAGATACTTGTACTTCTAGATGTTGATTAATAGCACATGTGATCTAAGTAAACCACAACAGCCCCAATGAAAATGTTATACTACTCTCTTCTAGCTATATAGGGAGTCCAAATGACTAATTGGAACAAAGATGTGCACATTGTAGCTACCTAAAATTCAAGAATATCTAAAAGTAGATCGTATGACCCCCAGCTGTGAAGTCCAAAGAAAGTGCAAGTGTTTTAGACATAGGTTTACACATCTCATTAGTCTTATTCCAGTACCTCTCTCAGCTGATGAGTATTGAGTTTACCAGTAACTGGTCTTTTTTTCTTCTCTGACGGTTTTCTCACGTATGTTAATGGAAGTTCATATTTGCTTTTCAAAACATTAGACCTGTAACCCCTTCCCTAAAAATAACCAGGTAATATGTATCTAGACAGTTCTGAAAACTGGCCAACTGCCTTCCAATTTCAGGACAACTTCTCCAAAACAGATAGAAATTTCTTAGCAAATTCATCCCTCAGAAGCTGGGGGACAGGTGGCAGCATAGATGACCATCTCATTTATTAGGTCTTCTGTCAGCTGATACTGGCATGATGTCAGTGAGGGTTTTTTTGAAATCATTCTATAGGTTTCTTTGGCTACACAAACAGAGCAGAATATTTTTTCCTGCCTTCATGTACCCCTTTCCTCCTCCCGTGCAGTTTCTCTTTCCTGCTAGCAGTGGCCCTTGTGGAATAGAACTCAGCTCCTGTCTTGCTGTCCTGTATTCTTCTGTCCTGGGAAAAAGCTGACTAGCTTCCCACCCATGTCTTAGCCATTGCACTATCTGGTCTATCCTCATATTGCCATGAAATAACACAAATCTATACAAAGTGACCATTTTCTTCTGAAATAAAAGCACACTCCATACCCCCCTATATGAGGGGGTATCTTTGAAAAGACTGAGTTGTAAACTATAACTCAATTCTAAAGTTCTAACTTAAAGGGACACCAAGTTGAAGTCCCTATTTCAAAATCAGTCTCTCAAACAATTTTAAGGACATTTGTCTCCATTACCTTCTAAGGTTTTTATTAGTTAAAAGAATCCTACACGTCTGCTGTTATTCTTACTGTTCAGTATCAAGTAATCTACCATGTTTTCACACAGATGCAAAAAAGTGTTGTAATTTTTCAGCATTTGCTTGACCTGTAAGGTCATTTTTTAATCTCTGATGGTTTTGCTGTTGATTACTGTGTATAGCACTATCACAATACAGAGAAGCAGATCTGCAAGCATGTAAATGAAGTCATTTCTCACTTCAGTGTTCTTTCCTTTCAAGTGAGTGGTTTAGAGGAAGAATTTTAAGAAGAAAATAATAACCTACCACTATGTAAAGCAGATGTGCTTAATTCTGTTATTTATGCCACGCTATCAATCATTGCTTCCTCCCTGAAATTTAATTTTAAGAATGTCCCTTCTCTTTATATATTACTCATCTATCTTAAATATTGAATCAATTATTTCATGTGAATTCTGCTATACAGTCTACACATGCAAGTGTTTGCAGGATTCTGTTTGACTGTCTCAATGCAGAGATGTATTTTCAGTTGAGATCATCAAATATTTGTCTCTTCTTGTCTCTTGGAGTCTTTATATTCTAGGGAGGTTACTGACAATTACCTGGGGGCTTAACTTTGTTTTAGAAAAATCTCAGTCAAATAGTTGGAAGTTGCATTTAAGACATCTTTGTGCAATATTGTCAACAGGGGACCGGTAATAATAATTTAGTGTCAGAAAATCTATAAAACACATTAAGCCAGTTTGAGTACCTCTTTTTTTTCTTAAATCTTGTTGCATTCAGAATTGAAGCCATAGAGAGAAGAGCCAAATTCTAGGAACAAAGCTTACCTTAAAGGCTTTACTGATAAGAACTGATAAACAAAAGGTTTAAGATTGAGCATCCAAACTAAGCTTTACTAGTTCTGTAAACACTATTGATTTCCTACAGACTCCTGAAAAATATTTAATCCAAACTCTGTTTGTCCTATGAAAATGAAGTGTCGGAGTTGAGCCATATTTTCACTTTACAATATTGAGGTCCATAGGTTAATACACTAAGCAAACTGCAGACTCTTGGGTTTTTATTCACTTTGTAGGCTATAGGAAAGACAGGCATTTAATTTTTTTTCCCTCACATGGTCTTGAAGCAGAAGTATTTGTCCTGCATTGAATCTAAATATGTGGTTCTGCATTGCAGTAATATTCAATATCCTCTTTAAGTTGCATCCCCTTTTTAAGATAAAACTTAGGCTGTGATATGAACATTTTCATTTCATTGCATAACTTCAGGATTCTGAATGGGAAAGAAAGTCACTACCAGTTTCTCTAAGCTTTGGGTTTGGTTTTTTTTCAGGTGTCATCACAGTGGGTATAAAGAATTGCTCTTTTCCTAAGAGAAAGCCCAGAGAAAGATAAATAATTAAAGGTACATTTCCAAAAAAAAGTATTTGGGATTTTACATTAATGAATTTTATGGAACAATTCTTCATTTATTAACTTAAAGCAGGATGTAAATTATTCCATTTCTATCTAAGCTTTATCCATAAACTATTGATGGTTACATTTGCATTTTCATCAGGAAGAAAAGAGACTGTCATTGCATAGATCTTTCTCTAGACACTGATATATTATTTAATTAAATATAGTTTATGGCTTTGTATGGGATATCTGCAGAGTTTTGGTGGGCAACAAGAATAATTGCACAGTAATTGTGCAATGGTTATATTTATCTGAATCACTTTACTATTTAAGTTTGCTGTATTAGCAGGTTAGCCATGGTCCAAACATATATACAGCTTTAATCTTCTTATGACCTATCAAGACATTCTCTAACAAGAAATATTTATTGGTTTATGTGATTATTTATGTACCTGGTTTAATATTTTTTTTAATTCATACTCATTAATATAGGAGTTGATTGTGGGATCTGTAAGGATCAAACCCCAGTAAGTTAATTTGGTAACTATATGTCCTCTCATTCTTGACTGTAGGACCCCAAGACAGAATGCAATTACACTGACTTAAAAATGTCTTCTTAAAAAAAATTATTTATTCATTCACAAATAGAAAGTGTACAAAGTAATGGATAAAACCAACAAAGCACCATGTACATCTTTCTCCCCACCAGCACCATGATGTTTCCAGAGTTACCTTTTCAGAGGTGGGTGAGGGGCTTTTTCTAATCCAGCTGACAGGTATTGTTGCCCTATGTCAACATTTTCTGATTCACTACATATATCCAACATTATCACCCCTTTCAAGTCAGCATCCTTGAGGGATAGGCATGTTTTGTGTCTAAATGTGAGTTGAGAAATGTACGGTTTGCCAGAATTTGCATTGCAAGGCAGTCAGCAGTCAAGAGCTTTCCTCAAAAAATCCTTCATTCTGCTGTATGACATCACTTTCACTTTGTTTCTGTTTTGTTTCCTGTGGAATTTCTTTCTAGGTCCTTGTCTTTTGATTTATTACCATGCACTTAGTCATGGTAATACCTGATAGGTTAGCTGAGGTTCAGAATTTATGTTTAAACTGGCACCTAAGCAAGTCCATTTTCTCCAAAAGAAGCTGACAGATGACATTTAAGTTCATGTAATCATAGAAGAAGCATGAAGTGATAATGAAAGACTTGTTCTACAAGTATGATGACTCAGTATTTGCAGTCATGGAAAATTTGTAGTGATCTGCAGTTCAGCAAAAGTAGTTTATATTGTCTTGCGGACTCACAAAGGACTTTTCCGTTTCCCTGAAAATGCTTTTGTTGATTTCCAGGCCAATGTAAACTAACACAGATGAAGGTTCCTCCTTTACTCAAGGAAGGATGTGAATAGTCATGGCTCAAAACAGTCTTTGTAAAATAGGAGCATGTACAGACAAAGCTAGGAGGGTACTTAAAAAGTCTATCAATAGTCATTGTGAAAACTTCTTTGTTTTTTGCAGGAGACACATGGCTGGAAGAGGACTGTAAAATGCTCTTTAGAAGTGAGACAGGACAGAATGAAATGGGCTTCAGGATCACCCTTGTAGGAGTTCATTTATTTGAGATGAGACATGACCACAGGATACGAAAAATGAATGTTATGTGTGTTGTTGCTTTCCCCCTGTCCTGCCTCGCTCCTTCTTCAGCCCAGGCATTGCTTCGGCCTCGGGCACCGGTAGGAGGAGGCTTCTTTAGGGCTTGCTGAGGGGTGAGTGTGCCCCTGCACTCCCCGGGGGATGGCTGAGGGAAATGGAGGACAAGGAAATCCTGGTGGCTCCTCATGGTTATATATAATATAAGTTTATTCACTCCAGAGGCAACGGGCCTTGTGGAGGGTCCAAGCTTATCAGGGATAACCAGGGAAGAGCCCTTCCCATTTCCAGCCTATGGTTCTTATAGGGGGCTCCAGCCAATGGGAAGGGAGAAGAAGGGAAGGGGACAAACCATCTGGGGTAAGAGGTGGGGGACATGACAGAACGTACCAAGTAACAGAACAATAATATACAGAGAGAAATATATGCTAATTACACATTACTACAGTGTGTCATTCAGCTTCAGACTCCAGGAGCAGATCTGTAAGGTAAGCACGGCCAACACCATCAAGTTAGGTGATTTGAAAAATTGGGAGAAAGAATTGAAAATAAATCTTCTTCTTCATAGCCAAGGAAGGGAAGGTGAAGAATCCATAAGAGGCACAATATAGGAAGTGCTTTATAGATTATACAGGTGAACAGAGTGGCACTGCCTTTTAAGCAAGATTCAAAGGAGAAAGCAGATCTGTGATGTGTCTTGGGAGGAGAAAATTAAAATAGTTTAGTTTTGTGGTCACAAGGAACATATCATTGACAGAGCTTTCTCATATAATATTACAATCTCAAAGTAATCAAAGTTGTGGCTGATATATGACTTCCCATGGAAAGGAACTCTTGGAAATTAATATTTTTCACTAGACTTCCTCCAAAGCAGACATGTGCTTTAGCAAGTAGAGTTGCAAAAGAACAGCAGAGTTTCCAAAGCTGATGTCCTCTCTCCAAAGCTTCTGTACTTCTGTGCATAATGACAAAAATATTGCCTGAACAATATTCTTTTTAAAAAAGGAGCAGTATGGTTCAAGTCTCTGCATGTTTACTGACTGAATTCTCTAAATTATTTTCTGTCAATGATTGTGAAGCAACATTGATGATCAACTTATCTAACATTTTTCAGAAACTATAAATGAGAATTTATCTGCTGGTATTAATGAAGAAACAGGAGTCACATTCAGTGATAGTCTTCAGGTTTCATTCCTTCATTAAACACCAAATTCAACTTCATAGTTTCTGTTATGCCTTAATAACCTTGCCTGTTACTGGATTCTTCATACTATCTGTATTTTTGATCCATATATTCTGTAACCACCCTCATAGAGAATAGTTTTTACATGAAATCAGAACAGATTCAATCTAATTTACTGGAGTCCCAGCACAGGAAGGACATTGACCTGTTCGAGTGAGTTCAGAGGAGCACCACCAAGATGATTAGTGGGATGAAGCATCTCTCCTATGAGGAAAGGCTGGGAGAACTGGCCTTGTTGTGCTTGGAAAAGAAAAGACTGAAGGGCAACCTATTTGCAGCCTTCCAGTACCTGAAAGGAGACTGTAAGAAAGATGAGGAGGGACTTTTTACATGGGTATGTAGTGACAAGACAAGGGGTGATGGCTTCAAACTGAAAGAAGGTAGATTAAATATCAGGAAGAAATTATTTACTGAGAGGGTGGTGAGGCACTGGAACAATTTTCCCAGAGAAGCTGTGGATGCCCCATCTCTGGAGCTGTACACAGCCAAGCTGGATGAGGCTCTGAGAAGCTTGGTCTTACTAGACCTTCTACTGAAGATGTCTCTGCCCATGGCAAGGAGGTTGGAACTAGATGATCTCTAAGGTCCCTTCCAACCTAAAATATTCTGTGATTCAATGATTCTATAACTTCTCAAATGCTCTGGATCTTTTACAACACAGGAAGTTTCAAATTACAAATTATGCATGTTACATACGCTCTGTTTTATATTTATCAGCTTAATTTTAAGTTATCTAGCATTTCAATAATGTCTTCTTACACATTTAAGCCAAACAACATATATTCCATATAAAATCATAAAGCTAGTTAAAACATCTCTTAGTCCTCTACCCTCTACCAGCAATTTCAAAGAAAGTCTACCAGCGTTTCTTTTTCTGTTTTTGTATGCTTGGGGATGGGTGTTATATGAAAGAAAACATTAACACCAAACACACTAGTTTGTAAATCCAAAGTGTTAGAGCTCTTGAAGAAGCATCACTGCAGACTTTTACCTAAGTGTTGCAGTTTCAACTAGTAACAAATCTCAAACTGTCACCATAGACAGCAACTATCTGGCAGACTATTACAATGAAGAAATTAAAATCTTACAGGTATATGGAACTTTCTAAAGGATAATTTCCTAGTACAGAAATGGTCAGAGAGTTTAAAGTCTACCTCTTTTATTGTCTTGCTATGACAGGTTGACCCTGGTTGGGTGCCAAGTATCCGGACAGTCTCTCACCCCTTCCCTTTACCAATGAGATGGAAGCAACTCGTGGGTGTTAAGACAAGGCAGTTTAATACAAGCGAAAAAAAATTTTGCGTACGCAGGAAGCAAAGCAAAGGAGAATCTAATCTCTACTTCCCATTCCACGAGGTCAGGTCGCGTCCTGAGAAGCAGGGCCCTACACATTGGTTGTCCCTTCAGCCGGCAGCCATCAGAGACAACCCCGTGCCCCCACCCCTGCTGTTCTTTTATATCTGAGCTGATGTCATATGGTCTAGAATATCCCTTTGGTCAGTCTGGGTCACCTGACCTGCTGGTGTCCCCTCTGCCTCTTCGTCACAGCAGTCAAAACAGTGGAGTGTTATCTCCTAGCACTGCTAAGGCTGCTGGGGCTCGGATAGACCCAGTACACTTGCAAATACACAAAATAGGTACATAGGCTACTAAAAATGCAGGAAGAAACATAATATCAGATGTGACTATTGAGGTCTGACAATAGAGGCAGAACTCAGGTAGTGCTTGATCCTCTTACTGAAAGGTAGAGTGACAAGTCTATTATAGAGGAAAATGTTACTGAATAGACTTCAGCTCTCTTTATAGTAAAATGACATGTTGTGAATGTCAGGTATAAATGACATGAGACTGCGGTTGCTGCCTGGTACAGAAGCAGATTGAAAGTACTTGTACTAGATATGCTTTTGCTAACCTGTTGGAACTGGTGATCTGAATATCATGTCAAAGTACTCAGAGAAGCAGTTAATGGTTTATGAGCAGTTTCAAAGTAAACACAAGTGAAAATGCTAATTGTTAGCATCTTAAAGCCCATGAAAGCATTTTCCAGATAGGTTGTAAACTTTCAGTGAAGGCTAGAAAAAACTTTTGTTAAAAATGATATAGGTACATTTCATCCTGTCTTCAGCCAAGGATGAACTAGATGAGTGTTTCAGGTGCTTTGCAGATTCTATGGCTTTAGGAAGTGTTCTTATGATGGACTGATATAGAAAACAGAAAGTCAGTTAAAATCCAAATCAAATTAAAAAGCCACAAAAATGGCAAGAAAATTTATCTAAGTTATGTCTCAAGAAATAGCACACAGGAAGGATCAAAGCAAAAAAAATACCTTCTTATATTTCATCTGTTTCCTTATTTTGCTTTATCTTGTCACATCAGCAGGTATCTCATCATGCTGTTGCAATACTTCTATAAGTGCACAATTCTTCTCTATTTCCCTTATGCTTTTAAAAAAGGTAATTTAACACAGGAATTGGGTCTTCTTATATGACAGTGGGATTTTTTTGTCTCTGAAATACATCTTTAAACAAAAGCAAGCCATTATACTTCAGTATTTTTTCTCAGAAAAAAAAAAAGCTGTTGATTTGAACTTTGACATCTTCTATGCTGGCTCATCTAATTTCATTTGTTTAATATGGTGAAGGAGTGAGCCAGTAGGATCATAATTCAGCATGAGGTGAAAGGCTTTTTATGATCTTCTCTCAAGGTTAGTCAATAAGCTATCTGAAGCACTATATATGCAATCATAGGAAAAAGAAGTAGGTTCCATAACTGTTAAATATATTTTCTTTCTGTAAAATCTAAACTTCGTTTATTAGGTTTGCATAGAGCCATTTCAGACAGTGAAGCCATCAAGTCAGTGGAGTGCTTGTCAAATAATAAAGACTAATTACTAGTTACTTCAAGATGTCTTGTCAGAAATCTTGAAATTTATAATATCAATATTAATTGGAGTATTTTAGTTATATTCTATTTCTTCACCATTCGTAAAGTTGTTCACATTTCAGATATTTCTTAACTGGATTCAAGCAAGACCATTATGGCTCCAATCTATTTGATTATTACTTCCTTGTGCAGCAGCCTTTATATTTTGAATGTGTTGATATCTATGCCTCTGACATTTCCTGAGCCTTGAATAATCACCTGAAGGTTAAGTCCTTTAATCCATTATTTGTGAATCAGGAAACAAATGCTATAGGTTTATATAAATAAATTCATGTAACAAAGAAACTAAATTAGTCAAATCTAATTTTTCTCTTCAGTTCAGCTTCTACTTAAATAAGACAAGACTATAAAATAAATTATTTAAATTTAAAAAATAAAAGATAAATTGACAAAATGCTGGGGACAATAACAATGGAACCTAGTCGCTAACATCCAACAGTCAGTTTTTTGTTTTGTCTGCGAAGCTGCACTGCATGCAAATCTTCAATAATAACCACCTTCCAAAGACAGATCTTCACTTATGCATCTGCAGCAACAATACAATTGCTGTGTTCTGTACTTCTTTCAACAATAGCGTCACTCAGTGATCTGTGTGCTTTCTAATTAACTATTTAAATATTCTGTCAGGTGCTGCAGTTAAGTCTTAATCATTTTGTAAATGGATGAACAGAAAGAGAGTTTAAATGACACAATCACATCAAAATGCACTTGTGGTATGATCACACAGAGCAAAGTCATAGGTGTATATCTGGGCAGGCTTTCTGACCTCCAATGACTTTAACACTGTACTCTGGAGGAACTTTTAGAGTACTTATTCAAATATATTGGACTCATTTAATACCAACTGAGGAAACATAATACGATCATGTCTAACTTCTTAAAAACACTAGCAGTTCTCATGACATCAGTGAATTACCTATGTATTAACATTGATTTAAGCCTGCACTTGTGTTCTGAGTCCCAAGACCTTTCCTATACTAATAGAAAGAATTCAAAAACATGACAACCTATGCTATAGCAGCAGACTGTAATATTGAAGCCTAAAATGTCAGTTTTCTCTTTGTAGAGCAAATGCCCCCTCTCCACTGTATTAGTTTTAAAGAACTTTTAAACTGGCAAAATTCACTTCAAGAGAAAAAAATTAACTATTGAAAATATTACACAGAAGCATCCATGGTTCAAGTTCTCTACTGTTTCATTGCAAAGTTGTTATGTCTTTAACATCTCAGGTTTCAGAAGGGCATCTTTTGAAGTAGGAGTCCTCTTGTGAATTATAAACTTTCCCAATTCAGAATAATTTGTATTGTAAAATGTATTGGTAGATTTGTCTATTAATTTTATGCATATTGATGTGTAACTTAGTGCCAAATACCTCTCAGAGAAAGAGGGACACAGTTTCTCTCCCAGAATGCTGCAGTATAACTAGATAAAGCAAAGGACTACAGAGAAAATAGGGCTGAAGATGAAGAGACTTTCTCAGGGTCATGAAATAAGATAATAGCAGTAAGAAAAAAACTTGGAGTTTTCTCTTACCAGCCTTCTGAACATCTTCCCAATTTTCTAAATATTTCCTCCATTTCTTTTCAAATTTCAGCAGAAGATGATAATTTATATTCAGATCTGGTATATGTAAGTAAAATATTACTGATTTGTAAATAAGCTGAGATATGAATTTGCCTGGTGAGTTTCACTGTAGTACAAAGCAAGATCTAAAAAATGCAGCACTTCACAAAACTTGATCTGAGCAATATTCTCACAAGTTTCTTTTTTTTCTTCTGAGACGCTCATAGAGCTGTCAGAACCTGTAATGTTACTGAGCAATGCAAACACAAGAGAGCTATAATTATGTTTGTCCCAAATAACAGTAAAAGATCAATATCACATCCTGCATGAGTGCTACAGTATCTAATACCACCTTATTTCTTAGCTATTGCTAAGAGAAAGGTGTTATTTTCAGACTTATCTTTGTCTTCCTTCCTGTGAAGTAGGAGGTAAAAAAACAAATCTGTAAGAATAAAAATGTTTAATTAAGTGAAAGAAAAATCTTATGAATGGCAAAATTCTCAACTCACAAAAGAAGGAAAGTATATCAGCATTTTGCTTCATCAAATTCACGAAAGCCTTCATCAGGGATATAGATTAATACTAAAAGAGATTCATCTTTTAAATTAGAAAGCACTTACACACCAAGACTACTATTGCAAGGAAGGAAAATTTGTCAAAATATGTCATCTCTATTGTTGTGTTCAGCTCTTACTGTGCTGTTTTACTCATCATCATTTAGAAACAACCTTCGCGTCCTCAACATTGCTTTTTTGAGTATGTTGCAAAGTTGCTTTGTTGTGAGTCAGAACATTTGACTCTCTTTCAGTCTATGGACTGTAAAGGATTCACAGCACAGACCTTTGTCTGGTGTGCTTATGCTTTTATAAACAGGTTTAAAATCCTGCAAGCTCTTGCATATCTCCCAACCTTTCAATAGCCCACAGACTATCTGTTTAAAATTACCATTTAGCTGAATAGATGCAAATAAATTCCTTGAGATACTGCAAGTTGTACCCTTTACATTCTTTGTTTGTTTCTGCCAATATCATAGTTTTCTGTTATGCATTTGTAGGACTGAGTACTACAGCTACGTCTGTGGCAAATTTATAGCTCTTTTTCTCCCAAGGCTGCCAAAAAGAAATTGGCTGCCTGATCTTCCTATTGACAGGGACTGGTTTTGTGTCAGGGAAGTTCCCTGCAGAAGAATTAAGATTAGCTCCTTTTGCACTACTTAAATGGTACAAAAGAACAATGGGTAATGTATGATGTTATGGCAATCTGGTGACTCTAAAGCAACCAAACCCAAAATATCATTATACAAATTATAATTATGCAGTGACATTATTATAATATCTTCATTACAGTCTTTGATTACTCTGTGGCCTGGCTTCATCCTATGCCTCTTTCATTTGTAGTAAAACATTAGGGTGAAGGAGACACATTTCCTATTATTCCACATGTTTGTGGGTTAATAGGAAATGTGTGGGTCGTGGGACATGGAACAGAAGTCACAGAGGCTAGAGAATGTGTTCATGTCTTCTGTGCAGCTGGGGAAGGGAGGAATGGGCTCGAGTCCCAGAGCTGCCTCAGACTACATAAATGATAAAAAGGAATATTCCATTCCAATTGCTGTTGCCTTAGGACTTTAATAAAAGTTTTCAGTGTTGTTATAATGTGTTTACCTAAAGCTGGACAAGTTGAGAACATTCTGTCCAAGGATGAGTCCCAAGACTCTTGCACATCCATCAATCAGCTAGGTAGACTAAACTCACTTCCATCTGTGTTTCCCAAAATGCTAGTGAGTACTTGTCCAGCACTTCAGAGCATGGAAATCATTATGGTATTGTGACATTTCAATACATACTTAAGAGCAAAGATTCATATTTGTTACCCATTAGAAAAACAAAATGTTTAGAAAATTACAGGTGTTACCTTGAAATAGTGAACATGATTCCCTGATGTTGCAGTAGTATGCTGACTCAAAAGAAGACTGAGGATATGAGCATGTGAGATGAACATGTTTATAAAGCAATAACAAGTAAATTAAGCACTGTGTGAAGGAAGTTATTTTCTTAGTTTATGCAAAAGCCTTCCTCTCTTCCCTGAGCCTTCTGATCCTTTTTGCAGTCAGTATTTAGATTGCTCTATAATAATAGTTTAAAAGCGTATATTGTTAGCTTATTAGATGTTTTACTATAAGCTTGCTTATATTCTCAGTTTGGTAATGTTATATGGCATTTTATTGTCCCCCTTTCTCAAACAGACACAAAAAATGGAAAAATATCTTGTATGTGTATGACTCCCATGATTCCTATACTTTTTCCTTTTTAAAACCTTAACCTCTTAACCTCCTTTTATGCTTTATTCTGTTTACTTCTTGCTTGTTTTCTCTTCTTTTGTCTTCCTAAATCTTTCTTTTATATGTCAGCCCCTTGACTCCTCTACTCTTCCTATTTGAAGTCAAAACCAGCAGGATTTCTCCTTCTTCATCCTATTCATTTCTGATTTTGACCTTATGTTTAATTCAAAATATATTGAGTCTTTCATGAAGAAATATGAGATTCAGTCTGAGTTAGTCAATACATAGCTAGATCACAGATGCTGCAAATAGCTATATGAGCAAGATTTCAAGTCATGCATCTTCACAATGTACTACTGAATTGAGGCTCTGTGATGCTGATATGAGACCAGTTAACAATGCTAATAAACCTTGCGTTCTACAGCAGCTAGCGCTTTTCTCATTGTCCTGAAACATGAATTATTGTGTAATTCTGGTCCCTCCTCAAAGACACTCACATACATAAAAGAAATTCAAAAGTTGCGGATGCTTCTGTTTTGTCTTCTTCACGTTGGAATACAGCCTTCAGAGTAACAGGTAATTTGTGAGGTGAGAGAAGGGCATCACAAACTGAGTTTTAAGGATTGTGACCATTGGAAGATGGGATTCAAAGGACTTGACAGGCGGCCCCAGATGTGTTTCCAAGACTGCCTTTTTCCGGAGCTGAGGCTTTTTATTCAAGTCATAGCAGTCCTCTCCTGGGCTCAAGCCTGCAAACTTTCTGAGAAATCAATCTTTTAAGGCACACCAAGCAGGAACAGCATTTCCCAAATTTTGTGTGACAGATCACCTTTGATAGGCCCACATCAGTGATCAAAGGCAGTGTCCTCACCTAAGGATACAAACCAGAGCGGACAGGGTTTTACATTCTACCCTGACTGCTGAAGATGGAACACTCAAGAGAAATAAAGTATTTCAGGTTAAAAAGATAAACATGAATAATTATATATGCCCAGTGATGAGGGTAATAGGCAGATAGAAGTTCCAGTCCCTGTTCTTACTACAGTCTCCATTTTCATGAAGAGAACCCTTAGTATAACATACAAAAATATCCCTAAAGTAAGAACCAGAGCACCAGACTCTCAGCACATATGAAAGTCATAATCTTTCCATGCCATCTCCCTCTGATATTGAATAATTTGTGGCACAGTGCTATCACCTCTAGGCAGACAAAATCTTCCATTATCTACTTCCTTCAAGCGTTGTCTTTAGGATGTTTTCCCAGAAGATTAGCTATCAGTTTCAAACCTTTCAGGCTGAAGGACACAGGTCTGTCTTGCCCTTAGTAAATGGAATAACCATTTTTGTAAACGGGAACTGCAAATGCTTTTTTTGGCATCATTGTGCCATCCATTTACATATATTTTAGGAACATATAAGTATACTCCAAGAACATGTACCAGATAAAATTTAATCAGAAACTGAGGAAGAAAAATTACTTATTCTTTTTCCTATGTGTAATTACGTGGCAGAAGGTGGCAAGCTGCTATACATGACAAATTTCTGCAAATGTGCAACATCAGAGCACCTTAAAAACAAAAATATGAGCGCAAAATAAATGCAACCAAGCAGCAGGTAGATAAGATTTTATAATTTTAATCCTCAGTTGTTCCTGAGTCTCTCTGTAGACAAACAAGTCTTTCATTGTATCTGTCTGTAACCCAATATATTAATTACACATATGTCTTGTAAGAAGTGGTGCTGGATAAATGTATTCTGCAATAGCTGGAGGCCAAGAGATTAGAATTGGCACTTTCCATGGGAATACATGCATTCCTTCAGAGCTATTGACAGAAAGCAGCAGGCAGCAGGACTATGCTGGTTGTTGCCCTGGCAGGCAGGTGGCTTGCTTGGCTGACCAGCTCCTAGTCTGTCCCGCTGGGCAGCCAGGGAGACAACCAGTGTGTCAGCTTGCCAGCTTTTTGGCTGCCTGAGTGGCAGATGGACTTGCAAGCTGCCTGGGTGGCTGCCTGCCTAGCCCTCCTTTTGCCTGCTGGCTGATTTACCTGCTGCCCAGCTCCCCAGATGCCTGTCAGGCTGCCTGCCCAATTTGCCTGATCATGGGTGAGGTTATGGGCCCAAAATAGTTTGTTCTGCAAAGCAGGAAACTGCAGTGTTTTTCTTTTCATCCAATCTGGAATGTCCCATGAAGCAGAAATTCCCATCCCAGCAAGCTTTAGTAATCAGTTTACAACATTTATTCATGTATTCTGTACATGACAATTTAGAGTTCTTAAGACTGAAGAAACACCTCACTGGAATTGTTTGCATAGCATGTGCCTGACTAGTTTTAACTTCTCAGACTGCTTTTTATAGATTTTCTCTACCAAAGTCAGAAAATATTTTTAGACAAGCTTGTAATGTCACATTAATGACTGGCTCTATTTCCATTAAATTAAGCTACAGCCCAAGCCATAAAGTACTAATAAACTCTTATATCAACTCATGAAAAATCCTAACGATGATGATGGTACTGGATATGTGGCCAATATCTGTGCCAAGTGGATTGAACGTTTTCTTACTTACAAAAAAATAAAGATTTAAATTTCTATATGTCATAAATATGGCAGGAGTCTGTCTTTTCTCAGAAAACCATACCTTTAATATTCCAATTTCAGTTTAATCACACTGTCCTAAAGATTTCACTCTGCTTAAATAATGAAAAAAGGTGTTATAAAAATTGCATGAAATCAGCTTGCCCCAGGACAGGTTCTGCTGGATGTAATTACATATGCTTCAACAACTGGAGCAATGTGTTGTGAGAAAGGTTTTTAAGGTGACAGAAGTTAATTGTGAAGGTTTTAAGGTAAAAAGAGAGTGGATAACAATGACCAGCACACTGAGGAGAAGCTGTTTGATTTCTTAAAGCTCAAGAGAGTAAAGTTGTTGTTAAATTATAAATGGACAAAGAAAGAGTGGTAAATAGGTGATATACTTTATTGTATAGGGAAAATAAAAGCAAACTCTCACCTGGTGGAAAGTATTGTACTGCAAGAAAGCCTGTCAGATACAAAGTTCTTTATGAATGCTATACCTACATCTAAAATAGGACAGTTGTCTATAAAGGAGGTTGTGATATTTCCCTTGTGACACTGGTCTGCAAGGCAGTACAATAAGAAATATTTTTTTTTCTGCAATACTGATAATGAATTCTGAGGCTATGGAAAACATTCAGACTTATTTTTCCCAGCTGGAATACACAAAGCTTTTTGAAAAGACACTCAGGGTGATATTTCTCTAATGAACAGTGAACTTGCTTTCCCAAGCTGTGTCATATAGTCACAAAGAAGACAAAAGGACTATGCATGCCTCTAAGTGGTTTATTAAAATTAAGGAATAAATAAATCAAAGATCCAATAATGCTCTAATCGGCTTATATCATGAATATGCTATAGCAGCTCTTTATAATATAGAATATTTGGTGCATAATAAGTCCTGTTCTAATTCCTTGTTAATAAAATTTTCACTTCATATTGGCTTTCAGATATTTGAGTATCAGGTCTCTCATTATGCAGGAGTCACTAGAAGCACAGTAGCTTGAGTTACAGCCCTTGTTCAAGGATATTGCTACCAGTATGTTAATTGCTACTAATAAATTAATTATATTGCATTGAAATACTTAATGAAATAGAGGAACACTCAAGGATTGAAGGATTATTGTTGAATTTTAATGTTAGATTCAAATATATCAACTTTACAGCTTATTCTTTCCTGCTCTATGGCCAGTTGATTTTGACTAGCTGGAAGCATGGATAAGAAAGCCCTGCAGACTGCTTAAAAAGACAGCAACATTTCACATGAGAGAATCCAAAGAACAATATGCCATTCACCCACAAATCTACCTGACAGTCATTAGAAAGTGTTTAATTTATTTCTTATGAAAGGTTCTTAATTCTTAGCACTTCTCCTCAGGGAGCTTTGACTTTTCTGTGACTTAATTTTTTTCAAGTCTAATCTATTCTATTTTCTAGTTTGAATTTTGTCCTGTTATTACTGATGTTGCTGTAAATAAATCTTATCATCTGATTTCCTCATTAAAGTACATAGCATGTGTCAGTCTAGCCCTTAAGAGCTTCTGGAACAGAGCTAATATGTTACTGCCCAGCTCCTGAGACAAAGCACTCCTACACAGGGCCAGCAGCCTGCTTTTAGTTGTGGCCAGAACTTCACAACTGAGGTTAAGCAACCCCCAGAGCCCCGTGACTGCCAGGTACTGGAAAGGAAGCCTCCATTACGATAATAAATCTTGGCTCTTGAATTCTTCTTATGTCCTCTTTTAGGAATATAAAGTGTCTTAAAGATGCTCCTCCAAATAACTAAAAGAATGAGGCATTCAAAGACAGGCTCCTTCCACTCCTCTCATAGCTTGAGCTTAAAATTCTTTCCATATGAGTGAATGCTCAATGATCTTTTTTTAATTTGTTTAAATTTTAGTTCCTCTCCCGTATTTGTCTTGGCAAAATGAGGGATTTATGCTTAAAACAGTTTCTGTATGCAGTATATTATCAAAGTCAATAAAATATCAGAAATTTGGAAAATTTGCTATATCCAGTATTTGATGTTGAAGAGGCAAGAAAAGGTGGTTCATATTTTTGCTAGAGCTGCAGTCAAGCAGATAGAACAAATTTTAAAGAATAAAGGATCCAATCTAATAAAGGCTACTTTTTTTTATTAGGAGGAGCAGCTCTGTGAAGTTCTGCTGCCCACAGTTTCAGTTTCATAAAACTGTTATGCAAATGTTTTATCACTAGACTCAACCTAGATGTAAAAAGCATCCTGGAAAACATCCTTTTCAAGGTATATGAAAGATAAAAACATATCTGTTCAGTGCCTCTGCAAACTACATTATAGGTTGACAAAGTACATATGTTTTGCATTTTTCAAGTTTTGCCTTGATTATTGGGGAATGTTCGCGCTTAAAATGAAGACCACCTTGGTGAAAAGCTACAGTTCTCACTTTGACAAAGTGGTAAGGAAGAAGAACTGATTATAACAGAGATATAACGATCATAAATACAGATCTTGCTTAATAAGTTATGCCTCAGTAAAGTGGATTCATGGCCATAATTTCTGATTCAATTTTTCAGTATTTTTACATTTTATTTGTACATGTTTTTACATAACATGTACAGTTGACCTGTAGCTTCTAAATGGAGGAGTCATGACTGTCATGCCTTAATTCTCTGATATTTTGTTTATTGATTCCCTCCTTCCCTAATGGAATACAATTTTTCATGAACTTTTGGCTACCATAATAATTTGCTGGTTCATTCAGCCTACTCTTTGCTTGCAGACTTTTAGTTGCATCATAGGAAGCAGCATGGAAATAGAAAAGGAAAGTCGTTAAACAGTGAAAAATAAACATAGTTAGAAATTCCAACAAAACATTTTTTAAATCCTTGATGCTTATTATGACAGCACACTAAGTCACCAGCTTGCTATGTTGGTGTGATGCTTTGCAAAAACACAAGAACACTGAATTTTTCTCTCTTCACTGAATGAAAGGCAAAAATGAACATACCCCCCTGGCAAAATGTCCCTAATAAACGCAGTGTTGGCATTAAAATATGACAGAATGACAGGCACAATAGAAAAGAACCCTTAATCATTCTTACTGCCTGAGACTTGTTGCAGGTAATGTTTGAATAATCCAGAGAAGGTTATGCTAGATAAAACAGCTTAATTCATCTTTGTCAGTTTATGTGTAACATGCATATTGATTCAGTTCTACCTTTTAGAGGTTGGTATTTGAATCCATTGGAAACCTGCTAGATCAGTTGGATGCATTACAGACATGAGAATTATCAGTAGTTTATCTAATAAACAAAGGCTTAAATTTTGAAGCCCATTCAGTTCAGGACTTATGCTTCTTACAGAACTCATTCATGAATATCTTATTAGATATTTTCCACATTTTAACCCGCAAATTTGAAAAATATCTACATACCAGATCTCCAATGTTTCAGCCTCTTTTTTGTCTTACTTTGTTTTGCTTTAAAATGAACCTATAGTAGCTGCAAACTTTTAGCTTGGTAGCCTTTCATTTCATTTAAAATAGAGAAAATAATGCAGATAGTTTGCTCATGACCTTTCTATCTCCAAAATGTAATGTGCTGTAACATGCACCTTTGTGCATGTAGCGTGTAACGTACTTTGTCAATTTTGTTTCAATTTAGTGGCACTGATGTTCCGACACTTTAAGTACTGAAATAAGTAACACAGAAAAAATAAAGCTGTGAGATAGTGTGCTAGTCTGTACCTAGTTTTAGTAATAAGAGACCACTTCTGAAATCTCATATTAGTTTAATCTGTACTGCAAACAAAATGCAATGCCCAATCATACCAAATGGTTGTGTTCTCTTCAAAAGTCTGTGTGGAAACACATTATTGTCCATTTAGCTGGCAAAGCATTACCACAGTACCTCTTCAGTTACATATCTAGCTGACAAATCTAGCTATAAATAAATAAAATCTAATTCTGACAAAAAGATTTTATTTGCAGTTAGTGGAAAGTAAAAAAAAAAGTAACATATGTGGCGGTGTGTGTTATGTGTTTGGGCATTATCATGGTTTGTTCTGTTATCCCCCTACCCTGTGTTTGGTTCATTCTGTGATATGTATACTCCCTTTCTATGTACCCTTCCCTAAACCCCTCCTATCCCTACACCATATATGTACCCCTTATTCCAGAACCTTCCCTATCAATCCAAGTTACTTGATCCCTGATAGGTTTGAGTTGAAGGCCTCTGGCTTCTACTCCTGTCTGTCACCCCTTAATCCCACCTCTCCCTTGATATCATTGGTTTTTACCCTCTCTCCACCCCTCAATTCCACCCCCTATAAAACCCCTCATTTTGAGCTGTTCTGGGCTCACTCCTGTTGGTTGCTTTGGGGTCTGGACCCCCAATAAACTGTTCCTCTTTCGCCCCAAAGAGAGTGAGTCGCTTTCTACCCTTTTACCTTCCGACAGCTGTGGCTTCCATACCATCGCACCAAGGACTCCTAGGCAGAGTCAGTGCTAACTAGCCCACACACACCAGTCCCTGCTGGGGACGTGTGGGTGGGGAGTATCGTCTGCCTCAGGGGGCCTTAGTCGCCTGGTGGCTGGTGTCCCTTGGGAAGGACCCTTGTGCCATCGGGTGACCCACACCTGCCCGGTGCCCTCGGTGTGGCAGCACGAGCTGGCCAGGGCTGAAGAAAGGTGTCGGGATTGCTGCCACACAGGCAGGGACCATGGCAAACATAAGGAAAAGCAAGAAAACAAGACATGAATAGCTATGCAGAGAAGTCATGTATATGCTGTTGTTAGCGATTACCTTCTGGTGGACAGTGAAATCTTACTGGAACATGATCTCCCTTCTTACTGAAAAAAAAAAAGTATGATGAAGTGGTTATATTTCCACTGACCATGGGTAAATTTCTTCAGCCAATAACTTACTTGCTTCACTTCAGCACCTAGAAAGCACTAGGCACATTTCAAAGCCAATAAGCCATTCTTGATCTCATTCTCTCAGTCTTGATTAATACTGAAGGAATTTATGCCATCTGGAACAGCTTTGACAAGGAAGACTGATCAAGAACTACCCAATGTTTTGCTATCCTGAACTGTGTTGATATATTTGCATATTCTTGCTGACATTTAGAAAGAAATAGAGGATTTGAAGTTTGCATCCTAGTGTAAAAATCAAATTTTGTCTTTCTAGACAAGGAAACCCTGATCTGTCCTAATAATATTAAAAAACTAAAGTCTTTTTTTTCAAACATCTTCAATATATATTCAAAAGGCTGCCCTTTTTATTTCTTCCTTGAAGCAGAAAATCAGGAAAAAAGGAAGTATTAGAAAAACAACATCCTTTGAGAAGTTTGTCTTCACATCAATTTTTCTGGACTTTGAACAAATTATCTTTGCTTTACCTCCTTTATACCTACTTATATCTCACCTAATCAGCAGGTTGTTATAAAACAAATCTAAACCAGACAAGAGTTTCTTACTTCTCTCTAGGCTGTACCTTGACTTTCATTTTATTTAACCTTTCCTCTACTCCCATTGTTTCATTCTAGCATAGAGATGAATGTCCACCAGAACTTAAGGTGGCTTTTACCTATTTTATAGATAAAATGAAATATATTGCTGTGTCTGTTTTGTGTATCTGTTTCTGTATTTTCTTCCTGCCTTCTTCAGTCCTTAGCAAAACCCATGCTCAGAAAGCAATAGATTGCTCAACAGTTTTGACTTGGTCTTTCAGAAACTTCTTTCCTAGCTTCACTTGTTACAAAAGGCTTTTCCAATTTAGAGCATACGAGAAAATTTGCATTCTTTTAACATTAGTTAAAAGGTGTTCCTTTAGTGTGAGAGCAGTGGAGAAGTCAGGAATATATGCCTGAAAAGCATCCACTGAATAAACTAGTCCAAACATCAGTGTGTTCACTTTGAGCAGAAACTATATCCTAGCCCTGAAAAGCTGTTCAAGAGGAAACTTCAGTTGAAACCAACACCATTAGTTTTCACAGCACCAGCATTCTGTAACAACACCCTTCTTCACAGCTAAATGAAAATGAGTTGGAGGGGAAGAATGACTAGACCTACAAAAGTTAAAGATGTCCCAGTCTTAAAAAATAAAGAAATTCTCGAAACTTGACAAAGCCCTTAAAACATTTCAGAACTATTCCAACAGTGACATATTTTCCCTGGAGTAAGCTAATTACTGTCTTCTATGTGTCCTTTTCAATTCACTTAAAGCTTTTCACTCATATTTTACAGGAAGCAGCCTGTACATTTTCATCAGACTGCCGATGCAGACAGTTCTGGGCCTTGTCTCTACATTTCCATATCCATAGCTACTAATGCCATGGCTATGGAAGCTACATGAGCCTCTAAAAAAGAAATGAAGGCCTAAGTGTTACAAGGTTTCTGTGGCAAACCATCTACATATTGTTGGATTTCCATGACCTGGCTTCATTTAGACTTTGTGCAGCATGAAGAAGGTGTCAGGAAGCTCTGGTACTTCTATAGGCAGTGTTGATGTGCAGCACATACAGCTCCCTCTCACAAGGAAAGAGAGGTTGTGCTGCTGCATTCAGGCTCCAGCAATATTCGTTATGGCAGTAAGGATTGTTTTAATTGGGGGAATCTCCTGAATTTGCATTGAGTCGTTTATCTTTAATACAGTGTAGATAACCTTCTCAAACTATCAAAAGTAGGTATAAATCCAAGAGTGTTTTGGCATAAGATATATTGAAAATAATTTAATTATGTTGATTGAAACAGTCTTTACAGCAAAAGCCTCCTTGCAATTAGCACAGTAGAAATACTTTCCTCTGAAATTAGTATCCTTAAATGCAGGACGTAAAAATCAGTGTAAAGCAAGTATTAATACAGGATCTATTCTACCACTAAGCCTTCCAGTGCCTGTCCTTCTGCACCAGAGAAGTCAGGAATTACTTAGGAGGAAAGATGAAGTTCATGAAACAGAGAGTGCTGGATCTTGGGTTATATTGATCTTCAGTGGCATCAGATAGTTGTCTCCAATGTTTTCAGGCTGAAGCCTTAGTATATGTCAGAAGTTGCTATTTGGTTACAATCAATTCACTGCTTCAAAGTTTTTCCCAGTACCAAATATTTAATTTGTAATCCAGAGTAAGAGTATCATTTTGATGGTAAAACTGAATTCCATCTGATGGTGTTAATGTACTAATAAACTTGTCTACCCATATCCACATCAGTCTGCAAAATAAATACTTTTTGAGGACATCAGTCCTTTTGTGGATAATATTGCCCTTTCACTTTTACCTTTTTTTTTCCTTATGTGCCTGAAATTATCAATGACATACCAAAAGGCTGTTTCATTTCTTGTTAATAGAAAGGCAACAAGAGAGTGTAATTAAGAATCAGTAACCTGGATAATTTTCCTTTCAAATGGGAGTAGCTGTAATGAGCCAATGTCCCTGTCCCAGGGAACCTTCTTCTTAAAGTCATGCTAGGCCCTGTAAGGCATGCAAAATGAAAACTGAAGACTGCTTCTTACCAAAACCCCTATTGCACTATCCAAAAAAAGAGGAAGAAAAGGCTGCATTAAGCAGGAGGGTAAAATAAGATTATAAAAGAACGACCTTAGTGGTTTTTTTGCGGTTGTGACGTTTTTGGTGGGGATTTTTTTTTGTATGAGGATACAGTCAAAGAAAATTTTAGAGGCTGTCTTATGTTTTTGGTACTTTGCTACTGTGTTGATTTTAGGGCATTCTGAGAAACTACACAGAATTTTCAGGCATTTTCAGACACACCTGCTAAAGATAACCATTATGGTAACTTTCAATGCAGTTGAAATAATGGGTTAAATAATAACAATATAATAATAATAACAGCAGTTAAATAATATGTTTATCTGAAAAGTAACATGATACCCTGATAATGATCTCAGAAACTGAAAATCCAGTGGTTCAGATGCCTCCTTAGAGCAGTCCTACGCAGGTGAACAGAATCAGGACAGGATAATTTTTGTCCTCTGATTCAAAGTGTGCTGAATAATACAAATTATGCAATATGATGCACCAGATCAGTGTAATGTCATATGATGTGATCAAATATAACTCAGCATAGTGGGGTTTTATCTTAATTTGTACCCCTGCAAGTTTCAATCTCCCAGCAGTTAATGAACACATAACTGTCATATTTGGAACACTTTGAAGAACTTTAAATATTTCAGCTTATATTCTCCTGCTGGAAAAGAAATTACACTAATAAAACAACAGAATTTTTGTTTCTCTTAAAGGACCTTGTCCAAAATAAGAAAAATAAATTAATATATGTTTTAGTTGTAGTGAGTTTATACTTAAATGTTGTCAAAAATTTTTTTTCATGTAGCTCCTGTATCTTAAAACATATTGAAAAAAATGTTGTTTTTCAAACACAAGTTTTCTTCCTTTAGTGCCATATCTGCAATATCAGTCTTAAAAATTAGGCTGGTTCATGTGCTTCAATTCCCTTCAGTCTGTGAAGTAGCCAAGTAATCGTTTGCTGGCATTGAATATAAGTATGAAAAAAGTATGAAATATAAGTATGAAAAATATGAAGTGTGCTCAGGCAGCTTTTGTAGAGCATATGCTGTTTTATTTATTCTTTTCCTGTGCTAGGAGTTCACCACATTCACACCACTATATGAATGTATGTTTTTAGTACCACTTAATGGAGACATATCCACCCTTAGGGTAAAAGTGCTCTTCCTTCCTATTCAATTTGCTTGTGAAACTCTAGAGAGAGCAGTGAGAGGGAGTTTGTTAGTTCTGCTTGTCCTGCTAGGAAGACAGTATGAGCTGCTGTTAAAGTACGTGTAAGAACCAGTACTCAAACCTAGTCAAAACACTGGATGATCTTCTGGTTAATTCTGAGAAAATATCTCCTATATGTACAGGTGTCATGAGGACATATCTCTTCACAAAGCCTGTGAGCCACTGGTTGAGCCCAGCTTACTAGGAACCTGCTAAACTACCTTGTGCCTTAGGCACTTCGGTGCCACATGGGTACACACATACAATAGGCATGTGGTAGCTGAGGTGGGTCCTGTACAAAATAGTGCTAGGATTGGGAGAAAGTGATAAGGAAATAAAAAAGAAAATTGTCACAGAGCACTCTTTTGACCTCCCTTCCCTCCTCATACATATGAGTATTGATGCAACTCTGGTAGATGAAGAAATGAGGAATACTGCCCTGCCTACTACTTTTTTTTCTAATCTGACTCACTGAAAAAATACTGAGAAGTTTGTTTTCAAAGGTGTTGAATCAAAGACATCAAGATGTACTAGTTTGAATTAGTTGAAGGTCTGAATCTGAAGTACTGTATTTAGAGAACATTAAACAGTCATGCAGGCGGCCTCAAAAATATAGTGGTACTATTTCACTTAGTTCACTTCAAATGACACTCACACAAGGATTCAATGCACTTTAGCTAGTACACTTTAAATTCACATCTTGAAGTAATTTGACTACCCAGTAGACAAGCTCTTAATTGACCATAAATTCCTTTAAACCAATTTCTTTTTTCTGAAATGGCTGTGGTATTGCACAAAAGGTGATAATGGATCTCAGAAGCATGGACACTGCAGTCTAAGGAATTTTCCACTAGACAGAACTGATAGGGTTGCCCACGACATATTCTGGATTGACTGAGGCAGTGCAACACATCTTGCTACCTAGGCTTCCATGAATAACTGATGCTATATAATACCTCACCACTACATGTTCATACTCTTATATGAAAGTTTTATGTTTGTGTCCAGCTAACCTCAGCTCATGTCTCATGTTGTTCCTGAAGAGCTTTCTGCCTGGAACCCATCCAGTGCTGTTTCACACCTTCGCTGCCCTTGGATCTCCACAGATCCTCCTGGGGTCTTTAGCCCTGTAGCATTCATAGTTATATTAGTCTTCCTCTCATGATCTCTGACCCACCAGTGGTTCCCCAGTGTGTGCCGCTGCCTAGAAGCATCTCTATGTCCTTAGGCCTCCAAACACTTGACAGATGAGTATTTAATGTACTATGTAAAGTGTTGAAATAAATGGCAAACAGCAGATAAAACGTTGAAAATAACACGCTACTTCGACAATTTATTCTTCATCAGCTTCTTATTTCAACACTTTACACTCAAAGTGTGATTATGATAGAGTTTATCAAGGGCATTTATCTTTGAGTTAGCATGGAAGGTCATGATATAAAACATTCATTTTATTTGCAGTCACAATATGCTGAATATTTAATGCACAGTTTGAGAAATTTGTTAAACTGTGTTTACTTTCATGGGCTTTTTTTAACCAAGGATGCGTTGTGAACATTTGTAGAGTCCACCAGCAACCAAAGGTTCTTTCTTTTCTTAAAATAAACAGCAATACTAACTGACTGACTTCAGAAGTCTTAGTGACCGCTAAGTGGGCAAACGTTTTATGCAGAAAGGCTGAAAGAGGAACTAGAGTCAGTGATTTAAAGTAGGACAGCTGAATTAGATATTTTCCACAAAATTTTTGTAGTCAGTGAAAAACTGTGGCCCTGTCCTATAGGCCACATTTCTCCTGAGCATGAGCAAAAGTCATGCTCTGACTGGATATGACCTTTTTCCCCTTGGTTGGACAGGGAGAGCCTGGCCTCAGGTCATTGGACAACTAATATAAATAATATAGTCTAATATATATATCTGTAACTGCGCAAGAAGAAGAGGAGACATGTTCTGATTCCTTAGAGAGCAGACATGTTGCAGCAGACCCTCTGCCTGGCCAGAGAGATCTGGTCAGGCAAGAGCTTGTGTCCAGGGTTCTCCAGGCACTCTGCCTGGGGAACGCTGGATGCAGAGTCTGCTGGTAGGTATTACAGCTTTTACTGCTGCTTAGATGCTTACTTCTCTCTGCATAGATATCAGCCTTCTTATAGATAAATAAAGCCTCTGATGAAACTTCTCGTCGTTATGCCTCCCCCGGAGCCGGCCTCTGAAAAAACCACAAAAAACCTTTTTTTTTAATGAATTGCTATAATTAGTAGATTTTTTATAGCAATAGTACTAGACAAGGATCTTTGCACAATCACCCCAGGCATCAAAAGTGTGAAAAATTAAAAAATATACAATTTTTAATATTTTTTTCAACAGCTTGTCACTTATTTCTCTTAATTTATAAATATCAGAACACCACCCTCCATAGACAATGCACAAACTCTGTTTACTACTTCTAGATACTATTAGTTTATATATAATATACCATTATTACTATTACACACTCTTAGTCTTGTGTACAGAGCCATCTGAATCATTATTGTTATTGTAATTCCTTCCTCCAAAAGTGTAAGTAAAATTTCTACCTACCAGTGCATTAGAAGATGCAATAATCTGTAACAGGAATCAATACTGTTACTGAGCAAGCCTTCAGAAATTTTAAATAAAAGTGGATTATTCCTCCCAATACAATTATGCCTGTCCCTCTCTTGCAGTGCCTAGTAAGGGAAAACTTTGATCCCACCTTCAGAACCATGCAGGAAGACAGAGAATGTGGTAGAGGTGGCCTGAGGAAACAAAGAACTTGAAAGCACTGTGAGTTTCCTTTTTGGACAGTCTTTATTTGCCTTAAGAAAATAAATGCTTGAAAACTGATTTTTCTAAAGTTTGATGTTTGATTCAAGATTTATATGTCACTAATTTCTTTTTCACAGTTGAACTAATCTGTGAGCTTTTCAAATATTTAAACTCTTTATTTGCACCAGTGTGATTTCTTTCAAGTGGAAAGTCATTTTTTAACACTGCTGTGCTCCTTAGTATTCAACAACTGTGGTGTATTCCAGGGATCATATTTTCAAGGTGCATTATCAAAGGTATTGCTAATAATTTTGTGCAGCTCAGCCATCTTCCTACAAGTTATTGATATAAACTCATAACACAAGTGAGCTTATCTGCATGGGGTCATTCAAGTTCCCACCGTGCTGTGAAGACACCATATTTTGCTGAGTTCTGTATAACATCTGTCAGCAGAAACAAAGCTTTACAAGTTGCTGTGAGCAGTGGGAGCTCAGACAAATATCCATAGGGGCTAAAAAAAAAAAAAGAAAGGAGATCAGAATATTGTTATTTTCAGAATATGTCAAGTTTGTAGGCTTTAGATTTAAAACAGATTACAGGATGTGGAGAACGTAGGATGTTATGGAAACACTACATGTTGCAAACAGGGACAGGACTGTTGAAACTGTGCTTGGAATGGGATGAAAAGTCCCTACAAGCTTGATTTTCAGCTGGCCTTCAAGAAGACTTTTGCCAGGGGAAAAAAATTACTATTTCTGTAATATATATATAGTACTAGACTTGGATAGAGTTAGTTTTCTTCATAGTAGCTCATATGGGGTTGAGGTTTAAAGTGTTGGACCAAAACAATTTTGATAACTCACTAATGTTCTCTCTTATGCTGATCAGTGTTTGCATGGTGTCAAGCTCTTCTTTGTTACTCACTCTCTTTCCTCAACTGAATAGACTGGAATGCAGTGCAATAGGTTGGGAGGGGAGGCAACTGGACGGACCACCTAAACTAATCAAAGAGATACTGTATATCATATAACACCATGCTAAGCAGCAGAAGAGGAAATGGAAGGGCTTAGGAGGGTTAACCATGTTTTGCTCAGGAACTCGCTGGGCATCAGTGTACTCGTGGGAGGTGGTGAATGGTCAACTGCATCGCTTAGTTTGGTTTCTTCTCTCTTCTTCCACTTCTTCTTCTTATTATTATTATTAGATTGATTGACTGATTGATTGATTGATTATAGTTGATATTGTTGTTCATATCTTGACCTTCCAAGTTTTCTTGCTTTTATTTTCCATTTCCTCTTCCTCTCAGTGGGAGGAGGGGCAGGGACAGAGCATGCAAGCAGCTCTGAGGTGTTCAACTGCTTGCTAGGGTGAACCAACAACATACATATAGACACAAATCTACAAAGTTTTCCTTAAGTTTCAAGTCTTTTCTCACAGAGTCCTGAGTAACACCATATCCTCAGAATTCAGCTTCATACTATATCTTCCAATCCCTCTGAATCATCCAAAGAAATATTTTTGATTTTGTGCAGCACATTAGTGGCTTGATCCATTCAAAAATGTTTTTCCCCCTACTTCCTCCCAAAAAAACCTGGCGTTGGCACAAGAGGGGTCAATAACTTCAAGACAATAACAGAGGTCTGGAATAAGGTGAAGTGAGTGTACTATAAGCAAATGTCATCGCAAAGAACAAAAACTTTAATTGTCCTCTAAATGCCTGTTCTGATTTCTTTTCTTTGCAGCAGTACAAAAGCATCTGAAATGGATCAACCCCACACAGTGTCAAGTTCTCTACAAATTTGTCTCCAAAATTGTTTTAGCCTGATCAGACATTCCAGTCCAAAATTTGGAATAGAAGGCAGAGAACAGAGAAGAGAAGTGACTTAGGTCATAGGGGTAAGTGGCTAATAGAGCCAGGATAGAAGTTAATTTGCCTTGTGACATCTTGTCCATTCAACTACCATGAACTACTAAGACACTTTCCCTTTCTTTAACTCTCAGAGCACATTTTTACTGACATTCAGCATCCCAAAAGACTGAAGGTCAAGTAACCTCTTCAGGTCAAGAGATGGGGTATGAAAGACAGAGAGCATAATGTTCTTGTCAGAAATCTCAAACTTATACTCCTGTGGTTTAAGGCATGGTTGTATTTATTTATTTAATTATTTACTATTGTGTCTTTTTTTAATATCAGAAATCTTTGGAAAAAAGCAAGTAAAATCATAATTTCTTCATTATTATTTTATTATATTGCTTTGTATGAAGGGCTATTCAACCTTTTGAGTTAACCAGTAAAGAAGAGCAGACTTTAAAATGTTTAAAAATATATTTTTAGGTGTACTAATAGTTATTACATAAAATGTTTTCAATTAAAGATTCTATGAACAGAATATAATAGAAAAACCTGTTATTAACAACATAAACTACGTAGTTTAATCATTGCCCATCTAAAAGAAAAGGTGCCAGACTGCTGTTGGAAACGGTGATGACTTGTTTCAAAAACTAAAAAATACTTCTTTTTGGAAAACTTTTAATCTTTCTAAATTTGCGCAGTGACAAAAGAATATAAAATGTTTGCAATGAATACTTGTCATCAACAAAAAGAATCTAAGGACATTGAATTACAACTCAGGCTTCTCTCACTCTTGAGCCCCATATTTGGCAGACCATTTTTCCTCTCAAAAAAATGCATAGTGACAGGGGATAAAAGTCACATGTAAAAGGTGTGCCAAAAATTTTGCATCTAAAATACTTTCTCTGTAAAGAAGAAAGTAACTTGAATTTTATCCTTTCTGTTTAGAAATGCTTCATTGGGCAGAGCTAGAAAAACAGAATTTGGCCAATCAAATAAAAAAAATTGCTGGGCAATCAAAGCAGACACGTTGTGAAGCCATACATTACACTTAAATTATTCTGAATAAATCATCTGTAAAATTACACTTGTTTATTTGCAGGTAATCTACAAAAGGAATAAAAAATTTTAAAAGTCCTGAGACCACCTGACCAAGCCAAGTTTTTGCATAAAGCAACTAGCATGTTTAAAAACAGTCTTATACATTGAATAATAGGTCCTTAAAGGGTTGTTCTGTAATATTGTAGATAAGGGGGTATGTCAGGCAGAGTTATACACATGCAGATTTGAAATAAAATGAATTGTTTGTAAGGGGCTTGACTGCTCTTGATCTTTTCACTTGTTCCCCATTGAAGTCTTTGAGATCTGCACAAATATATCAAGATGCCTATCAGCTCTACGTAGCTGCCTGGCAAAGTTCTCCGTATACAGTGGAATTGAGTTTAACTAGCTTATGTTGTAGAGCAAGTGTTACATTTTCAAGAATTTGTATAGCAAATTTCAAAGTAATATTTTGTAATTTTAAATAAAATGTGAGGTTGAATGGGGGAAAGGTGTCCATTTCCAGTCCTGCAAGTGCGTTTCTTTCTGATGAGTGAGAAGACTGAAATATTGTTAGAGGCCGACAGTACAAAATGGCGTCCCTCCATGCACAATCTTTGACAGAAAGAATGTGCTTTTTTTCTTATTATTTACATTTCTAAATTTGCAATGGCAGGTTTTGCTGGTTTTGGCTGGGATGGAATTACCTTTCTTTATAGCAGCTAGCATGGGTCTATGTTTTGGATTTGTGTTGGAAAGAGTGTTGATAATACAGGGGTTTTCCTTACTGCTGAGCAGAGCTTGCACAGCATCAAGGCCTTTTCTACATCTCGCCCCGTCACTGAGGAGGCTGGGGGTGCACAAGGAGATGGGAAGAGACACAGCCAGGACAGCTGACTCCAACTGACCAGAGGGATATTACATACAATATGGTGTCATACTCAGCATATAGAGCTGGGAGAAGAAGTAGGAAGGGGAGGACATTTGGAGTCATGACATTTGTAATCTGTCTTGGTTTAACCCCAGTCAGCAAGCAAGCCCTGTGCAGCTGCCTGCTCTCTCTGCCACCAGTGAATAGGAAGGGTAGAAGCTAGAAAACTTGTGGGTTGGGATGAAGGCAGTTTAACAGGAAAATCAAAAGCCACACACCCAAGCAAAGCAAAACAAGGAATTAATTCACTGCTTCCCATGGGCAGACAGGTGTTCAGGAGAGATGCTCCAGGAGAGCAGGGTCCCATCACACCTAACAGTTACTTGGGAAGCCAAATGCCACCACCCCAAACACCTTCCCCTTCTGTGGCAATATACAATAGGGTAAGTTAACAAAACACACTCAGCTATTGGCAGATTGTGTCTGACGGAGAAGCCAGAANATCTCGCCCCGTCACTGAGGAGGCTGGGGGTGCACAAGGAGATGGGAAGAGACACAGCCAGGACAGCTGACTCCAACTGACCAGAGGGATATTACATACAATATGGTGTCATACTCAGCATATAGAGCTGGGAGAAGAAGTAGGAAGGGGAGGACATTTGGAGTCATGACATTTGTAATCTGTCTTGGTTTAACCCCAGTCAGCAAGCAAGCCCTGTGCAGCTGCCTGCTCTCTCTGCCACCAGTGAATAGGAAGGGTAGAAGCTAGAAAACTTNAGAATAAACTTTCTAATAAACTATTAGAAAGTATAAAAATAATGCTGTATCACAATAAAACAATTTTCTTTCACAACACAAGGGGTCTCATGTCTTTTCACCTGTCACACCCTTCCTCCTTCTTCCCTCTACTTTGTATACTGAGCGTAATGTGATACAGTCTGGAATATCACTTTGTTCAGTTTGGGTCACCTCTTCTGGCTATGTCTCCTCCCAACATCCCATGCAGCCCCAACTTCCTTGCCAGCATGGCAGTACAAAAAGCAGAAAAGGCTTTGGTTCTGTATAACTGTTGTTCGTTAATAATAAAGACACCTCTTCTTTATCAGCCCTGTGTTCAGCACAAAGCCAAAACATAGCCCCATATTAGACATTATGAAGAAAATTAACTCTAGCCCAGTCAAAACCAAAACATTTTCCCAAGTCACCATTGTGCATGATGGAGTCTGGCTTTCCTGGGAGTGGCTGAATACCTGCCTGACCTTGGTAAGTGGTAAATTAATTCCTTGATTTGCTTTACTTGTATGCATGTCTTTTGCTTTACCTATCAAACTGTCTTTATCATCATTCTTTCCACCCATGACTTTTCTGTTTTACTCTTTCAGTTCTCTCCATGATCCCCCTGGTGAGGGAGTGAGCAGGCAGCTGCGCAGGGCTAACTTGCCTAATGGGGTTAAACCACAAGACAGATGTGTGTTCCGAATATGATATTTCTCCCCTCGTTGTTAGCAGATGGTTTATATTATTGAACTCTAGGCAGCTAAGCATTAGTTAAACTGATAATATGTATCCCTTCACACAGGGCAACCGGATTCTGTTGTTCATTTCTGAACAGTGATGGGGCAGATTAAGGGGGAAAAAAAAAAGGCATTAAACAATGCTTAAAAAGTGACTTTGTTAAAGTTTGACAATTTAAAAACTTTTCTTATAGGAATGCTTTGGGATGTCTTGGGTAGTTCTTATGCTTATACTAATCTGAAAAGACTCAGTTACGTGGTAAGTAGTACCAGAAACAAAGAAGAGATGATCAGATAAATGCTGATACACCTGAGAGACTAANAGAGAAATTAAGCTATCCACTTCAGAGGGTAAACACTGAAACTTAGAAGGTTGACAAGAGAAGCTGGTAGCAGATGCTGATACACCTGAGAGACTAACACTTGTAGGACGTCTATTACCTTCTGTGACATGCACTGACACAAGGAATGGGAGCAGGAGCACTGCTGCATATGAGACACACTGCCCCATAGTTCACCATGCCCTTGAGGCCCAGCTATGTGGGTCTCCTTTGCAACATCCATAGAATACATGTCTTCTGGAAATAAATTACTAAAGGGTCTTTTTGTTTACTTTTTTTGTTTGTTTTGTTGTGCTTTTTTTTTCCTCCTACTTCTACATGTGAGTCTTTTCCAGAAAAGAGAACATAGAAAAAAGCACAGGTCTAAAAAGGACTCCATTTTTAAGTAGATAGCCAATGCCATATTAGCAGAAGTGCAGGGCTGGTGAAAATGAGAAGGTATTTTCTTTTTATTTCATATCTGCAGTAAATTGATCGCCTTCCAAGCCCATGCCTAAGGGGTGAAGCAGCATTTGTCTGTATTGTGAAACCTGCAAATATCACAACTACAGTAAAGAATGCCACAAGTGATGCATGATATCCTAATCCATCTGGTTCACAACAAATATTGTTCAAATTTCCTTTTGTAATTAAGATTCACTAGGAAAGTTTCTGGGTGTCTAGTACAGTATGTCTGAAGAAAAACTATCCCAAAAGATTCCCTTCCATTTGTGTTGCGAAGTAAAGTTAAACCATTTTTTTAGAGAATAAGGTTATCCATTGGCTTTGTCCATTTCTCATATTTTTATCACAGAATATCTTTTCAGACAAGAGAGGCTGTATAGATCATTCCTGCACAGGCCACCTTCTGTTATTAATCCCTGAATTAATATCAGTTAATGGACAGGTGAGCACTAGACATTTAGATGCTTTCCCATGATATATTTTAGAATTTTTTTGTGTGCAGTTATGTCTTCTGCCGTGTTGTTGTCATTATCTTTTAAATATATATAATGTGATTCCTTGGCTTCGTATAGAATTCTCCTTTTGCCTTCTTCGTATAAAGTCTTTTTGCTTAATACCCACATTAAGATTTGCTTAATGCTAATCTTTTCACTTTTTACTTAAAATTGTTCAAGGCCAGGCTGGATGGGGCTCTGAGCAACCTGGTTTAGAGGAAGGTGTCCCCATCCACGACAGGGGCATTAGAACTAGATGATCTTTAACATCCCTTCCAAACCAAATAGTTGTATGTTTCTGTGAATACTCTGGATCTTTCAAATTGGTCTAATGTTAAATACCTCAGTTGTTTCTCTCATGTAAAGTAACTGCTTCCAGTTCATAGAATAATGATGCCTGGTAGTGCAGAGACTTGGTCTGTTTGCACTTTGAGAAGTAAAGTTTTTAACAGTTTATAGTTTCATCAGTTACTGTATAACAAAACTTCTTTTATTCTCATTCTTAAGGAAATTTCAGCACTGCTCAAGGTGCACACAGGAGTCTTGCATATTCTTTGACTTCACAGGTGCCACATTTCCCTTGCCCGTCCTATTCCTTCTTTTTCATGTTACAGCCAATTCATCTTCTTGGCATTTATTATGAGTCAAAGTTGACCAAACCAATCTTCCAAGGTTAATTATTAATTTGATTCATCAATAATTCAAGCACTCTTTTTCAGCTTTGTGATGTCATCTGTGTTAGTTAAGGACCTTAACTTTAGATCATCTTAAGTCATGCCCTCTACCTCATTTATCATTCTTACTGTCTACTTTAAGAATATGATGAAACGCTGTAGCGATTCTATGCTTCCTTATATTATATGAAGTTTTGGACTTGTTTAATTTTTCATTATTTTTTTTTACAATGCTACAAGAGTCTTCAAACACAGCTTGCGTAAGTGCAATTATAATATCTGAATGCCATGTGACTTTGCAGCTTTCCACAGTGTTTCCAATCAAGCTGAAACAAAAGTCTATGAAAATGACAAACATTATTATTGGCCTTCTTGCCTTTTTCAGCAGCCAGCAGAGCGTGCATACTCAAGAAGTATTGCTTCAGTCTGGTTTGAAGTTGCCTTAACCATCTTCCTCTTTTACTCTTTAAAATGACTTCTATCTGCAAATTATTGCACTCACCCTGATTTTCCTGAGTTATATTTCAGCAGAATCTTTTTACCAAGTCAGTTCAACTATCAATGGTAGTCAGTTTTTTCATACTTCTTCCTCTCATACATAATTCCATCAAACGTGAATGTAGAGTCAAAATGCTCCCAACATTTTCTTTAGCATCATATTTTTCTTTAGCCACTGTGGTTCTCTCAGCTTAACCATTTTGTGCATTCTTTCCATTTTTGTATTCACATAATCACAGAATGGGTCAGGTTGAAAGGGACCACGAGGGGTCCAACCTCCCTGCTCAAGCAGGAGTATCCTAGAGCACACAGCACAGGATTGCATCCAGTCAATTCTTGGATATCTCCAGTGAGGGAAACTCCACAACCTCACTGTTTCAGTGCATGGTCACCTGCTCAGTAAAGAAGTTCTTCCTCAGGTTCAGGTGGATCTTCCTGTGCATCAGTTTCTGCCCATTGCCTCTTTTCCTACTGCTTGACATCACCAAGAAGAACCTGGCTCCAACCTCTTGACGTCTTCCCTTCAAATACTTAAAGACATTGATAACGTCCCCTCTCAGGTGTTTCTTTTCAAAGCCCAAACCTTTCAGCCTTTCTTTGTAAGAGAGATGTCCAGTCCATTAATCATCTTTGTCTGTGTGATATTTCGATATCGACCAACTCTCTTGGACCCCTCCTAAAGTACAGGCCCTATATAGAAGTATTTGATTGTGTCAATATCCCAGTAGGAGTGCAAAGGGATGCCCCATATTCCTGTCTCCTGGTTGCTTCCATTTTTGGCTGCTTGTGCTTGCTCGAGGTGTTCCCTTTTAAGCCTCCTTTTGCTACTACGGTGGTCACTATAGTTCTCCCTTTCCCACACATTAACTCTGTTGATCATGCCCTTGTCTCCATCCCCCTTTAAATCTAGTTTAAAGCTCTAGATTACTACTCCCTTTAATTTTTTTTTCCCAAAACTTTTAGCAGTCTCATTTTAGAAATGTCTTCACTGCATACAGTCATCATACTTTCAGCTTTCCCCAGAACTATGATTTCTTTTTGTATCCTACTCTTTGTAAAACCTATCCAACTATTTCTGTCTTATAATTTTCTTTCCTGCATTTAGTTTTGGTTCCCTGAATATTCCTGTCCAGTCTGTAATGAGATTTCTTCATCAACAAGAATTAATGGACTGCAAAAATGTTTAAATGGCACCTTGAATATCTTCCTCAGAGAACTTTCATCAAAATTGAATTTTGTTTCAACTACAACCAATTTTGTAATCTCAGATTTGGCTTTTTTTCACTTAACACTCTTTCCCACAGGGCTTTCATGAACAATGGTATTTTCTACTCTCTTATTTTTAACAGCCAATGCCTTTACTAACAATAAAGTGCTCTCTTTTCCTTTTAGTGTGGGTAAGTGGTGAATTCCATAAAACCTTCTGATGTCTTTAGGAGAAATTCACTTGCAGCCTGTAATCAAACTGTGCATCTCAAGGCAACTCTGAACTTTGGCCTTGATGATATGAGAGAAAGGAATTACTGAGGGGGGATGCAGTAATGTTACCAAGAATTACAGTGGGTTTAGTATTTTTGTCAAACAACTGAATAATAACATTTTTTTTTTAAATGTCCCCTTTTGAGAATTATCTACTACCTGCACTGACATACGTCTTCTTTTAAAATAAGATCCTTATGATCCATAAGGGACCATTGAAATAATAACAAGTTACAAGTTTGTGAGAATTGCTTTTGTAATATGATGATTTCACCATTAAAATAATTATGTTTTTTAAATGATTAGCCCTCACAGTCACTATTTAAAAAGTAAAGCATGTCTATTGTTCTTGGATTTCTGATCAATTTTGTCTCATGTAATGGGTGGGCTGCATCAGATATTTGGCAGACTACAATGCAAATTAAGTTTTTTAGTCTATGGAAATACCCGTTAACCATACACATTTCCAACCTTCAAAATGCATGCTTGAAAATTACAGTTGATTACACTCTTTGTTGTGAATTGCAGAACAAAAGCTGAAAATCCCACACTGCTTTTCATTTATTATATCAAACAATTATGTAATTCCACCATTGTATAGAATAAAAGGTGTGTTCATGTTTGAAGAACACAGTGTCCGTAAGGTTTAATCTGCAGTCTTATGTTCAGAGAGGTTTGTAAATCGATTCTTCACTAGATGCTGTAACTCTTGTCGATTGAAGATAAATGGCTGAATTCCAAGAGAATACAACACAAAGAAAACCATTAGCCCTGACAATTCATAAACAAAGCAAAGAATATTATTCACTCTCTGTTCTTGTAAAATAATACCCGGGTTTCAAACACCAAAAAGGAAGCTCACATAAATCATTACAATTATTTAGTTGAAATGAGTTTGTTTATGAACAAATGTACCAAAAGAAAAAAGGCCGATTTCTTCATAAGAAGTAAAAAGAAGGAGAAGAGACAGGAGAAATCTTCACCATAATGCCAACAGCTATGTTAATAGGTATAGCTTTGTTTTCAGCCTTTTTTCTTTTATTATCTCAGTCTTGCTGACCTATTTCTTCACTGAAAAAAAAAGAGCATCTGAAGCACATTGAATGCTTCTAGGTCAGAGGTTCCCAGCATCTGTGTGCCATGGTGACAGTCTCAGGAGATTTTCAACCAGTAAGAGTTTTCACAAATCTCTCATGAAAACCTTTAGGTTACCAGAGGGTAGGAAAGTTGGGGTTTGGTGTGGGGTTTATTTTGCACTATATGTCTTCAGCCTTTGTGAATTTGACTGTCTAGTCCCAGAAATTAAAATATATTTTACTTTTCTTTCTGTGACATTAAAAATGCATTGCAATGAATAATATAGTAGGGCTGTGTATAAAACTAAGGCTTTCACATTCCTTTTAAATGTTTGTTCTTTAGCAGAGATTCTCTGAGGGAAACTTATTGAAAGGATGAACAGTAATTTAATTTTTTATCATAAGCATTAGTGGAAAATAAAGGACAAAAATACTTTGCAAGGCTGAAGTAAGGGAAAATATATTTATCATGGGAAAACAGTGCATCCAGGCTGAATCTCTGGCAGTTTGGATTCTTTTTCTGTTCAAAGAGTGGCAATTAGGAGATTAATAGAAACACTTCGTATTTATGTCATAAGCAACAAGTACTAAAGTAACTTACCATGAAAGGATGCTTAAAAAAAGTGTACAGTCAATAGATGAAAGCAAAGCTTTTGTGAGAAATCATTTTTAAATTCTGAAAATAAATTCAGTAACTACTGGGTTTCCCCAACAGCATTCTGGATGAATGTTAAAAGTAATAACAGGCCAAATCATCAACTCGTACATATCACTATTTCTGATACAAGGAGGACCTGCAATTTTGAAAGACATCCTATGAAAATGGTTCCAGGATTTTGCCAGATCTTCACAGATTTGAAATATCCTGCTGCATCACAGCAATTTCGTGGAGAAAAAATAAGTGCTTCTGTAAGCTGAAGTAATAATTGAAGTTAAGACAGGTATAGAACTCTTCAGGTACCATTTAAGATGTTCTTATTCACTCGTGCACAACTTTTTCTGATATCAATGTGAACTCGTGTATAATAAGGAGTAGGTCTTTTCACACTGCCAAATGGCAGGAAAGAAAGAAAAAAGCAGTAATGTTCTTTCCCCCTTCCCAAAAGAAACTATCCGTTGATAAATTGAAGTCTAAAAACTCAGCATCGAACATATTAAGTATTTCATTTTCTTTACAGACACATCATGAATTGACATCCTTTATAAAAGCCAACAGACAGTTTGGTTTCAGCAGGTCAAATGGATTTTTTGATGCATATTCCATTTCTCATGCTATTTCTGTATCACAAGTGCTAACCAACTTTGTAATTTTTTGTGTAAAATGTAGATAAGCTTTTTGTTCAGCACAGTCTCATACTAAGCCCAAAGATGCTTTGATATTTCACTGAGCTATGCAGAATATCCACCAATAGTATTGTAATACAGTAAATTTTGAATAAAATACCAGAGTTTCTGAAGTACCTGTTTTTAAAACCCCATCTGTAATAGTGAATCACTAGTGACTGTTGTGTATTATATCAGTTTCTCCCAGTTCTACACAGTGTCTACACATCTCTTTCTCTCTCTCTCTTTCTCTCACATAACACACAGACACATGAATAAAAGAAAAATAATTTTCCTGTTACAAATTGCCTGACACTCTGTCCCAAAAACATGATTATTCTCTAGCAATTTGCTAAAACTTGATAATGCTAAAATAATGTCTTGCACATTGTATACCAAGAATGAGAAGGGAACTCAGTCACAGAAGAAATCCTTCATGTAGAAGCCTTGACACAAGCATACTAGCTATGAACAAGAATATCCCATGTGATTGGAATTTCTGAGTGAACTACTTCCAAAACTCTAGTTAATTTAGATTGAAGGTGCCATTTTCAGACTGAATGAGCTATTACAAAGTGTTACTTTTGTTATTTTTGTCCTTGATATTATTCTAAGCACACTTATCTCATTGTTTGGGGAGCAATTAAAATTGTATAATATTCAAAGGTAGAAAGTATCAATGTTTAGTGCATGCCTTTTGTCACTCTTCTCACAGCAAATCACATATAATAGCAACGATGTAAAAAAAATTATAATGGCCCCACCAAACTTGCAACATTTTGCACTTCAATTTACCAGGTCTGCACCAGCTGCTGGTTAAAAACAGCATGACTAAGTCAGTTATGGAAAATGCTTTACCACCAGCGGCCTTCTAGTCCATTCCACAATATGAGGATATCTCTCAGACACATCCAAAGGAATGGGAGATTTGTAGGGCAAAAATTTGTAGGGCAGACCTTACCAATTATATGTAACTAGGAGTGAATGCAGGCTTCAGAACACCCAAACTTTCTACATAACATATGGCAGTTAAACTATTGACACTTTTTTTGCAACTTCCTGATATTTTGAAGATCCACCACTTGTAATTTAGATTATTAAAACCCTGGTTTGAGAGAGACATGGGAAAGCAATAGTTCACTGCGTCTCTTTCTCAGAATAAAGGCTGTGTCCAAAAAAGAGGGCTTGGCTTTAAACACATTCTTGTCTAATGCAATCTAAACAAGCAGTCTGAGTCAAAGCTTAATACAGAAAGAAGATCTCGATCCTGAAACAACTGGTATGGTTCCATATGTCCTCTGTGTTCATGTATGTGTTCTGTTTATGCATCTATAGATGTAGTCATGACTTGTGTGGGCACGAGCCAAAAATAGCCAAAAATACAGTGTATATTTTAATGATTATGCTTAATACCATGAGAGTAAGTGAAACAGCAGAAGTAGGAAATCTCATGGAAAACTTGTCTTTATTCTGTAGAACTGTACAAGTCTGGCAAGAAAAAGCCCAAGAAAAGAAACAGTTTTACAGTTTTTATTCTTTCTTAAGATAAAAAGTGAAATCAATTTGGGAAGTAAAAATACAGGTCACAGGAAAAACAGGTCAGGAGCAAAGAAACAGAAGGAATAGTTGCATAGAGAAATGTCAGGTAAGCCTATTTTGTGAAAGCACTTGAAAGCACTTTGAAAAATAACAATGGTCTCCAAAGATTCCTGATGGAGCAGTCTCACATTCTGTAATTTGCACTGAAGTCTCCCAGATACAAGCAGCATCTTGAAATATCACCTTTTCTCGTCTCTAATCTCTCCAGTGGATGTCCAGCTAGGCACCTGGGAATGCCATGGCAACTAAGCTGTTAAACCTTTTTCACCTGAAAGAGTAAACCTTGTCACCTTGAACAGGGTTTTCTTCATGGGCATCCAGTCCTACGGATTGGAGTCAGGACTGTTTTGTTATCACCACCCAAAATATAAAGCACAAGTGTTAATATTCTGTTATGAAGACATACAACAGGGGAAGTAAGGACATCCAGAAGGGTTAGAAGCACAGGCAGGTAGTGTTGTTTTACAGGTCCATGATTTGTGAACTGTCTCACCTCTAACATTGTGACCTTGGGTAAGCAGCCTGACTTGCCTACATTTCTGTTTTGTCTTCTCTAAATTAGTGCACTTTGGTGCAAAGAGATTTTAAGATGTGTAATCAAAGTACACAACAGTTTTAAAGATATTACTTTTTGCAGGTACTAATTTTGATATTTGGAAATTTTAAGATGTGGTTTTATTTTTGTCCTTTGATACTTGCTGGTGACTTCTCTGTACCTGTGGAATCCTGAACAGTTCACCAAGCCAAAATATAGCAAGACTATTTTGGAGATAACCCAGCTGTGAGGGCAATATGGAAAATTATTTCCCAGCTCTACAGAGCTGGGAAAAGTGATGTGTGGAAGAGATAGATAACGAGTGATTATTCTTCATGCCTCATAAAACAACTAGAGAAGCATCCCTCCCAACCCTGCCCCAAGAGTCCTTTCACTAAGAACTAAGTGTAAAAAGAAGAATAAGGCGTTATTCCATTAAATGGTGGAATACAATCAATTATTGTAACATGCTGTGAAAGTCAAAGATAGAAAGCAATTTGAAGAGGAACTGTATTCAAGAGAGTCAGGAACTATAAAGCAGACAATCGTTTGCTTAGGCATAGCACAGAATCCTGACTGCCTCAAAATGACAACATCCTCATTTGAGAAATGAGGAGAAAGTTTACTTTTCACTTACATTCCTTCTTACATTTCTTTTGCTATGCCCCTGCCAGGTGGACGTGATCCTTTGCAAGGTGACCCTTGGCTCCGATTTAGTTGAGCCATTCTTATATTCTCAAACTGCAGGTTTAGTTCCCACTAGAAATGAGAACCACAGCACTTTTCTTCTTTCCCCTTTATAGTGAAAAGAAATAAAAATGATGTCAAGAAAGAACATGACTGCCTACAGTTGTGATTGTACCAAGCCAGCTCAGTAATTCTTCTGCAAAAGCTGAAATGGGTTGCAAGATGGATGAGAGACTGGTGTAGAAGAGAAGAGGAGAGAGACTGCAGAGCTGTCCCTACAGACTCTGCATACATGAGATGGAAGTAAGCAGTTACTGCATAACTAGGCTTATGATCTGGGTACTCTGTTATCCAAGACTCAAAGTTACAGTCTAGCCCTTTAATTAGGTCCTAATACCCTGTGGACAAAACTCAGAAATGTTCCTTGAGTTGATTTAGTGACACGAAAAACTAAGACTGTAGTCTCTGGTGGATATAATAATCTCAGAGTAGTTAACTAAACGTGAACTTGGCATATTCTGTGATTCTGTGATTTCTGTTCAAGTCAGCTTTAGGAAACAAAAGAAAATAAATACCACTGCAGTGGGACTCCTATCTCTGGAAATGTCCGTGCTGCCAAAAAAGTAGTCTTCTAGCTCTGATCACTTTGATTATTTTTCTATATAGTAAGGACAGCATGAAGGAAAATCATAATACAAGTTCTTGTTTTATAAAGTTTTTTTAAGGTAGATCTGATGTCTGCAGTTCTAAGGGTACTAAACACTTTAATAGAACTCAGAACTTTCCTGCAGAACAAAGAATTTTCCCATATGAAGTCTACATTGAATGGAGATATTTAAAATTCTGGGAACATATGGATAATAAATATATGAATCTTTTTCTTACTTATTCTATAACACCCTTTTTCTGACTCCCCCAAAAGATATTTGGATGGGTTTTTTTGTTTTGGGTTGGGAGGGAGGGAGGTTGGGGTTTTTTAATAGATCATGCTATGCCTTAACGCAGGCAACAAAACTTTACGTATCTCATTACGCCTCTCATTTTCTCCGGCTGTTTTCTCTGATTTACATAAAAAGGGGGAGAGTAACACGGTTAAACTGTTCGGTAGGTCACTGTTAAGCAGTAAAGTAAGTGAATTCAAATACTGGAATAAGTTCCAGATGGCTGCTTCTTTTAAGTTCAGCCAAGAACGGCAGCGGCGGCGGCGGAGTCCTCGCCCCTGTGCGGGAAGGACGCGGCGCCGCGCTGTGACTGATCAACAGCGCCCCCTCCTGCTGAAAGCGAACCGTGACACCTCGGGGACAGGAGAGGCGTCACCTCGCGAGCTGGTTTCGGTGACTCGGTGCAAAACACAACCTGGCGGGCTCTGTGAGAAACTTCTCCATCAAAATATGCAAAGTGCATCGCGCAAGTGTTTCAGCATCACGATCAGGCCTGGGGTTTACATGGAGAGGGAAAAATGGGTGTTTTCCTCAGAGTTTTGTTCAAACAAAGTCATTCTTATTTCCCCACCAGCACCACCATAATCGTGACTGATCATGCTTCACAACTTTATGTCAGCGATCTACTGGATGATGTAGATGCTGTGATTTATACATAAAATCTTACCTTGTGAAGACTGCATCATTTCATGTCATTGCCTAATTCAACAAATGTGCGCGTGAGTTCATGCAGATTCTCATCACGGCAACAGACACTTTAAAAACATTTCAGTGTGTAATCCAGTGGGTACTGATAACTACCGAAGCTCACAAACTATCTAGCATGACAGCCAGAGAAGTCACTGTCTTTACTGACTGGTTCTGCTTAGGAAAAAAACATATGCTAAATTTGTATTTTAGGTATTCTTCATAACTATTTCTGACATTAATTTTTCACACTTTTGCTGGCAGCAAATTAAATGGTGCAGAAATCTGATGTACCTAGGGAAACCGCTGAAACTGCTTTTAAAACATTGTCATTGTTATTATGCATTTAGTCATCTCCAAAATAAGGAAATAAGGAGCAAATTACACCACCCTTATGCCTATACTTATTGAACATATATATATGTAGTTGAACATCTAACAAGGATTTAAAAATATGCTGTGGACAGAGAAAGATTAAAATAAATATTGTTTATTTCAAAATCTTCCTTAAATTGTGTGAAATTAATACATCACAATAATGACATATGTATGAAACTGAAGGATCATGACTAAACTTCGGTGCCGAGGGCTTCAGTGCATTTTCTGAAGTAAGAAAGTTCAAAGAACACTATAATCTGGTAACCACCAAGTAGAACCTTCCACTGGCAATCTTGTTCATACCTGCGTATTGAAATTCAGTCATAAAACTGTTTTGTATGCATTTCTCTGGTAGAGGCATTAGAGTGCATTGAATGATTTATGTCTTTTGAAATCTGTCACACACTGTGTTCAGGTCTCACCATAAATATTCTAGGATAAAGTGGATAATGCTGCTGATTCTTGTCTTTCCCCTTACATTAACTGAAGTATTTGTTGCACTCATCGCCATTTTCTGTTTTCTGGTTTTCAAGAGCAGCATTAAGAGAAGTGGAGGTGTATTATTTTATCATGCCTTTATATTTTCAAATATCAAGGATATTCTCATACTGTCTGCTTCCCACATAAAAGATGACTTGGAAAAGAAAGACTTTTCTCCCCACAATCAATATCTGAACAAGTGCTATCCAGCACAAACATCTATAGTCTAGACATTAAAGCAAGCCTTTCAGCAGCACATCCAGATTTCTGCTATGTAGCACGACCGTAGCAGTTTATTAAAGAATGTCTTTCAGTCTCCAAGTTAGTGCTTTGTAGCATGAATCCCAGACTTTGGAGGATCTCTTCCCTGCAATAAAGGCATATGGTGGAGGATCAAGTAAGTAAGAGGTCTGGGTTCAAATAGAAGAATGTGACTCAAAACTGCTAATTATCATCTAACAGGATCTGTAATCAAGCACTGCAAAGAAGAGCCCACAAACCCACTGAAATGAAGGACAAGAAATAATCATCCTCAGCAAGACAAGATAAAAAGAAAAAGAGCCTTACAACTTTTCTTAAAGACATTTGCTCTTAGGGAAAATCAAAGTGTATGAAAGTGAAGTAACAAAAGCAAATACCATCCTCCGCGTGTGAAGCCAAGCCCTACTCACTAGCAAAGGCCTCTCCTTACAAGCTTCCAGAGGTTTTGTTTTACAGATGAATTTGGCTCATTTTCCTGAAATGTCTTCCCATACACTGGTATCTGCCTCCTTCACCAAAGTATAGAGAGGAGATTTAATACCTAATCCTGCCACAACTTTCAGAGCCATAGAAGGGAGGTGAGCAGGGAACCTGATGGCTTGAAATTACTATTTAAGAGAGTAATTTCTCTCCCAGTATGTTTTAAGGGATTTTCTGGTTGTTTGCAGTCTGTGTTCTGCTTTGCTATGCATACAGACTAATACTATTATTTCTGATCATCCCAGCATTTTTTACACGACAAGGGGTAGCAGAATCTGGCCCCACATCGTTATCTCTAATGTCATTAAGGTGCATGGCACAGACATGCAAGTGAACTATTTAGTATTTTCTTTGCAAAGACAGAGGAACTAAAAATTGTGATTACAAACCACTCTGGGGCACGCCTATAAACTCCAAGTAATCCATTGAAGAGAGATAATGCTAACATATAATGGAAGCAAGGAGATCAGTATTCCCTTTTCACTGTACTACTAGGAAACATCAATATGCATTGCTCTGCTAATACAATGTGTGTTCTTTAGCAAAGTCAGAACAAGGCAAAAAAAGTGCAAGATTAGTAACCCATGAAAGAGCGTCCCATACACCGACTGGCTGGAAAATGCTTTTCTGCTGCAGCCAAGCAGCTAAAATTCAGAGACTTGTTTCATTACTACCAAAACAGAATGTCAAAAACAGAATTTCTGTCGCCTTGGACCTAATTCTTACCAGAAATCATGGCTTTGCTAGCACATACAGTAGTCTTTGTTTCCTGGAATTTCACAGGCTGTTTTTTCCTAGTAATAATTAAGCTCCAGGATGTTACAAAAGTCTGCTAAAAATCTCCTATCTTCTAAGAAAACTTTTCTTCCTATCAGTCCTCTAATCACCCAAACAAAATACTGCTCCTCAATATACTTGGAGACACCTTACTGCAGGGAAAACATCATCACCCTTGGGCTCAGGAAGGCTTGTAGGAGCTTTGGTTGTGAAGCAGCTCTTTCGAGACAAATCCACAGTTTTGGCTTCTGTAACCTAGCAAAGCTTCATAAAAGGCTTCTCTTCATGCAGAATTTCAACATTTTCAAAGGACAGATACAAACATGTTCTCGTCTATTGCAAGTCTTAGCCAGATATTACATCTGTTACTACCCTCTAACTCTCTTTTTAGTCTGCTAAGTGTTGTACGCATTTTCTGTGTCCCCACGTTGTTTTTCTGTTCATGTGCATTTACTGGCACTTTTAGTGCCTATCTTACATTAAAATTTCCAGCTTCTTTGCTGTGAGTACCTGATGAATAATGTTCTATTCTTCTTTCACAAATGAGAGACGTGTGTTAGTATAGCCCCATGAACCATGAGGGAAAATAAGTTTTTATTTGTTTAAGTTCAGCATTTAACAGGAGTCAAGTAGTGCGGAGTAAGGGGAAATTCATATCTTGAAATGTGGATTGAGTCTATAAAACCATTAAAATTTATTTTCCATTGGAGAATTTTGAGGTTAAGCCATTAACTTTGTGAATTTGCAGAGGTTTCCCAGAAGCTTACTCAAATCTAGTGTTTGTATCATGTTAAATCTATTCTACTTATTGCCCTGATAGCAAAAATGACCACTCATTCAATGGAGAGTGGCAAGATTTTCCTAACAGTGCCTCTGAAAACTCAGGGTCACTTTGAAACTAGGTAATCTAGAGAAACAACTGTATTAAAATAATATGAGTTTTCTGAAGCTTGTATTCTCTTAGGGATTTTTTCTATTTATTTGGATGCATGCATAAACAGACAGACAATCCATAACAACCTTTCAATTGTAACATAGGGAAGTCTCCAGGAGTTTGGCTTTTTGTGGTGTGTTCTTTTTTTTTGTTTAACAAAGGCAATAATAATGAACATAACAGGCACTCTACAGGACAGCGATGATGAGCTGAGAAACTCTAATATTCTTACAATTATTTTAAATATTTAAGAATAGAATAAGCCTTTAGCATGCTGATTTGTTTTTATTACCCTTTTTCTTGATGCCTGGGCACTATACTCACTTCCATGAAAATTCAAAAACAATCTACTAGTTGTTTCATATTGCATTGGTCAAATAAGACGACCACTTCCAAAGAATATTGTGTATCAGCAAGGACCCCTGTCTCAGCTGACCTCCAAAACAGCAACAAAAATACTGTTGTATTTTTTAAGTTCTGCACATAATTAGGCCTTTCTAACTGTATTGGATAGGTACAAGACTGTTCCAAACTGAAGAGGTTATATAGTTCTTCACATTTAAGTGCTTAATATTAGAGGTCTGAGAGACACAATAGGAGTCTATATGCTCTGTAAATGCATTTCTGAGCTGAAAAACTTATTTTAGAGCTTGTAACATAGACCTTTTTGTTCTAGAACAAGGGAATGTGAGAAAGCTTAGAAAATGTTTCATCTCATTTATGCCTTAGAAATGTTACCTTAAATCAAGATCCTTAGAAATTAAAAGATTTGCTCCAGAGTCTTGCGAAGAGAATAAGTCTTTTTTTTTTTTCCCATCTAAAAGATTTGAAACTATAATCAGAACAGTTACAAATTTCTCTGAGAACGGGGCTGTAGGTCAATTGTTTTTCTGAAAATCCCATTTATAAAAGGGTGGCCAAAAGGAATTATATACTTTCAAATATGCATTTTTTTAAGCCTATGTGCCAGTCTTCTTAATCTTTGGAAGACCCAACATGTAACTTCGCATTACAGCATCTTCTGTAAGGTGAGTTTAGACTGCAGAATGCTTATTTGAAATTGTGTAAAAGTGAATGCATCTGAAAGCACTCAGGTTGCTAGGGCATTTCCATTACATTTATTTTGAAGTAATTTTTTCTTTTCTACAGTAATGCGGAGTGCATAATTGTATTTTTGTATCCAACTGTGGCTTAATTGCAGCAATATGTGCTGGTAGCAAAAAGGGAAAGAGAATTTATTGATAGAGTAAAAAGTATTTGCTATGTTGTACCTCCCTCAGCATTTTTCTCAGCAAGGTAGAATTAATGGGGGAATGGATGACCTCTAAATGTGCATGAACTCCACTACATTCTGAAAGGATCATTGTCCAGAAGGCTGTTTAAGATAATTTCCTTAAAAGGCCATTGGCAAGTGCCTAAAACTTCTATTGATCCTGGTCCAGCAGGAAATAACTTCCTAGTCTGAACACTAAAGAATTGCAAGCTTCTTAGCTGCACATGTGCCCCAAACTGCTTGGAAGTAAGAAAAGCAGAGAAAACATTTCCTGCTAAATATAGGGAAAACAAAATCTTGATGATTACAGATACCAGCAAAATGCTTGACAGAATGAAAATATGTCTTTAAATTGGTGGTGGTTAAGAGCACTTAGCCAGTCAAGAACATCTTACTATTTCATTTACTGCACATGTTTTGATAAGACAAAAACTAAAAATACTCAGGCTATTAAGAGATTATCCAGCAGGAGAAGATGAAATGGTCAGGTAAAGAAGATTCCCATACACAAAGGAGAGAGGAAATTAGTTATTTAGAAAAGAGGTATTTATACCTGCTGGGGATCTGTCCAGAAGGATTATTTAGACTAGGAAAGCACTCAGTCCCAGTGAACAGAGAGGAACTAATTTTTTAAAAAAGACATTTCTTATACTTTGGGCATGTCTGACGGATGTATAATCATAAATATATTTTGGAATGTAACTATAATGTTAGAAATTGAAGCCCAAGATTTTTGCTTTGTTGACTTTTTCAACAGCTCCATTCAGCTGATATGTAACCATGGGTGATACTTTGGTCAAAAATATCAAAAATTTTGCACAAGAATATCCTCTGCTAAGAGACTTGCCTAAAATACATACTAAATACATACTAAAATATACAGTAATAGTTGATGTATTCATTATTTATATAAGGTAAAGCAAATTCAACTGCTGGGAATATACCTAGGAAGTTGGAGAGTTATTTCAAGGTCCTGCTTCAGGGAACAATTAATTATTTATACAAAGTGAAAACAGGCTTGAGAGAGGCTGGAATAATCTGTTGCCACAATACCTGATAAACTGATAGGGCTATCACTTGAGAAATGAAACATAATTTTAGAATGTAAGCATGTTAACTGTTTGGGATATCTTCTTGAACCGTATTACCACACAGAAAATCTCATGAAAAACATCTTTTAAGTCTTTAGTGTTATCTATTCCAAACCTACTCCTTTATTGGGCTGGAATTCTGGACTTAACATCTAAAATAAACCAAGCAAGCGTGCAAATGCTTCCACTTGGCTCCTAATGGTGACTCATTAACAAGTGGCTAGAAACGTTGGCATGACTTGTATTCCCAGGAGCTACAGATGCATTTTTAAAGGTGTTTAGGCACCTAAAGATGCAGATAGGAAGCTGGCAAACTTTTAACCATTAGGCATCTCTTTACATCCTTAGGTGTCTAAATACCCTGAAAAGCTTGACTCTGAGAGCCATTCTGCAGACTCAGTCAGACACGTCTAGGTTTTTTGGCTAGTTTTATTTATTGCCTTGGTCAAAACAGCTACCTATATCCTCTTCCAGTTCACCTGATTAATTTATTTTAAATACTTCCTGGATTTTGTATGCATTACATGTATGACTAGCAGTAACAATTTTATACACATGGTGGTTTTATATTAATAGTTATTGAGGCCTCTGGAATTGCTGGAGACCAGAAACATCAGGTGCTTTTCACGTACAGTGATTTACAATGGAGGTGCATTTCTACTTGGTTCATAATTTTGGCTTATCCTTGGAATAATATGGTTGATAAGCAAGTTTTGAGATGTCCCTTCTTGGATAAGAAAACCCAGCAAACCATCAATGTGATCCTTATCTCATGCAACATTTTCAAACACATAGCCCTCCCATATTAAGAAAGGCAAGTACAACAAATAAAATGTCATCACAGTTATCAAACGTAGAACAGGAAAGACTTAGAATAGAAAGTTCAGGAGGTTGCGTTTTATTTTTAATGCATTTGGCACCTATGAAACTAACCTTGTAAGAAAATTACCTTTAGGCAGAAATTAGTGTCTTAAAAAGTCTGACATGACTTACAACTTATGCTCAGGATGATATGTGCTTGGTATTTGCTTTTCCCTCTCCTTTCTTTCCAGTTTTGTTCTTACTCTGTGGCAACCAGCGCAGTATCAGTCATGCCTGATGGAAATCGCAGAGGCTCGAGAGTTTTCTACATGAAAGTTAACATGGGTATTTTGAACTTTCTTTCTTTCTGTTTCCCTTTTCTCTTCCACCAACAGTAATTCTCTTTTGCCTCTTCTCAGTGTATTGGGTACTGAAGAAAGGATGGCCATACCTAGCACTAATGAAACAACAAATCATGTTTTACTGGAGTACTCTATTTCACAGAGGATCTCTTAATAAAAATGAATCACAGCTTATAACGTTATGACAGTTCAAACATTAACATCTCTCTCTGCAGATTAAACATCCCTTTCAGTGCATGTCACTTCACTTACCCCTAAGGTTTAGTGGCTTTTGGTACTGATCGTGATTGATGCCTTGTTTATATGCAACATTAAACCTGTGCTTTTGCCTATTTCTAGCAAATGAAACACACTTCCATTCTGAAGGGTAAAACTTATATCAGTGTTTCATCTTATCCACACCATCACTCCTTTCACAGACCAAATACTACATATAAAAACCTTGCTTTCTTTCCTCTCTGGACTGCCTAACCTTTAATCATTTCAAAGGCAAAATTCAATGGAATTAATAGTAATTTGAGGCTCTGGAAGATGATGGCCTGCATTAATAGTCCAATTAAACCTTTAAATGTCTTCGAGAACTCAAGGCACATATGCTTTGTCTTTTATATATTCTGAGCTGCTTTTCTATTTGCCACATACAGCTGAAGAATTCTTTAAATCCTTCATTAGTTTTCAGCCTTCACTGTCGTCAAAACCCTTTAAATTTAATTTCTCTTCTAGAAGGACTGTTGGCTCAGAGGTGGAATCAACTACCATTTGTAAGGAGGAGAATATATAAAAATCTTTCTTTGTAAAAAATAATGGTTTTCAGTGGGAATATGCCCCAAGGGTGATTTTATACCAAAGACTGAAAACTGGTTTTTTTTGTACTCCAGGTGACTGCCATGAGCAAACTGTTCTGGCAGACTCATCAGCTAATCTACGTGTTGAAATGGTAGGTGATGCCGGATTTCACATCAGATGTCCAGTGGCTTAGATCTATATAAAGGACCTCTCTTGATACATCTGTGTTGGAAGGCTACAACTGTTTCTGTGGATAATGCAATGAAAGAAAGAAGGCTATACTGTGCTTGCAGAAGCATGTCTGTGGAGGCAATGAGAACAAACAACCATATCGTAAGACTTGAAAAGTTATGCTAGAGAATAAAGCTCTCATTTATTTATGCAACCCACAGCATTCTCCACAAAAGGGGCTCAGAGAGACCCATCCTGGAATACTCAATAACCTTGTCATCAAGATCTTTTTCAACAAGGAGAAATTCAGTTCCAAGGGTCAGAGAATGGATGTGAATCTGAATAATTTATATCCTAAAAAAAGAAGCCAGTGGACTAGTCAATCAAATGTGGGGTTTTTCCCTCTATTTTTATTTGATATTTGGTTTCATTATGTCCTAGTTACAGGGGCCAGGACCAGTTTATCACTATGTGGGTATAACTAAAACTGTATATTCTCCACCCTCTATGTCATTTCTGATGGACTGTTAATCATTTGTAGCAGCTGTTCAGGGCACACCTGACACCTCAGGCCACAACAGGCAAGGAAAGAGACAAACCCTGTGAGGCAGGGGCATGTCAATGACTCAGCAGCGATCACTCCCCTTAGGGGAGGTGTTAGCACCTTAACACCCAGTTGGAGAGGTCCTCTCTGCAAATAGGCCAATAATAGACCCAGCTGCAGTGGCATAATGGGCAGTTTCAATGACCAAAGCATTCAAAAATATCCCATGACTCACAGAGTTAAACCACCCATTGTGAAACTCCCTGCCCTAGGGGAGGCACTGGGCATTCCCACCTGAATCTGAGCATATATAATTCTTTGGGTTTTCGGACTTCTGGTACCACTCGTTGGATCCAGAGGAGGAACAGAACTACAACAGGACTGTGATTTCTACCAACAGATTTCTACCAGTGACCGACCATCATTCTGACCAACAGGTTTCCTTCCCTTCTGCTTTGCTCCAAGGGGGACCACACAGTGCTCATCACAGGAGCTAACAAGCACTGTGCAGTACTTTTCCCAGGGTCCTGGGTTATATTCTGTCATTGTGGGTCAAAACCAGTTTTTCTTAGTATCATTGCATGTATTATAATTTTTTTAATAAATTTTAACCCTGACTTGTCATATTCCTTAGGTTGGGTTCATTTCTCCTGCTGGTNCATGTCAATGACTCAGCAGCGATCACTCCCCTTAGGGGAGGTGTTAGCACCTTAACACCCAGTTGGAGAGGTCCTCTCTGCAAATAGGCCAATAATAGACCCAGCTGCAGTGGCACAATGTGCAGTGTCAATGACCAAAGCATTTAAAAATATCCCATGACTCACAGAGTTAAACCACCCATTGTGAAACTCACTGCCCTAGGGGAGGTACTCGGCGTTCCCACCTGAACCTGAGCATNCCACCTGAATCTGAGCATATATAATTCTTTGGGTTTTCGGACTTCTGGTACCACTCGTTGGATCCAGAAGAGGAACAGAACTACAACAGGACTGTGATTTCTACCAACAGATTTCTACCAGTGACCGACCATCATTCTGACCAACAGGTTTCCTTCCCTTCTGCTTTGCTCCAAGGGGGACCACACAGTGCTCATCACAGGAGCTAACAAGCACTGTGCAGTACTTTTCCCAGGGTCCTGGGTTATATTCTGTCATCGTGGGTCAAAACCAGTTTTTCTTAGTATCATTGCATGTATTATAATTTTTTTAATAAATTTTAACCCTGACTTGTCATATTCCTTAGGTTGGGTTCATTTCTCCTGCTGGTTTACTTTTAAACCAGCACACATGAACGATGAGTCATCTAGAACCAGATGACAAACTTCAAGATGGGATTTATTGACACAAATCCAAAGACAGAGTCTCCAGACTGTGCTTAAAGCAGTATCAGATGAGCTGTGTCAGAAGTCATCACTCCAGCTGTCTAAATCAGGTTTTCCTTTGAAATTATCAGACTGGTAATTTTTTTTTTTTTTAGTTGGGCATCACATACAGAAAAAAACCTCTCCATGAATTTTAGGATGCCCTATAGGATGAGCTTGGCTTTCCAGTAAGCTTTGTTGTACCTAAAAACTATGCATAACATATTTAGCCTTCTTTCATTCAACAGTAATGACTACACAGGATGTCTTGATTTATCTTCTTTAAACATTCATTATTGGGCATAATTGCCATATCTCTTATTTTCATTCCCCTGAGCAGCAAATTTTAATTTCATACCATATGGAAGTTATTGCAAGCCATCAACAGCAAAGGAAAACCTGAGATAGATTTGCATTGAGATAAAATGCATCTGTTCTAAAATTACTGGAGTCATTTCAATACAGAATGACATAATTCTGGATTATGTCAATAGCATCAATGTTTTAGACCAAGGAAGAAGACATTTTTAGTCCCCTCTATGTAAAGATACTGATAGATAATGATTACATTTCGTGATGCCTTGCCTAGAATGTTTCTTAGTTTTATATACTGATTTTTGACAGAGCAAAATATGTCTCTATCAAAATACAAACTTCCTTTTATATTCCAGGATGTAATTTTGTTTACTTAGCATCAACCAAAACATCAGTGTTTCATCAACATTATTCTCATACTCAATCCAAAACACAGCACTGTAGCAGCTACTAAGAAGAAAATTAACTCTATCCCTGTCCAAAACCAGGACACACAGTAATGCCCTTAGTGCTACATTCTAAGGTTATCTGCTTTACCTTATTGATCTGCATGCCCAAGGTACAATGCTCATTCTGAAAAAAAGAGTTGACTGGAGCAAGCAGTGTGAAGAAGAAGATGGCAATAATCTCTCGTTGAGTGCTGTGAAGGAAAGATAACACAGGTATCCCCCAAAAATACCAAGAGTGGAAGGATTTAGCAAAATTTATTTTCTGAAGGCAAAAATGCTAAGAACATCAACTTAACAGTGTTACAAACACCGGGCCCTGGGAGAAAGACGTGCCTCTGTTCTTCTTGAGGCTTTTATTGTTTTTCCTGCTGGGGCCTTCTGAAAAGTCTGTAGTCTTACCTTCTTTCCATGGGAAGGATCCAATCCCTGTGTAATGCAGGAGGAGAAAAACACTAACCCATTATTGGGAAAAATGGCTCTCTCTCCTGTGGGAGAATTCCCCTGAATGAACACGCCTTAACCTCCTTGAAAATAAGTATTCCAAATTCATCTACCCTTGTAAGTGCCCTGTACACATGGAACTAGAAGCAAAATATAAAACAGGAGAGAAATTCTGGCTGACT
>WEIV01030232.1:20654-33257 GCA_013390005.1 Calyptomena viridis
TGAGCTATGACAAATGAAAGTACCTTGGGTAACTTCTACTTGACACTTAATAGAAATCAGTAGGTATTTAAGTACACTATTCTCTTGTTCATGTGTGTGAAGATGAGTGAGAGAGAGAATACAGTGTCTGGCTTTATATGTTAGCTTAATTTTCTTATTATTTTGCAATCAGTTCTGTAGAGGTTGATGCCGCACTGTGAAACAATCTTTATGTGCATACTTAGGTGACCTTTTAGTAATGTCCTTTTCTTACACACACAGTTTACTGCAGTCACAAAGTTGCAAATGCTGAGAGACTTTTAATAAAGGAGACTTCATAGTGCATTCTTACTGTAGCTGGTGATTTATGATAAAAGACTCAGGATGCTGGGGGTTCTCTTTCTCTTTATTTTTACTTTCTACTCTAACTTGGATGGCCTACGCTTTTCCCTGTAGGAGATATTGTTTGAACCTGGATGTAAATCTCGGAGTGCTAGTGTTGGCAAAGGCAGGTGTTTTTTCTTAGATGCTCTGTGTAAATGTGCACAGTGTTGTATTCTCCAAAAGTCCTGGGAGTGCACTTTTTAACTGATGTTTTACAAAGTCAAAGAGCGAATTCATACCAAAGAAGAAAATTAAAAAATATGCTGCTCAAAAGCCATACCCTAAGGTACTTGATTTTATGTCTGTATGAACATTAAAAGGAAACAGCAAGCTAGAAATCACTTGCTTATATTTGTGTGTTAAAAGAAATTTAAATTCACATTTGAAATGCAACAATGATCAACATGGGGGAAAAAAGTATTTTTAACCTTCTGATTTTTGTTCAGTATCCCTCAGGGAGGGAGACAGGCAGGAAACTAAGCATTCTAACCTTCTGAATTTTCAAAGGACAAATCCCCTTGTTGGGATACTGGTCATTTGTTACATTAAAATGCTGACAAAACAGCATGCTACATGCAGGGCTATTTTCACTGGGTTGGGCAGCTACTTCAGGATGCATGGAATGACTGTTACCCTTCATGCAGTGCTTTTGCATGGGATGGGTTTGGTAGGCCAATCTGGTGTTGGAGAGGAGTAGCCTAAAAATTTTGATTGTTATCTATTTCTGTTTCTAACAGGAAGACTATTCATAGGTTATTTATTAATTTTAAAAAAAAATCTGGTGCTTGCAATTTTTAGAAATAGTCTTTTCCATTTTCATTACAAGTTTCATTTGGGAGACAAGCACTGTGAAGGCTTCAGATTTTAATTAAATCATGTCCATTTTCACCAATTTGTCTTAACTACATGGGAAATATGAACTGAGATTAGTGTTGCATGAAGAGAGAAATCCATCTCTTGAGTTGCTGAGCTTTCTAGGAGTTAAATATTTCCTAACATAAATCTGGCTATTCTTGCTAAAGCTAATTACTCACTTGTCCGTGGTGCTCAGATGCTATGAAATGGACAGGATTGACTGCAGTTACTTAATCTGGATGGGGACAGCCAAAAAATGTACGTTTAAAGAATCTCAGGCCACTTATAATTTATTGTAATACTTGCCAAAGCATGAGAGGTTCTTTCAAAGTTCCAAAGAAAGCACAGTTCAATACTCCAAGGAGTATACAATAAGTTATACATATGAAGGGCAGAGATATTTAACTGGACATGTTACAAACTCTTTTGGATGTGGGAGAGCCAAGGACTCCCTACAGGTAAGTGTTTGTGCCAGTAGACTTTGTTCTCTTGGCTGTGGGCAGGAATGTGGTCGCCTTCAAGCTCTATAACATGTCTTTTCCTAATAACTAGGGGTGCAGAACAATTTCAAGGCAGTATTTTTTAAGTACCACAATGAAGTCTTGTCTTAGGGGATGAGTGGGAGCCATTGATGCTTAAAATCTGTCAATACATTCAGTGTCTGGGCCACTGTTGCTTCTGTTATTGTATCAGGTTTCCTTATTTGCAAGATCAGCAAATTCTTCATACTGGATGTGGTACTTGTTTTGCTTTGTATTGTTTTGAGAAATGTGGAAAACTGTATATAAAGCTACTTTCGTCGTGCAACAGTAAACTTTGATTTAATGTATTCTGATTACTTCTGATTATTTGGCTTACATCTACAGACAAAAAAAAAGAGTTACAGTGATAAAAACCTTTTTCTCGAGGAAGAAGTTTTATTTTGATGAAGACTGACTTTTCTTTTGATGACATGCACATGATGACTTAAAAAAGTAGTTCCCTCTTATGTGAGAACTGTTAAATGTCCCTGATAAAATTAATAGTTCTTTGTATTAGGGGTTATTGGATTAACTCTATTTCTGACATTACTAGAATCGAGGAGGACTTGGCCTGTTAAATTAGAAAGTATCAATTAAGTAAGTGACATAAAGCTGTTTTTGCTAAGAAGGTGGGGTATGAAACAAAATCCATGACATGGCAGTAGTGTGGTGGGAATTTGAAGTGCTTCCAAGTATAGCTGTCACTTAGGCACTAACAATAGTAAGTAGGGAATGGACAACTTCCCCTGTAGCAGTTTTCATTCTTTTGGGTCAAGGATCTTCTCTGTTAAGGTCTAGGGAAGCCTGGAAGGATTGAAGGACATCAGCAAGGCAATGGTCTATGGAGAGGCTTTATGCACACTGGTTCCACAAAAGCATTTTTCATTACTAGCAGTTTCCTATGCATTGCAGTTTCAGAAGTAAGTCAAAGCTCAGTATATCTGCAGGCCACATTGCCAATATCCTGTTGGATTAGTATCTGTGTCAGCTGATGATGGGCTCATAAGATAGCTGTTGGTACCACTGCAAGCACAGCTGTGACTCAGCTGTGGGGCTGAATTCTCTTGTACTGCTGAAGAATGTAATTGGAAAGCACAAGACATCACGCCAGCAGTACTGACTGAAGATTGTCTACCGAAATTCGGTGATAAGGGAAATACAGGACAAGAAAGAATTTTGTGCTTTGTGGCAACAATATTGGAACTGTGCTTCAAGGGCAGATCTCAGCCTTGCAAAGAGGTACAGACAGGTTATGGGAAAGACAGTCTCATAAGATTGGCAAAGTTAGATAATGCCTATGAAAGCAAATCCTAGGAATGCTAATGTAGGTCTGCTGTGGAGCCTATGAACCAGTGGATGTGCTGCTTTTTAGTTAACATTTTTATCCTGAAAATTGCAGCCTTGAAATGCTGCTGTTCAGAACAGATTTTGCAATAGGTATTGCTATTGAAATGGGAGACCATAATAGACAAGTTTTCATTATCAAAAATCTCTTCAAGGTAAATGCTGCAATGTAAGTCTTAATATTGCCATACTTAAGCAAATGACTGCATTAATCTGATTTCCTGACATGTAGTGTGATGATAAACTATAAAAGGGATATATATCCCAATGAGTTAGATACTTAAAAAGCTTCAGTCTAAACTTTTCCATAGGTGCTTATGGTAGCTGAGATATTTGCTCTAAGTCTAGCAGATAACCATGTGCAAGTGATTGAGTGGTGCAAACACTCGGGAAGGACAGCAATCGTTCTCAGTCACGTAATGTGTAAATCCTGAAAGCAGCAAGGAAACAAAATTTCAGGTTGTATTTTAGGACCAAAAATATCTTAAGAGTGAATCTCAGCAAATGATGAAACTGATTCCAAAAGGGAAATGATGAAAGCCTCATCTCATTATAACTGAGCTAAGAAGGCCAATGCACTGTAATAAGAATTTCTGCATCTTCTTTTGACAGACGGGTTAGTGACGTGATAGGTCTTTGATGTTTTACACTTTTCTGATTCCAGAAATATATTCATAAAGTGTGATTCTGTGATCTGTTTCCATTAGAAACAGTAGGATTTGGGGGGTATACTGGCATATGCCAGGTAGTAGTAGAAAAGAATATCTGAAAGAACATACTTAAATATATTTTTTTTGTACATACTATATATGCTTTGATAAGCTCATTAAAATATTAGAGCATTTAATAATTTTTCATACTTTTTGAGTGTTGATTTTTTTGTGTGTGTGTTAACTCCTTACTTTTCTTTGACTTGGTGCAATACCGATGTATTTCAGTGAAGGGAGAGACCTGCTGTTAGAACAATTTGGCAGTGGATCTTAAAATACTAGACATTTTCAGGACCTTTAAAAAGAAATTTTATACACAAATTTTCTTTTTTATGGTAGTTAGAAGGTATGGAATGGTGGTAAGTCTGTGAAATTTCTTTATACACTTGTTGACTTCCCTGCTCGTGGACTTTCCTAGAGTCTTGTCCTCAGCTGATAGAAATTTCTGTTGCTTTGCAGAAGTCTATGAGCTAAACATGGTTCTGGTACCAGTGACTTAAAAGATACTGCTTTCTGCAAAGAACTCGTGCTTGTTTATTTCTTTGTGACACATGGTATGGGATTGAAGGAAGAAAGTTTGACTTGGTCAAGTTAGGTCCTGGAAATGGTTTGTGAGTGTTTCTTGTATATCCCCAAGTGGCTGTTTCAATCACTCTCCTCATTTTCCAATTCCTGTCTCATGTAACCTGAGAATAGTGTCGCTGTATGTGGTGTATAGACGAAATTAGGAGCTCAGTTGGTGAAACAAGGAGGCAGCAGAGATGATGATGGCAAATGTGTAGCTACAATTTAGAGACAAGAAGGTGCTATCATCACATGTGACAAAGATTGACACATGTTATATTACATAGACTAAGATATTTTAAAGTTCAATTATCTTATCTCTCTAGGAATTTTCTTTTTGCTTATGGAAGCTGGAATTATTTTTCAGGGCTTCAAAAGTTGTCATTGTGGCTCAACCACACAGATATGGGGTTTTCTTTATCTTAAGGTGGCAAAGGTACCCTGATAGAATATTGCTGTTTCTGTGTAAATTAACTGAATCTAAAGCTAAGGACAACTTCATAAAGGCAAGGATACAAACAATTCTTATATTGCATTTGGGCAAATAAACAGACCAGAGGACAAAAGTCATATTAGGGCTGCTCTAGGTGTGACCATGTGGGTTGCAGTGTTTAAATCAAGCCAATCTTTCCACAGTGGTGAAATTGCAAGGCTTTTTCATTTGTTTCTGGTATGGATTTGTTGCAATAGGCAAAGTCTAAGCATAAATTACAATCAAAAAATTGATATGTGAAGGACAGTTTCTGTTTGTACTGGATATACAAAGTGTTGAATTCCTTCTAATGAAAGAAAAAGGTTATCAACGTCTCTGGAATATAAGACAGATCATCTTGAATTTTGGTGGTAACTATTTTTCATTATGGAAATTTTACCTGCACAGGGGAAACAAAGAAATTGTTAGGGCTTTGGGGAAGAGTAAATGTAATTTCCAAATACCATTAAAAAATGAAGTATTATAGTGTTTCTTGTTTTAGAGTAGATGAAGAATATTTTATTTAAATTATTAATGCAAAATATTTTTGTTTGTGTTTTACAAAGAAACAATGTTGGGATTTTCATCTTTGTTCTTTCCTTTTTAGCATGCTCAAAGTCAAATAAAATTTGGAGAAATGATCAAATTAAGCCTTGATTTTTATTTTATTTTTTCCCCCAACTTTGTTGTTTAAAAATAATCTAGGCAAGGTTACAAAATCAGTTATCCTGAAAATTGAATTTATTAAATACTATTTGTTCCATTTGGGAATGTATAACGTCTAAAGAATTTCAATTCTATAACTTTTGCTTAGATGTTATATATGTTTTTTCATACATTCAGTGGTTGGTGGCTGGTTTAGTGATTATATTGTTATTAGAAACAGACGTTTTTTAAGTGTGCAAAATCAAATATTTAAGGTGTTGTCAATCTGTACAGGGAGGATTTAAAACAATGATCTCTTTGAAGTGCAACTTCAAATCCTTGGTTTCATGGCTTAAATCCTTTAAAGTAAATGGAGGCAGCCATTCATAATTCAAGATAATCTTATTGCAATAATCTATTTACTGGTGACTGAGGCTACATCTGTGTTTGTGAATAGAAAAGGGCAGTGCTCATTCCCAAGCCTTGAGGGTGAGTTCCATGGAACAACTCCATTCATCACAGTGCTCCATAGCAGTGTCATCCATATTTCCAGTTGGACACAGTTCTGTCTCTCCTGTTCCTTGAACTGTTCCCAGTTTTGTCCCACTTGTTGTAGGCGGTGACATAAGTGAAAGCGGCTTGACATAAGTGCAGCTGAATGATCAGACAGTGCAAACAGCTGGGGGACAGTGCTTGGACCTGCCCCAAGTCCTTCAGGGGGCTGGAGTGACACTGATGTCAGAAACTCAGTGTAACTTTGAGGTGAGCTGTAATTGTTATTAAGAAATGGATCTATTGCAGGCAAGAATAGATTTTTTTATTTTTCCTGATTGTAGTGCTCAGTCCTTCAACCCCAATTTTAATTCAAAACTCTTAAATTTCCATGATTCGTTGTACATTTTTTCCCATGCTTACCCCCTGAACAAGTGTAATGAAGAAAAATTCAGAACAAGCAAACAGAACCCATGAGACTAAGTAGTATGAGTAATGCTTACCTTCATTTCCCAGCACAGGGGAACAGGGAAGGTTAAACAGAGTGGTTCTCTGCCTCAGAGCTCTCAGGGGGTTGTATGGATGGACTTTCCAGCCAGGAACAGACCTTGCAGTTGGGGTTTGCAGGAATGTGGTGGCAGGTGGATGTGCAGGAAAAGTGAGGGCAGCAATATCAAGTTTCCAGTTACTGTTCTGTGGGGTTGGTTGGTTGGTTGTTTAACCTCATTTTGGAGGAGTAAACAGAGAACCTACCTCTTTAGGACTCAAATGAGTCTTACAGACATCTGCAAAAAGCATTTGTGTTTCCTTTCCCTGAACTGACTGTGAAAAGCTGCTCTGAGTTCCTGTAGGGTCTGTGCAATGTAATATAAATTTTTGACTAAAAGAAGGGTACACTGTGTACTGCTGCTGCCTAAGGCTATTCTATTAAAACATCATGTTTACTATATCATATTGCCATTCCTTAATTTTTACTAATAAATAAGCATAGCTATACTATTATTTGCATACTTTTGGGTAGACCTTTCTTCATTTAGTTTTGGAATAACGGAGGGGCAAAGAAAAATGTATGCATTGTGTGAAAGGTAAAGAAAGGGGAGGAATACAGAAAGGCTAAATATTCATAATAAATTATGCAGAAAAATAAATGTAAGGCGTCACTAATTTCAACACCTGAAATCATGTATTGAGTTGGAAAGGACCTTAAAGATCATCCGGTTCCAATCCCCTGCCACGGGCACAGACACCTTCCACCAGACCAGGTTGGTCCAAGCCCTGTCCAGTGTGGCCTTGAACACTTTCAGAGATGGAGCAGCCACAGCTTCTCCAGGCAACCTGTGCCAGGGCCTCACCATTCTTCCACTGTAAAAAATGTCTAATATCTAATCTAAACCTGCCCTTTGTCCATTTGAAGCCATTCCTCCGTGTCTTGTCCCTGCATGTTCTTGTAAATACTCCTGTAAATAGTGTCTCTCCAGAGACACAGTATGTCAACAGTATGGACACAACACAATGCTGTGATTTTCCTAGTTCAGTATTTGTTTCCATTTAGTGTTCTCTGACCCTTATTTCCACTACACAGTACGTTTCCCTGCTCATTTCAGTTGGATTTCTTGCAGAGTAGGAGGCTATTTAAGGGTTGCAAAGGCAGTAAAACTCGGCTTTCAGTTATCAAAGAAATGAGTTGATGCTTTTTTTGTTCCTGTCATGTGTGGCTTTTAAACCTTTATCAATTACAGAGGACAGGTATCTTATTGAATTTTATATTTCCACAACTGATGACCTCTTTATTTTCCATAGTGATATTTTATTAGCACTAGACAGGATAGGTGTTTAATTTGTGAGCTTTCTAACTACAGCCTGTGTGCAGAGTACATTTTTAGAGAAGCATGTGATGGAGTAACTGATAATAAAAGAACCTTGCATCCAGATCAAAAAAAAAAATCTGTTGGAGCTCTCAAAAGCAAGAGGTTAATGGATTCCAAGGAAGAAATGAACCAGTGTGTGTTGTCATTCAATCATGCCCAGGTTTGATTTCTTTTATCAGGCTGAGCAGTGACTGTAGGCACTTGCCCTTTCCATATCATTATAATTTGCAATAAAATGAAATGCTGAGGACTTTCTACATTACTTGCAGATTCATGGCCTGGTGCTAATTTCAGAGAAAAAAGTAAACATGCAAATGAATTGGTTTACCTGTATTTTAAGAGGTCAGGAATACATAAAATGGAGTATCAGCTTATCCGTGGGCAGGACCCTTTCAGCTTTATCCGAAGCACTGAAGTGTTTAAAGTGTCTGCAATAAGCTGTTTAGAGCAATGGATAAGTAGGAAGCATCCTGTAGTTGCATCCTTCAAAATGACTGAATATAATTTATACATGTTCTTAGAAAAGAAAAAAAAAAGCTGATTTGACTTGATTAGTGGGCTGTTTTTCAGGAAAACAGAACATTCAGTGAGACTTCTTGAGAATCGTGAGAATTTACTTAGATGAAAAATTAGGTGCTGAGCTTTTCGTATCTGATTTTTTATAAACATGTCACTGAATGTGTCTATAAAAAAACCTCCAAATAACTGCTAAACACTTTGTCTTTACTAGGAAAAAACCAGAATCGTCTCAGAGATAGTTACTTATTTGCTTTGGATTTTTATTTTTAGAACTTTGATTAGCAAAACAGTTTGGAATGGCATGCACTGGTATTTCGCTGGCATCAATAGAGTTCAGAAATTCTTAAAGAAGGGAGATTAGGGAAAAAATGAGGGGAAAAAACCCTCGCTGTCTCAAGTAAATTTAATGCTTTTATCTGTATATTAGGGATTGAAAGCTTTCCTTTAGTTTTGATGTTATTCAACACGTAGGGTAAATGGATTAAAAGTGAACTGCTCATAAAAAAGCAAAATCTTCAGGAAACATTGTTGGAAATACATATTTCTACTTGCAGAAAAGCACTTTCTTGGTTTTTATATATAATCTCCACATCATTAATTTAAAAAATATAAAGCAACTCCTCTACATATTGTTTAAGATCCAAGTTTGTTACTTTGACAGGATATCAGACTATTGTCCACACTTATAGGTATTTAAATTTCTGTGTGCAATGATATACATAATATTGATTGCTGTTGTACATTTTATCTTTATCTTGACAGGAGGAATATACAACACATACATTAGGTTTACTTACCATTCCCTTCTGAAAAAAAATGTGGTTGCCTTTTCCGAAAAGCTGTCTTTATACATTTTCTAGTTGATGTATTGAATTACAATGCTCATGTCAGATTGCATCAGTTGTACAAGAGAACTGAACGATGCACCTCCAAGAAAGGAAGCAATTAGATGCCCTTTTTTTCTACAGTGAGTTTTCATTTTATGGTTACAGTCTGATAGCAGGGGTTATGTGTACTAGGACAAGGGAGGAATCTAACAAGTAGCTGGAAGGGAAATGCTAACAATGAAAACTGCCATGGACATGATCCCTCAGAAAAGAAGAGGACAGATGATGGTGAAACTTTTGTTCCTCTCCATTTAGGAAACATGAAAATTTTCTTCTTAATTGTCTGCGATTCTTGTGTTTGTGAGTTATTTCCCTTATGAACTGAGAAAAGGAAGCTTCAGAACAGACCTGTTAAGGAAACCTGTTATGCTAAAGAATCTTCCCTCTATTTCTTCAAATAGATTAATACCAATCCTTTCCCTTGTATTAAGGTCAGTTTATATTAAGCTGATTTGGGCAGTTCTTCAAGCAGCTGCTATAGATACCTTGCTTGTAAACTTAAGAGAGTGCCAAAAATAATATTTCTAAGCATTATAACCTGCATCTTACGGGAATTATACCTACTAAAGCTAAAAGTTAAGTATCTTCTAAGATAGTATGTCTAGTAATGTCAGCAAGAAGCTATTGCAGCAATAGTTAGAGTCCCAAGAAAGATTAGAATTTGGCTGTGCTGGGCACAGTGCTGTCATGTGGTAAGAGCCAGTCAACTATTCCAAAACTTTACAGTTTCAATACAACCTTTTAAAAAACAAATAGGTTAAGACAACTTAGTGAAGAAGCTAGTACTGGGAATCTCCATAATGCCAGTGACATGTTCTTCCTGCTGAAGACAGAAAGACCTACAACACCTTTTTGGCTAGCTTAGTTTGACAGAGATGTCTTGAAAGTCTTGCACAAAAAAGTGTCCCTAAGTGAACATATGCCAGTTCAAATGGAGGGATTAACAGCCCGTGCAGGTGTTTCTTACAACTGAAATACTGGTTGGATTTGTAGGTTGTTTGATTACATTGAGGTAGATTTTCTTCAGTTCCGAGGGAGTCTGAAATCATAATATATGGATCCACTTTGCTCATGTAAATGTTAATTGTGAGAATAAGCAGAAATACATCACCAAGGCAAAACACTACATTTAGTGTGTTTCATCTTGGCAAGTGACCAGAACTTTCCATTTCCCTCCCTGAATGAGACGATTGATCAGCTCTGACAGGAGATGGAATATAGACCACCACAATACTTAAATACTGATTTTCATCAGATGACTGGAGTAATGCTGGGAAATTGTTAGCAAAACAATCATTTCATAACAAAAGTATAACTTCATCCACATAAATCCTGCTTGGGCTGAAATGGAGATAGCTTTGTCAAGCTGCATTTTGGTGTTCTGAAGGTATTAGATTCTGTCACAGTAGTGAGAAATTTTAATAAATAGTAATATTAGAATACATATGATCTCCCTTTAAATCATAAATCAAACTGTGTTTTCTTTATTGTACCTCTGTTTAACCAAAATATTTTAGCTTCAGTTATGAATCTAAATAGGAAAAATAAACAGTCTGCTTTCAGGCTTCCAATATTAATATAGATTGTCTCCAAATTTATTTATACTGTTGTTGTGCTAGTGAAATGTGGTTTTTGAATTACAAATTGCATTCTGTCATTTTGGAATCGGTGTTGGATTCGTGACGTAGTGAATCTAGAGTTTCAGCAGTAGGAATTCTACCCCTCTGTTCCTCCCCACTGTCATGACAGTAGAACTGACAGGTCTGGCCTTACCTGCATAAATCATGGTGCAGCTCAGCTTGACTTTGTTCTGCTGACAGCTCTGAGCAGGTCTGAGCTTTCAGCTCCTGAGTGTGGAAGCCAGACTCAAAGCCGAGTTATACAAAAATACAAACAAACTAGGTTTGCTTCCTTTTATGATGGGTTAGAGAAGTGCAAAGGCAATTTTAGAACTGGCAAAATACACAGAGCGCACTGTAGGAGACAGAAAATATTAAAAATGTATTGAGGGGGTGAACATTCTTTTGTGATTGTTGGTTGTAGGGTATGAGAAGTGGGAGAACTAAGGTTTAATTTGGAAGAATGAGAAAAAAGCTAGCTGGGAAAAGAAAATACTGAAGTAGGAGTCCAGTTTGATGCACAGGGGGTTGAAGTTGATGGGCACTGTCCCAGGCTGAGTACAAAGGTGTAATAAATAAATACCTTTTGAATATATTAAGTATGTCAAGACTCTTTTAATAAAATCAGGAAAGTTCCTTTTACCGAGGTCACTTGCCAAAAGAAGGAGGGGGAAATCTTACAGATTGGATGTTTGTCAGGCTTTGGAGGTATAATTTTCATGTCTGTATCTATGTAGATTTCTTATGGATATATTTTCTATACAGGCCTTTGCTTCTCACAATTAAAAGAGGATGGTAACAATGCCTGGCTTAATCACAATGATCTTAAGAGAGTAGGCTGGGTGTTGTAAGGTGTTCAATTTGAGAGAAGCTGTGTACTGTCATGGCTGTTTTCAAGGGAAAAGAAATAACTGCTGTCTAATCTGCTGTATAATTTTTATTGTGTGTTACTTTTTATGCAAACAGAGAACGAGATACTCACTGGCCTATATCATCAAAAGGAGTGAGCCAGATCAGGACCTGAGATCTGATCACAGTATCCTACTGGTAGGAATGAATACAGTTAAAATTCATGCAGCATAATTCCATTATCACCTCAAAAGCTGTGGACAAAGGAAAAATAATGCAGTTGCTTATATCAGCTGCAGAAAGATTTGCTCAAGGAAAGGCTGGGAGATGGGAATAGAGGGTACAGTAAGGGGGATCATCCAGGAAAATGACTCAGTCTAAACAAATGGGAGTAGGAAGAGGGGAGTCATAGGAGTCAGATCTCATTGTACTTACTGGTAAAAGCTGTAGGAAAAATTCAGTAGTTGTTTTGCTTTTGGGTTTTTTCCTTTTTTTCCTTGTGAGTAAAGAATCATTTAAGGTGCTCGCATTCTGTATCTTTATTTGGTAGTGTTTCAATATTCTTCATGTGGAAGCTAGGAAACATGAGATGTGTGTGTTTGGATCCAGGACAAGAAGGAGCTGGGACACAGCTAAGACATCCACCCATATCCACCACCTGGAAAATTAGTTTACATTTTGCTGTTTAGATACAAACTGAGAAACATCCTGACTTTCTTGTCATAGCTATGNTGTTAAGTGCAAATGGGATTTTATTCATTGTGTAGTCTCCAAATAAATATATGTGCCTGTCCAAATGTATTGTTAAATTCTTCAGAGGGAATGAGTTTAGATTGGGAGGCTTGCCATTTTTCTCTAATTAGGAAACAAACAGAACAAACAGGGACCTGTATAA
>WEIV01030234.1:30209-74220 GCA_013390005.1 Calyptomena viridis
TTTAAATTCGAATTGTAATTTTATTTTTTTTTTGCTCGGAAGCTTGGCATTATCTGGCAAAAGCAAACTGCATCTTCAGTGCACATATCCAGCATTGTGCAAGAGGCAAAACAAGGAGCTTTCTGTGGAAGCCAAAGACAAGCTGGTTTGTCTCTTAAACTCTACTTGTACTTTGAAAAGAATAAATTCTTTTATCTGGATAAACTGTGGTTGGTACAAGATTGAAGATCAGCAGGAGAAATGGCTTTAAATACATTAATATGATCAAAAAATATCCATTAATTTTATAATTGATACTTAAAACATTAGCCATCCTAACATGCTAAAAGGCCACTGTATATTATCTACCATCTTCTTGTTTAATATGCAAGTTTTATGTCAAGTGGATCTAAAAAAACAAGCAATGATAATTAATATTATTTCGTTCCAGCTCAGTAAGACTTGGTTCACTATTTATAGTATTGTAGTAAGTGAAATGTAAACTTCTTGTGATTTTAAAGGTGAGAGATTTTAGCCCAATAGGACATGGGAAGTAATTCCAGTATAACTAGAGAACAGAAATATAATCTGCAATAATAACTAAAGAACACTTACACTCAATTAGCTCTCATTAATCTAGTTTTCTATATGAATTTCTCATTTAAAATAATCAACCACAATAGATAATAGTAGTTCTGAATGTTTAACTTTTTTTTCAGTTTTACAGCAGTCTGTAAGAAGTGAGAAAAAGAGAGGGAATTTATGGATGTAACACCCAAAAGGGAAGGGAAGGCCAAATCAATCTAACAGATGCTCTAAAGTGACTTGAAAGTGAAGAGGGAATTATGGTCTATTAGGTTTATTTAACATTATAAAAATGCTCTAAAATATATGAAAAAAACACAAGGAAATTCATCTTTGGCATCACACCTCCAAACATGAACCATATAGCCCATAAGAACCATAACATTTGGAAAAAATAATGAAGACACAAAGCAGAAAGAGATGAAAAATGGAGTTGAGGACGTTAACATCCATTAACATTGGAACATCACGTGTATTTTGTTACAGTATTACAAGTCCTGGGCTTCCATTCAAGTGTGAGAGTTGATGATAGGTGAGCTAGCCAAGAGACTGTACTGGCAATGTGGGATTATACTGTTTCCAAAAGAGCAAAATTTGTAGGACTATTTACTGTGTGACTTCCCTTTCTAAGTTTAAAAGCCCCCTATCTAAATAGTGACAAGCTCAATTTCAAAACAAAATCATTTGCAAGTCGCCCTTAAGTCCACAGTCAGCTGTTGTTCTAATATAAGAGCTTCATGTAAGCTTAGTCAATTCTATCAGCTCTCCTAAATTCTTCCTCTTCTGGAAGAACAAGGACTTGTGTATTGAATGATGAGTTGTCCTTAGGTTTCACAGTGGAGAGAATCTGCAGATGAAGTTAAGGAAACTGGTTTTAGTTTGATTGGGAATGTAAAGGGTATTATCACTTTCTGCCTCCTAAAAACTCCTGGGCTTCCAACTCTTGTATAAGTGGTCATACAACATGTACACTGAAGATCAAAACAGAGCACCCAAGCAATGCTTGTGGGCAGGCCCTGTAACAACTAACACTCTGGTTGGGTAGCTGAGGTAAAATAATATATCTGTCATGGCCCAAAAGTGGTTATGCACACACCATATTGCTGGAGAGTAATCACATCACATTCCGTGTAGGTTGCAGTTCACCTTCATAACTGGATTTCACACACCACTCCACTTCCCGAGTTCAAATAGGAAATAATGCAGGAAAATCCTGTGTCCTGTTTCATCCAGCAGACCAAATGGCATTATTACAATAATTTCCATTACTATCTATCCAACTCCATCTATTCTATCAAAGATGTCAATTTATCTGCTGTAGCAATCTTTGTCTTGAACTGGTAATTTCTAGACTGAAAGTCTCAGCTGGAATGAGGCATTTTAATAACAAGAATCAAAAATCTGCTCAGTTGATTAGAGCATGGTGCTAATAACACCAAGGTCACAGGTTCAATCCCCATATAGGCCATTCACTTAAGAGTTGGACTCGATGATCCTTGTGGTTCCCTTCCAACTCAGAATATTCTGTGACTGTGATTATTTCTCATGTAGGAATAGCCATCATGATTACACTAGTTCATGAACATTTGTTCTTCTCCAGCCCTGTTTGATCACTCCCTTCTCCTGCCTTTGATCCTTCCACTGAACAGCCCCTAAAAGGTTTGACACATTCCTACAATTGTCTTACACTTTTTTTTCTGTGAAAGTAGTGAGGCACTGGAACAGTTTGCTCAGAGAAGTTGTGGATGCCCCAGCCTTGGCAGTGTTCAAGGCCAGGTTCAATGGGGCTCTGAGCAACTTGGTCTAGTGGAAGGTGTCCCTGCTCACAGTGAGCAGGTGGAGGAACTAGATGATCTCTGAGATCACTTCCAACTCAAAGCATTCTATGATTATTTTACTTTACTTAGGTCCTAAATTCTCTACCCTAACTTCTCAACAGCAAGAACCATTACCTTTTAGTTAATTACTCTGTTCAGTTTTGCATGGCTTCCTAGAAAGAGACATTTTGACTGATTCCTCTTCATTGGCTTCAGGCCAGGGTCAATGGGAAATCACTCTTCGATTGTCTTCAGGAATTAGCTGATGCAGGATCCTCCGTTTACTCTGACCAGTGTAGGAGCATTCCCCCAACCCATCAGTGTTTCTCCCATCCTTAACTAGGTTTTCATGTTTAATGTGTTTAGGCTTTAGTCAGACATCCTAAAAACTCCTGTTTGTAAATCATAGGCAACACAATTATAATTGCATTTTGAGTTTTATGTCATGAAGATGCTTTTCCAGTTTACTCCCTTTTAGTCTAATGACCTCCAAGGTCACTGATTTTCTGTCAAATTGATCCTACTCCTTCTTGATTTTTGCCTTTAACAGCATCAGTAAATGTTTAGTGTCCCAAAAGCCTTTAGTTACCATGTCACATATTGTAAAATTAATGCCACACGTTAATTGTGGACTTGTCTTGAATTTGTCCTTGTAACATTTCATTGCTCTCCCTCATATCTTAAGATCATGAAAAATAGTTTTGGCAATCTGTCATTTGACATATGTACCAGCATAGTTAGCAGATGGTCTAACCTGGATGAGCCTGCTGGAATATTATTTTTATGCTGATTACTTAACAGCACCCTGTGATTCTACTGTTCAGGATTTTGTTCTGCCAGCAATAGATAATGCAGCATCACACTTTGTTTATTATTAGTAAGGTAGAGTAATTATCAGTAAGGCAAGTTTCTGGCTACAGAGCATTAGATTTTACTCTGATCTAGAATGTTGGCATTACTTGCTTGGAGGGCATTACTTTCCAAAATTAACTTATCGTCTCCTGGCAACCAAACTGCTCTTGATAGAATGCCAAAAAGCCTTCTGCAGTGACCCACCAGAGGAGGTGATGGTAATTCTCTTTATTTCCACCTTGAATTAAGGCCAGTGGAAATACTGCAAACATCTCCCCAGTCTGTTTTTCTTCCAAAAGGAATGGCTGAAAGTGTTGCAAAGTTTCCACTGTATTGTAACACAGAGGAAGATCTCTTCCTCTGGCTCGGTATCAAATGATATGATGTAATATGTCTAATTCTATATATTCTCAACTGTATTAAGCTTGCCAACATCTGCTACAACCCAGGATAAGTCTTGTTGTTACCCCACTTGCCTTCAAACTGGCGTTCAGTGTATGTCTAGGTTTTCTTTATTCAGTACCCACAGATGTTGTCAGGCTACTGATCAGAACCTCCAATCCATTAGTAAGAAAGCACATCAGATCTCTAGTAGACCTGGAAGGTCAGATAAAGCTGATGATGGTGGCAGGCAGATGATCCCAGGAAAGAAGGAAGAGGGCAGAAAGAGGAAATCATCCTTGTTGATTCTCTGGGTGATGTTTTTGAAATGTTTCTCAATTTTTGGTTGGTCATTTTTGCTAACCCTCTGTGTTGTATTCGAAACAGAAACAGCTGCAGTATTAAATAGGCACATGCTATTGAACCCTTTCTGCTGCTGTATAAAGTCTTAGAGAACAAATCAAACTGATGAATACATCAGTAGGGTTTAGTTACATGACTTTGTTTCATTACCAAGAATAAGACTTGTGGGTTTTTTTAATAATCTCACAGTCCTGCACCTGGTTGGTAAAAAGAGGGGAATTGTAAAATTTTTTCTACAACAAAAACCTAAAACATAGGTACACTTACAAATATGCACAAAATGCATAGAAGTTAATATATGGACAAAAGCCAGAATTACCAGATCTGAGCAAGCAGTTTCCTAATTTACTGAAAACAGCAATGTAGAGCTCATACCCTGAGGCTATGCCATAGATCACAGCAGCCAAAGATAAGGTGCTATGGATCAGAATAAAATTTTCAGTATCAATATTAAACTTCTCTCTGTTTATCTCTCATGTATAAAAATAGCTGTTGCTCCCAGGGCTGACTTAATAGCTCTGTCGAAGGACTGTTCACACTTTCCAACAATGCTATTAATACAGAAGACATTAAGTTCTATTGCTAAGTAACTGGATGTACATCAGCTGAAAACATAATGCCTCAGTGCTAGAGAAGATAAACATCAAAATACATATCAGAGTGTGATAGAACTAAGTATATGATTTAATAAGTATTTCCCATAAAGGAAAATCTTCTAAAAGACCCAGAAGGATATTTGTACAACTTGTCATGAGTTTACTATCAAAACCCAATCTATTGACGAGTTTCCTTTGTTTTCACAGTAAACAAATGAACTGACAAAACACATGCAAATCCTGAGAACCTTTGAAAGACCAATTGTTTTTATCAGTCTATATAATGACTATAAGCTTCAGCACATCTGAAAATATTAATTTGCCACGTGAGTAAGAAATTGAAGTTTTGCTAACTTTGATGAATTCCTTGGGAATCCAATTTGAAGCACTAAGGATAGTTTCAAGGATCAGTTTGCACATAGAAAAATTGAACCTTAATATTATGTTTATTTTAACAAAGTTGTCATTAAGCACAATCAAGATATAGCCATTGCTACTTGATCAGTATGTCTGTCATATGAGTATTGCCCTAATTCCAGTTTAGACACTCCCTTCATAGTACACAAAGGCATTACTCAGGCCTGAGTGAGGCTGCATATCCACACAAGCAGGGTTAGAAACACACACAGGCATGTATTATAACTGTGGGGTTATGAGCAGCAACAGGAGGAAGCAGCCTGATGCTAGGGTGGCAAGCAATGCCAAAATGGCCCTTCCCTATCCCCTCTGAGGGAAAGGGAATAGCTCACCAGCCATGACATGCTGACCTAGAATAGTCAGTAAAATATTATCAAGAAAGCTAGTGTTGAGTACAGTTTAAAATATGACATACTTCTTGGTGCATCGCTCACATGACTATGCTGCAAGGGATACGTTTTGCTGCACTGGTACCTGAGGTTGCCTCCTGCCCCCCAGGGACCTCGGCCAGCATGCCAGGTAACACGTCAGGTAACCTTACCACCGTGCAGTATGGGGAATGTAGTGAAATACCTCAGCAGGAAGGCAGGGACAGAATGCGTTCATATCACAGCAGGAAACTCAGGAGTCCATTCAGGACAGCGAGCTCACCAGCAGTCTGCCTGTGTTCCAATGACACAACACAAGGTGAGTCTGGGCTCAGACACAGGCTGAGGACCTGCACTTAAAATACTGCATAGAAACAGAGTATGCTTTATTTCCATAATAACTTTCTCACCAAAGCAGTCACAAAGTCAGATGACCTCATGTGATTGTCTTTCCTATGTGTCAGGTTGCCTAAATTCACTTCTATATGCAAAATTGCTACTCAGAAATAGATTAATCACTTGAACACCAAATATTTGGAAAGCCACATGAAGCCATTTAAAAGACAAGCTTTTCTAATTTTTTATTAGTAGTTAAACGTGAATCTGGAAAGATGACCACTACAACCATCCATTCCCTGCAGTTGTCTAGGTAACAGCTGCTTTAGGATTAATGCCCAAGAGATTGTCTTTCATCACATGTTAGTCAGCTGGCTACTCATCAATCCTTTCTTTCTCTTCCCAGGATAGCTATTCTATTAGCTTTTCAAGAGCAATACAGTACTAGCCCCAAATCAGGAGGGATTTTTTTAACTGCATGTTTATACATTATTTATTTATTTATCTTTCAGCAGGTGTATAATTATTGCCAACTCACCTCTCAATTTCCTCATCCAGAATGGTTAATTTCTCTTCCAAGACAAATATATCACCTCTCTAATTTAATTCTCTGAAAATACATTGCTTATCCTTATCCTGAGAAATTTTAATGAACTCCTTCTATATTTCCAAAACATTTGCCTTTTTTTTTTTTAACCCTACATTGTGTAGTCCTAAAAGAAGGCATTAGATCTTCTCTTAAAGCAAAACAGATTTTCCCTGAAAAAGAATTTCTGGTGCTAAAATTTGACTTGCTCTCAGGTTTTTCCAAGCATCTTACAGGGCATAGTCTTGAAGACTGAACAGAGATTTAGAGGCAATTGCCTTGGAAACAATGAACTCATTTCTGTATAAATATTAAAAGGACACTGCTGGCTCAGAGACTTTGATGTGCATAATAGAAAATCATTCATCAGTTATATTGGCAGTTGGTGTGAACTCTACTGACAAAAATAAAAAGCAGACTCTAGGAACTCCAATGCATTTGTTATAGGCATCTGGAAGCTTACTATTTTACTTCTCTTTATTTTATTTCTCTCCTGTAAGGAGCTTCTGTTAATCATGAACAGCCTTTGCATTTTGTGCCTTAAAAATTGCTAGTGCTAATCAATGATGAAATCCAGCATCCCTGTGACCTTGCTTCTTGAAACACTGCCTCAAAACAACTCATTAGACATGATCTATGTACAATATCATCCAACATTAGTCTCAAAGTAGAGGAACACAATCTTTTTTTTCTAAGAATACATGCATTAACCTCTGTAAGCCAGAACAAAAGGTGCTAAAGGAGTATTTTTGACAAGAAGATTCCAATCATGGGAAAACATCAACCTTGGCATACGCAGCATTTTTTTCCTCTTTTAAGGGAGTTTCACACAGTAATTGCTCCTTTCAACACTCAAATGAGAAAAGTACATGTTCAGGAGATTCTGGCATTTAGTCTTGTCATTTCACACTTAGACCATCCTGTGTAAGCTGAAATACTATATTCATTTGGCATTTACTGGCTCTCTGTTCCAGAGAAAAAAATTATATGACTTATGTCAGGGCTCCAGTGTAAAAACTTCCACTGAATGTTTGAAAATATCTCACGCAAACCCATTAAATAACCATAGCAAAAGATCCTCACTTATATACTTTAGATACAAAACAGTGCTTTCAAAGTTTCTTCTATTTCTCCTGTCTTTACCAATGAAAATAAAAGTTGAACCCGTAATAATACATTTTTATTTTTTAATCTAATTTCTTGATGAGCTCTAATAGGTTGGACAGAACTCACTTCTCTTTCCTGCTACTCAGGCTTCACAACCATCATACTGATGTGGCTTTACAAAAAAGAAGGCAACAATTATAATGTCTCTAATATGCATAAAATTAATTAATCTCTTTTATAATTTATCTTATTAATGTGATAACTGAAACATGAACTAGAAAGGATGTGATATTTATACCTGAGGATATTTATATTTATATCTGAGAATATAAATGCCTTGTTTGTAAAACAATATTAAGTAAACCTAAGTGACATACTGACAACTTTTTGAAAAGCATGTCATATTCTTATTAATTAAAACTGAGGACATCACATCAATACTCCTAATGCTTAGAACTATTTCTAGAAGATAATTAACAATCTCCTCTTTTAATTTGATGCTAAAGAACAAATCTCAAGGAATCTGAATGAATTTCAGAATACAAGAGAAAGGATAGGGAATGTTTTAGGTAAATCTGATTAGGAATTTAACCTTCATAGCCTAGTTCACCATTCTGTGGTAACCCTTCATATCTAGATTACCTTGGAGTACACTAAGCAGAGACTACCTCATGCAATGGCATTTTTAATTACTTATTCTTTGAGTTAACACTTTCTGTTATTTACTCTCAGAGTTAATATTGTTCCAACAGGAATGCAACCTGTGAGTACAACACCCAAGCTAGCCTGCTGTGCTGAGGTATGTACATGCTTATAATGCTGGGCTCTGATTTTAGCAAGAAACAACTCATTTACTACATTGTAAATCATTGTAAGAGCACCTTCCATTTTCAAAACAGCCTTCATTGTTAAACAGATATTCAGATACTGCAGTCATGAGTTTTGCATAACCTCTTAGCTAAATACTATTTCATTCCTTTCATGCTAGCTTATCATGAAGACAAAATACTTCTTCATTTCCTTCATTAGAAATAACATCCATATGCTCACAGCTGTTTTATCTGGAGCACTGAGGATTAAAAAAGAGCCAATCCCTTATCATCAATTTTACATTACTTCTGAATATACCTCTAGGTCATGCATTTAACAAAATAAGGACAAGAAGTATATTATCATTCTTCACAAGACATTCCTCATTAAGTGAATTGATATAGATCAAGTACCTAGATGATCTGAGCACAAGACAGTGCCCCTTTTATACTGGAAAATTGGTGCCTAGCCATAAATTTGGTCTTCATTGTATTAGCTTGCATTCTCTGAACAGGTCTAAGTCTGGAAGTTGCATTCTATGTAATAGGTACTGTAACTTGACAAGCTACAATTATTACAGAAAAGCAGCTATAATGACAGAGGGCACAATCGCATGTTATTGAAAGCAAAATAGGGATTAGAGGGGAAGAAATGAGGGCCAAACAATCACATGGTGTCATATCACCTAGGAGCGGAGTCTTGACTGTAGCGCCACATATTTACATTGTATTCTCCAACCAAGTACATTTTCTCCTTACCAAAAAAAAAAAAAAAGTAAAAAGTGGAGAATAAAAAAAGGATCATTTTAAAAAACAACCATAATAGTAGCTACCAAAAAAGAAAGCTCAAAATGAGTTTTCACAACAAGGCATGATCCCTCGACAGGGGATGCATCAAGGGGGCCTTAAGAGCAGAGATGTGGGAAAGGAAATTGGAGGAAAACTCTTCTAAGGATTAAAGATAGCATATCAGGAGGTACAAACCCAGGATCACTAAAAACAAATAAAATAAGCCCACCAACTATGAGGAAATTCAGTCCTATGTGACTATCCTGATTAGAGGAGGAATGGTGTGTGCACCACAGTGAATGCCTTCATCTGAGTCCCAGGATCTGCGTAGCTTGGTAACAGATTTTCTGTTTCCAGTCCCCACACAAATAAGTGTAACCTCACTGTTTCCGCTCTATGGAGACATTAAGTGAGTTAAGCCAGCAACATGAGAACTTATTTACCTATCTGGAAAAATGACAAGAAGGTTGTTGGAAGATTTTCAGATTTTTAGATAATGTGAGCATGCTTTAGCCTGAGCTAACAAACTGCTTTGAATGGCCCAGCTGGAGACTTTTAAACAATACTGAGAGTATTTTCATGTAGACAAGACGTTAAAAAAGGGACACATTCATAGAATCAACATGTTATGACAGCAAGAACATGAAATGACATATGTATATATGACATTTGATTAACTGTTATTTATAGACAACCATTTTACCATTATTGTTTATTAATTATCATTACCTTTGAATTAATATATATTTGTTTCCTTTTCCTAATTTTTATGAATGCTGTACTGCCCATCTCAAATTGAATTTTCCATCACAGAGTCTATGACTTTAGATATTTCCTGTAACTAAAGAGGAATCAGAGCACACAGAATGAGATCCTAATAATCCTGTATTTGTCTGCTTATTTCAGAAAAAGGACAACATTTTACCTTTGTCTGAATTACAGTTCCTGAACCACTAGATACAATCTTAAAGAGCAGAGAATGGATGACAACTCCAACTCTATCTGCTCTCAAGCCTCTCCAGGTGGGTTGACAGCTGAATAATGGACAGAGGATATAGTATGCAAGCAGGGACCTCATGCAAACCTTACAGAATCGACGTAGGTCAATCTTGGTAAACAATCTGACAATTGCACAAGTATAATATTTCCTTCCTCTCTACTCTGGACATAAAAAAAGGAACTTATGTGATGAAAAAGATACTAAAAACACATGAGCAATTCCATTGTTCAGTTTCCTGCTACACGTATAACTCTGGCCATTCTGATCTTACAATTCATCCGAGAAGAACTGTGATTACATATTTTTTGTTTATACTGATATTGGTTTTTATATAAAGCCACATTAAATCTCTAAATTTGAAGAGGATATAGTAAGAAAAAAATAGTTCTCATTTGGTTATTATTGAGACCTAAGTTTGCTGACTTTTTCTTCTTTATAGTAAGAATCAGGCAGACTATTACAATGCTCAAGCCCCTCAGAAATTTTACCCCTATGACAGTGAAAGAATGCTGCAATGTCAAAGGAAGCATCTTTGTGATTCCATATATCAAGAATTATTTCATTCTGAAATGTGAATCCCCTAAAGGATTCTGTGTTTGGATTTTGCAGGTCACTGGTGACAGAAAGGATAAATAGAAGTGACATTAGACACACAGACACTTCTACCAAGTTACTATCCAATATATTATCAGAAGAGTCAGACTGTAAACTAGTAACACGCTGTTATTAAAATCCTAGCCCACAAGAGCAAAGTAAATTTTATAAGCTTTCTACTGCTATTTTTAACTTCATAGTAATAGTGGCCTCTCATATATTACATTAACTGACATTAATGGCCTTTTCAAACGTCCTTGCTGATACTTCTAACAGTCTTGTAGGCTATTGTTCCCTAATAGCTTAGATTGCCATAGAAGCCAAAGGTCCCAATTAAGATCAGGAGCCTTTTTGTGCTAGGTACAGAGCAAACATATCCTGTTCTGAAAAATGTGTAAGTTAAAAAATGACAGATGCTTGATGAGGATTGAAACAAGGAAGGTATAAGCCAATGTTTACAAATTATTACTGGTGTGTTGAAAGATTGCAAAATATTAATATCTGCTCCTTTAGCTGCCATCATTTATTAAAGCAGAAACATTTGAAAACCAAACTTGTTCTTGTGCTATGTAATATTGGTTCGTTTGGGTTTCTTTCATTTGATCAAAAAAGATAAACAGTTTAATCTCGTTTTTGCTTTGGCACAATGCTACTCTGTCTAAAGCATGACAGCAGAAAAATGAGTTTATTTAAGACATTTTCATCAAAAATAAAGAGTCCTCTGGGAAAATATTTATATACATAAAAGTGCAATGAACCCAAAGTGACTACTTTGTGACAATGGTGAAAGGTAAGACACGTTTTGCTGAAAAAAATATTTTCCTGAATCAGGATCTTAGTTGTATTATGACAATGAATTAACAAATTAATCCACAATTTCCAGCTAGTTCCATATACCTTTTTCTTTCTATTAGTGCAAATTTACGGTGACCCCAAATTGCTCAAATCACTATACCAGACAAGTGTTTGTGGGCTGAGGTGACAAATCTGATCAATGAACTAATCCAGATCTGAATACTTTGAGGTTTTTTATTTGTAGGGTTATTTTTTACTTTGGTCAGCTCACCTGTTTTATGTAAAATAAGTGTTATGATGAATTACATTCTTCAGCTGATTTATGAATCTATATTATATACAATATACTGATAGTGTATAAACACTTCCTCAGTAATCACTCGGGGTGGCTGCAAGATTAAGAATTTACTTCCATAATAGATTTCCAACTTCTGTATTATTTAAACATCACTTTCACTTTTTAGGCACTCAAAAGATGAAATGCAGCTTTTAATAAAGTTTAATGAATAAGCAATTTCTCTAAGGAGGGTAGTGTCATTTCTAATCTACTTTTATTCACTGGAATGGGCCAGAAATTCCAATTTTTCCTTGACTACCAAATTTGCAATTATTTTATCTTAAAATAATAAAATTTTCAAGGTTTCATAATTTTAAAATAATATGCTGTGTTTTTATGTATGTGGGCTGTAATGATGTAATAATAACCACATAAAACTAATTATAATTAATAAATGATATATTATTAATCATAAAGTGTGTTGATCTTACTACAATATTAATTTCCTGTGAGTGAAAAGAATGAGGCTCTTTTACATGGACTTGTGGTGGTCTGACTGGTGGTACTGAGCAGCTGTCCCTGCAGGGCTCTGGCACCTGGACTGTCATATTTATTATGATCAGTCCTCACTCCAGCCTTGCACAGGCTGAGGCCACCCACTCCCAGAGCCATGACACAGTGGCTCGGATGAGAAATCATCAGCTCTTGGAGTAGCGCTGGTGGAGGGGGAATTATTATCCACCAGCTGAAGAATAACCACTACTGAGCCATTAAGATCTGAATGCACAAGTCATCACATGGTCCTGAGTGATGAGCTGGCACTAGTTCTTGTGCCATGGAACACTCATTTTTACATATCCATCTTGTTTCAGAAATGGGTAGGTTTTATGCCAGGAAATCTTATTATACCTCTCATCTGAATCCATGGCACAAGCAACTTTGTGTCAGTAAATTCACTGCCAGGATTATCACAGTAGAACTGTGTGAAGTAGTACAGCATGAGGGTATACCCTGTCTGGGCTGTCAAACATCAGAGCCTTCAAGCCAAATCATACCCCTAAATGTGCCAAGATCATCAAGAAGACACATTTCCAATCCAGTGTTCCCTGCAAGGGGGGTTCAGTTCTAATCACAGAGAATAACACTCCCATTATTCCCCATGTCCTCAGTAGTCACTGCAGTACATACACTACAGAAGTGCCTTGTCCAAGTGCTTCCAAAGCAGTCTTCCCAGGACACATGTGGGCATGCCCACAGCCCAGCACCCAACACAGCAGCACAGCCTCAGCAGTCACAGCTCCGATAATGAAGGTGACATCCAACACCAGACACATGCTTTTCTAGAGCACACATTACCATCTAGTACTGCAGCTTTGAGCACTATCTTGGTATGCTGCTCTTTCTTCTCAGAACTGGGGGATATGACTATACAAGTAAATTAAACTTGACCTTGACTCTTCCCTGCCATAAAGGCAAACTGGCACTGACATCTATTACTTAGGTCTCACACCCTACAAAAATGTAGAAAATGGACATGGGAAAAAAAAAACCCAAACCAAAGCAGCAGTTTGGAAAGAGAAAATGAGGAGAGCTGTCAATATGCTGGAAGTAATAGCTGCTTTTCAGAGGTACCCTGACAGGTTGGAGAAGGGGTCTGGCAGGACCTCATGGAGTTCAACAAAGACATGGAAAGTTTCTCACCTGCAGAGGAGTCTCTCACACAGTTGTAAACACCAAGTGTGTTCTGAGAATAAGCAAGTCAAGACAGGGCTCTCTGAGTCAAGACAGGGCTTAGTATAACGTTGCTAATCATTACAGCAAAGTACAGAGAACTAGTAAGTCAAGATTGGCTTTGATGTAACTTTATTAACCATAAACAAACATATTTGTCATTCTGGCAAGATAAGAACCAAATGGTTGGTCACAAATGCGAGACCTCAGTATAGGAAATGCTGAACTAAAATAAATTAATTTAACAAATTTCTGATTGCAGGCCATTAATAAAATACAGGAAAATATTGCAGTAACAGTGCAGTTAAGCCAGCTGTGGCATGAGGGCAAAGGAATGGTTTCATGGAATTGTCACTGCTGGGAAACAGCTGCAGTTTCATGAGGACATGGTGACCAGAGGACACAGTGACCAGTTGTCTTTAGATTGAATTGACTCAACAGAAGCAATTAATAATCTCTCTGAGAATGGACAGATGTACATACTGAGAAGTACAGAAGGTCCTAGGTCACAGAATTTTGAAGGTATAAAAAGGAATGTAAAAGACTACCACGGTAGGATCAGCAGAACAGGATAAGTGCACCTGAGAGTCAATGGTTACACTGACAAACAGCCACCTACACCTTCTCACACCAGGTGCCAGTAGTGTGGGCCTTGAGGGCCAAGAGAGAAGCATTGAGGACCTCAAGGGATTTGGGCAACTCAGAGATTTGCTGCCATAACATGCTGCTAATGTTTTTTACAGCTATCCACTGTCATTTTCATTGTTATTCAATAAACTGTTATCCAACATCACCACCATAGTTATCTCACAGTTCTCTCCCTTAAGTACTGCATAGTTAAACACTGCTAAGACATAACTGCATCTTCTACTGCCATGCTTGAGTTCTCATATTTACACATTAAAGTTTACATATGCTGTTAAAAATAATCACATATAAAGTTCACAGTCACAATCTCTTTCCTTGCTGAATATGACTGCTGCAGGCTCCTGTTCTTTCCCAATACCAAAGAAGCATCCAGTGGATGAGAGAATATGGGCACTTGGTGCATGTAATGATGTTTTTGGCTATGTGTGGACCACTGAGATAGGTGCTAGAAGACTTGGTATTCTAGGTAGAGTCATTTGTGAAGCAGATCATCAGTACCACACATACATGGGCCCCAGAAGGCACATGAAGGACATGATACACTTGAAGAAATACCAGATGGGTGCTTTCATGGAAAACATAAAGATGTTCATGTGATTAATACATTTGGAGAGCTCAGGAACTTGGCCTTGAAAGCACAGACAAGGCTATATCCCTACAGAACAGGATAGTTGTGCATCTTATTTACCAGAAATAAATTCCATTCCAGGAAGTTTCCATCAAAGTAAATAGTCATGAGAACAACTTTGCTAAGAAGAAGTTGTATTTTCATATTGTTACTATTTCATGAAGGCCAGTCTTCCTTTATCTTCATGTATTTCTTTGTCCAGCATTCCTACTTCAGTGTGAATTAATTCCCATTTAGTATACTGCCAGTTATCTCAGACATCTGCTTCTCCCCCCTCAACACAGTATGTGCCAACACTGATGAAAAGGCAGCACCATGTGTGGAGGAAGGAGCAAAGGAATCCTCTGACATCTGAGACTGCAATGAGACTAACAAATAGTGAAGTTTATGTAGGCAGTTTAGTGAAGCAGACTTTTCTAAAAACATTTGCTTTGGATCCAACCTTTGCTAGAAACAACTAGAAGTAATTGTCACCCAATGGCTCTTCTTGTAATCCAGTTATGGAAAGGCACTGAGTTTAGGTGAGTTATTTCCAAAGTGCAGGGATCCAAGTCATGCAGGATGCTGCCACACTTGTCCAACTGGCTGTGGTGAGAAAATTTTTATGGAATTCTAGCTAGTGGATCTATCATTCCTTAAGGTCATTACCCTGGATTGTACATGAGTCTTAATGGCCATTGTGTTATTTCATTTTGTGAGTTAAATGGAATTTTCTCTGAAAATTCCTAGTACTTCTATTTGTATTGGGTTGACAGAAAATCTATATGCTTCACTGGTAAAAAATCTATTTCTGAAAAAGTCTTATTAAACTGATAGACAGTAACAGTTCCCAATAGCTTACACCTCTCATTGTCTTAGGATTTCAAGGAGCCTTACCATTTCTTAAGTATGGAATAGCTGTTTCTAGACCTGATTATTATTATTACAATACATATAAATTTACAAGAATTTTATTCAAGATAATTATATAGAAGTATGAAAGGGGGCTTCTGTCACTGAATGCAGATGACAACTAAATATAAATGATCATTTGAAAACATGATCTCTGGGTAAGTAGTTCCGTGGTTGTTCTAAGCCTGAGGAAACTGAACTATCCTGCAATTTGTCAGAACACCAGTGAATATTGACCATTTAGGTTCATTTAAATAGCATAAATTAATAAACATGTTAAGGGAATGAGATGAGCTGAAGAAAACAATGCATTATTCATGTAGCCAGCAACGCTTACTCATGCGTAGTATAAACTGAAGCCTGAAGTGCAAATCTAGGACACCGAGAAAATTTTCAGTCATGCTGAGTTATATTTAAATTCAATCTATGCCAGAAATTCTGAGTTCATTTCATGTTTTCACATTAGCACAGAAGCATTTCACACTTTCTTTCACTGGCTACACTTTGGGAAACATAAACTATGAATGTAGCAGTTTTTGCAAATGAGTGGTAATAAATGCTAGGTAGATTTAACTTGAAATGCAGTGGACATGAAATTAAGTGAAATGTATAGCACTGGTGATTAGTTTAATTCCATCTGACAGCTCCTGAAGAAAAATATCACAACAATCACACCAAAACGGAAAAATGAGCAAGTTTTCTGAGAAAAAAAAAAGGTTGTATTTGCAATTCTATGTTCTTCAATGAAACACTTGTATAACAGCATTTCTAATATGCTCTGTTAACTCAAAACTGTGAAGGGAAGAGAGTTTTTAGAACATGATACCTGATTTTTTGGCAATCCATGTTGTTCTAATCTCTCAGCAATTCTTACTTTCAAAATATAAAATCATGCTGAATGCCTACACGGAGCCACTGAAAAGGCTAATTGGGATTTGCAAAATGGAAAAATCTTCTTTTCTGTTTTGCATAATCAGGCATCTGTAACGGTACTTTTCCCAAAGATACATAAAAACTTCATTCCCTGAGTTGTCTTGGTCTTAATTAAAGAACGTGTACTGAGAAAAAAAAAAAAAAAAAAAAAACAGACATAGCTACTGTCTTGAAAGAAGACTTTAATTCAGTGACAGAATCTGGATCCACAAAGAAAAGTCATAGTGTCCACACCTCACTAAACCTGCTTCTTTCTAACCCAGTTAGATTTTCGTATCTGAATGCTAAGACCATTTGAAGGCTGAGCTGAGCTGCTACAGCCCTGATGACAGTACAGCTCGTTTCTACTGGCACAAATACAAAATAATTTGTACTGAATGCAAGCAGTCCAACCACTTCCTCTTCTCTCACAAGTCTAGCAAACAAAAGGACCATGCAAGTAAGAAATCTGAAACAGCAATTCTTTTTCTTACTCTAAATGTATCACAGCTTGCAATCAACCTCACAGGCCTCTGCTTTCTGGTATTCGTGCCAGGATATGTGTGCATAGCACAGTGGAGCAGAGACACCTTACATGCAGCACAAGGCACTTTAGCATAACATTGTACCTGGACTGTTTGCTGTCACATAAACTATCACTATTTCTGTAATAAGAGAGAGAATATGAATCCACTGTGTGGTTTTTCCATGGTTTGTTTTTTCCACTGAACAAGTCAATTAAGTTTTATGTAATTGCCATTAGGAAAACAAACTTGACAATGAAAAATCCGCAGACAGATCAAAAAGGACTATTATCAGACTGGAAATTCTTTTTCTTTTGAGATTTTTCGAGTCCTTAGAGAGGAAAGTAGCTGCAGCTGAGAAGTTACTTTAATTTACTTCTACACTGTCCTTCAGAGGACTGAACAAGAACTCTGAAAGAGCATGAATGAGATTAGGTCTCCAGAGGCTGGACATGATTCAAACCCTGCTTCAGTTGCACAGTTTTTTTCCCAAGAAGAGTGTTAGGCAAAAGGTCTCAGTCAGAAAAATGTGTTATAGTTTCAGAACAGTGAAGTAGGTAATAGCCAGATTTAAACACCCTATAATAGATTAGTCACTCACAGTTTGAGCAATGTAACAGGCAACTCTGAATTTCTCTTGTACAGACAACCTACACAACCTACACAGCCTACACAACCAAGACCCATTTCTGAACCTATTTCAGAACTGAAAGGATGTGGTGAAAATGTTGTCACGTTTTGCTTTTTAAACAACAAATTCATTCTGGCCAAAGTCTGTTTGTAACAGCAATTAGAATACCAATTGATTCAGTGTTTAAAGCTTTACAGCTTCCTCATCTCCAAAGGAAAGCACACACTGTGGTAATATGATTACAGAACTTCCAGCAGTTAGCACAGCATTCAGAAAAGCGTATTATTGGCAGCAGCTGCTCAAACAAGCACTCACCTCACTGTGCTCACCATATCCCAGCAAATGAAGGAATGAGAAATTATGTCCGTGAAATCAGCCTTTTCTGAGTTTGCACAGTATGCTTCCATAGCAATCCAACTACTTGCTGAACAATTAAAGTTGTCAATTTGACAAACTCTTTAAATGTTATTTAAACCTACCGAGGTTATTTCATCACTGGAAAGAAAGATTTTAATAGTCTGGATATAACCAAGTTAGCTCTTAAGCCACTAACCTTCCAAAGTACTAGGCATTTCACCAAGTAATCATCCAGCCTGAAACAGGTGAAGATTACAAATATAAAATGCTAAGATAAGGCTTTTGTGTAATTTTACACAATTAAATTATGCATGTACATATAAGTCCACTGTACCTACAATTCAACAAAACAGAAGTGAACACAGCCTAATAAAGCAGAGGCTTAGCAGCTTCTCTTAGAACTTTCTCTTAAGGCCATTTCTCTTCCTTTTGCTTGACTGGGCATCTTTCATATCTTCCTGCCTTAGAAAATATTTTTACTTGGTGGCCATGTAAAGGATTACAATCTAAAGCATCTCATGATTATATAGATAAATTACACAATAAAAATTAAATGTACCTGAATGGATTAGAACTTCTAGCAATAATATTGAAATTCATCTGATAGAGGACCATCTACAAAAGAAAAAAAAAAAAGAAAAGGGTTATAAAAATGCATCAAATTACCTGAAAGACCATAAGTCAGGTTGGTAAGAAAATACTTGGATTGCCACAGCTTTTTAAAACAAATAGCTGTATGAAAATACACATTATGAATACACAGATTATTACATGTTAGTAAATTCTGGATACAGAACATTCATTTGCTATGAAGTCTAATTTACAACACTTGACTTCCAGTCTGTGCTTTACACATCTCTGCACAAGAGGGAAAGTATGAAATCATGAAATTTATGCTTTTTGTGGCATAGGTTTCTACCACAGACATATGGTAGAATAACAAATATATGAAAACTCTAATATTATCCTATGTTTCCATATTTTTATTTTGTAATCACAATGTATGTATAGTTATATAATTTCTTAATCTTGATTTCCAATTCTATCCATATAAGTATACTGACATACTCCAGTATTATTTGAAATACTGATCTCAGTTTTGATGCAGCTTCCACACTAAACTAATTTTAGAGCATAAAAAGCTGTTTAACAGTTATTTCTCACAACAGTGATGGGATTTTAAAATACCATTATCCTCTGAGATCTTCATATAGTACCAATACAGTTCCAAGTAAGTCATCATAGTTGTTCATTAAAATCATCTGAAGATCTGGAGCTTATGTCAGTTGTGAAAATCCAGTAGATCTAAACTTATGCCTCTTCATTATTCATGGCCTTTCCTTGTCCCAGCTGCTATGATTCTACTGGAACAGCACAACAAGTTTTCATGCCAAACATTTACATATGCCATTCCTCAATGAGCCCACCACTGTACAGACGCAATAATAATGATCACAACAGAAAAACAGCAATGGTTTCCTTAACAGTTTTGGTGGCCAGCAACCTCCCTAAATCTGCCAGACCATTTGGAAACCTCAAGCCAGCCATGAAGGCATTTTTGATGCAAAAATGAAACCTCAAACTACAATGGAATGAAAAATCAAAAGGTAAAGGGAAAAAAATTTAGAAATCCCTCCATCTTTCCTCTGTTTCCAAGTCTTCTAAATAAGATGGATTAGTTCAGTGAAAATTTTAAACTGAAAATTTCATTACATCTTCTGAGTCTCCGCCATTTTTCATTCTAATTAAAACAAAAACACTTTTGAAAAAGCAATATTGTAAAGAAACTGAAAACTAAACAAGTCAAGAAAACAACTCAGCAAGACCAGCCTCTTTCAGAAAAAGACTTTGGTTCTTATGAGTGAATATTAGATGATAAGGCATTTGCTACAGAATTCTGTTTGACGGGGAATTTCTATAACATAGTTTTGCTATTGCAGATAAAAATCTGGAATAATGAGAATGTAAACAGAAATTTTCTAAGATGCCTTGTAAGATATCATGGAAATCAGTTTCTTTCTAACTGCCAGATGATGATATCCTAGATATGGGGGATTTTTTTAATATAGGCACATAGGAATCATTTAGACATTTACATCTAAAATTCTCTGTTTATCTCAAAAAATAACTAGCTGCCAGTATTATATGCTGGCTAGATATGCTGAGCGCATCTAACATTATCAACATTCTTCTGCTTCAGCAAATTACTTTACGAAATTTTCTTGGCAACAGTTTACTCTGTATGAAAAAATGGATGGATTTGATGCACTTCCAAATTGCTAAGTGACAAGTTCTTTACGATCCTTTAAAAGATATCAAAGGACAAAGATACAGTGTGGAACTTCAGTCAAAAAACTAGCAGATTTTTCACTAGGATGTCTTTGTTGAATAAAACACATTACCATAGGTTATTTCAGAGCCTGAACACACCATTATTTTGTCAGATGAAGACATAGAGTTGGTCTTTGTGGCCTGGAGGAAAGGAAAAGTTATGATTCCTCTGTTGGCAACATACAACAGTTAATGAATCTTCAGCACACTGGCATTTTTTTCATTAAATACTGCACAAGAATTTCCAAAGTCAAATCCCATTGGCTATGTTTCACTCAGAGTCTCCTTGGGGACTCTCGTTGTTCTTTCAGTGTAAGAGCAATAAAAAGATCAGTGGAGGTGCACCAATGAAATAATGTAAAAATGCCCATAAGACATGCCTGTATTTCACTAGACTGAGGTGCATTATCTTCTTATAATATAGGCAAAGATAACTTGAAATACTAGTTGCAAATGTTGAGATTTACATTTAATTTAATCAGAATTTGAATTAATGTAAACACGAATCTCCTAAATCATTCTGACATTGTCTATTATCGGGAAACTGCATAGTAGCAGCTTTAACAATCTTTGTCAATGTAATTATCTAAGCTGAAGTTGAAAGGTCAACCTTGAAAATTGTGTGCAGGCTAATCAGGTAAATCTGTCAGAACAAAAGGTTTTAGCAGCATAATTTTCAGTTAGTCATACAATCATAGAATCATTTAGGTTGGAAAAGACCTCTAAGATCATCGAGTCCAACTGGAGTCATGTTGACTCTTGCACGTTACATGGTCATGCAAAGTATACAGCCCAATAGTTCAGGATTCTGACTTCTCAAAGAATGTGCTTTACCATAGTTTCTCCTGTAAAAACAACAGGAAGAAAAGCAGTGAGGAAAACAATGTTTGGTATATCCATTATTTATGACTGGGGAAAAAAGATAATCAACAAAGATAAATTTACATATGCATGCAGATAATTGAGTGAAGAGTAGATTGACTACAAAGATGTACAAACTGCATCACATACAGAAAATAATTTCAGGAACTCAAAGTGACACCTTCCTTTTCTGTTTTTTTTTGAAAACAATTTCCAGTAATTAGTCTGACATCTAATCAGTTACAAAGTTCCCCAACGAATAGAACTGATCAGCACTTCAGATTTCTACAGGAAACAAAGGCATCTCAAAATCTGACCTCCTTTCAATTCAGAATAAATCTGAGTACTTGCAATATGTTAAAAGTGATTTTTTCATGCTTTTTTTTTCTTTTTTCTACTACAAGTACATAGTATATAAGTTATTGGATGCTGTCAACACATTGTATTATTGATATTATTAAGTTGTCGTCTTACACCATGACATACCAAATAGTCCAGTATTCTGTTTTGATATTATTTTTATACTATTTTCATTTAAAAGCAAAGGCAGTTGCTACATTATTTATAATAAAATCACTTATTTTCAAAATTAGGGCTGCCTATCATTTTAAGAACTGTGGCTTGGTATGCGTTGTGGGACTCCTAGAAATCAAATTTATCATTTCCTGGAGATGGACAGACTCAGCAGTAGTTTGCAGAACTAGATGCTCAGCATAACTGTATGAAAATTTTACAGACCTGAGACAAAGTCATCCATCAGCTCATACAGTTCACAGGTCAGCAGTTCAGTAACTTTGCTATAAATTAGACGCTTTTTTATTCATGCTGCAATGAGAGTGTTGTACTTTGATGCAAAATGTATTGTTTTTCTTTCAGTGCCTAATAGCATTATGAAGAAAACAAGCTTTTGATCTTTCTGAATCTTCTCTAGATACATTTTGCTTTGAATATCCTAGTCTTCATAATAAATATGTGTTTGTCAGATACTCTTTATTAATCAGTCCTTGCACCCACAAATAAAGAAAAGAGAGATTTCTTGCAGCTGAAATATATGCATAATGGATAATCAGAGGTCTACACAGACTTAATTTATGTTATCAAATGATGCAAGCTCTCAGCTCTTTCCAAGATTCATACTGCATGCATCTGAGTTCTGCTTAGGCTTTCATTTTGAAAAAATGGACTGGTTGCTCTAAAACTGTTAAAGAAATTTTCTTGTCCAACCATCCAGGAGCCACTCTGGCAGTCACACTTGCACCACCTGACCGGGGACCGAGGCCCCCCTTGCAGCTACACACCCCACACTCACAGTCAGACCAGGTTTCCCATACCAGAATCTCAGACCTCTGAATCCTTTAAGTAATTTAATCATGGAGCAACAACAGAATAAGAGCTTGAGTTGGGTGTCTCCGAGGAGGGATCCTGAACAAAGGAAACCTCTGCCACCCAGAGCTCAACTGCAGCTCGCCTGCAGCTGCACACCAAGCTACCAGCACTAAATGTATTCCTCAACAAAAAAAAGCTTAAGTGCAGTTCAGAGGTAATTTTTTCTGAGGACTTCAACCTAAATGTACTAGAGACAATATGACACTAGGGCTGCCTCTTTTTCTCCTTGCATGGTCCCCCAGTACTATTTCAACAGACTAATTCTCAGTAGAACAGTACCCTCAAGTATGTTTCTAATACCCTTGCTGTGGTGAGTTGACCCTGTCTGAATGTCAGGCACTCACAAAAGCTTCTGTGTCACTCCCCTTCTCTGCTATAACAAAAACCTCGTGGGTCAACGTAAGGGCAGGGAGAGATCACTCAGCAATTACTGTGACCAGCAAAACAGACTCTGCGTGGGAAAATTAGTTTAATTTATTACCAATCAAATCAGAGAAATGAGGTAATGAGAAATAAAACCAAGTCTTAAAACATCTTCTCTCCACCCTTTTGTTCTTCCTGGACTCTACTGACTTCTCTACCCGCACTTCCCAGCAGTCTAAGGGGATCAGGAATGGGGGCTGTGGTCAGTTCATCACACCTTGTCTCTACTGCTTCTTTTTCCTCAAGGGAAGGACTCCTCACAGTCTTCCTCTGCTCTAGTATGGGTTCCCTCCCATGGTACACAGTTTTCCACGTACTTCTCCCACATGAGTTCCCACAGGCTGCAGAGGAATCTCTGCTCTAGCAACTGGGGCAGAGACCCTGGTGTCTGCAGGGCTGTTCCTCTCACATACGCTCACTCCTCTCTTCTGTGGGTGTAGTTGCACAGGGTTTTTTCAACCCTTCTTAAAAGTGTTATCTCAGAGGCACTACCACTGTCACTGATCGGCTTGGCCCTGGACAGCAGCAGGTCCTCCTTGGAGCCAGCTGGCATTGACTCTGTCAGACATGGGGGAAGCTTCTTGGAGCTTCTCACAAATGCCACCCTTGTAGGCCCCCACTACCAAAACCTTGACACTCAAAACCAATATACTTGTGTATCACGCAATATGCAACCCTGTTAACGTCTTATAAAAATGTCACTAGCAGCCCTGACACAATCCTTACATGACTGTGGGCAATTTGACCAGAAAAAACACAAGTTAAAATTTATGTCCCCAGACAGATGCAGCCGGAGACATCCAGGATGAATATTCTTCTGGATGGATGTAGATAGTCCACCTAATGGAAACCACCATTAACAACATATTCCACTACGTGAAGGGCATGGGGTGTCTTCCAGAGATAGTAACCTTCACTCATCTGTCATCATGTTATCTATTCAAAACCTGAGTTTTCCTCCTCTGATATGAAGAGTTTGATTATGCTGGTACAGTTGAAAATGTTGCCCTGTTCTGAAATATCAAGAGTTTCAACAGTAGCTACTAGAAAGCTGTAGTCCCTACTGGAAAATAGGGCATGATTTACAGAATCACAGAATCAACTAGGTTGGAATGACCTCTGAGATCATCAAGTCCAATCTTTGACCTAACACCACCTTGTCAACTAGATCCAATCTCTTCTTAAATACCTCCAGAGATGGTGACACCACCACCTCCCCGGGAAGCCCATTCTAATGCCTAATCATTCTCTCTATAAACTTTTTCCTAATGTCTAATCTAAACTTCCCCTGGAACAGTTTAAGACTGTGTCCTCTCATTCTGTCACTGGTTGCCTGGTAGAAGAGACCGACCCCCACCCGGTTACAACCTCCTTTCAGGTAGTTGTGGAGAGTGATAAGGTCTTCCCTGAACCTCCTTTTCTCCAGGCTGAACAACCCCAACTCCCTCAGCCACTCTTCATAGGGCTTGTGTTCCAGATCCCTCAACAGCCTTGTTGCCCTTCTCTGGACACGTTCAAGGATCTCAATATCTTTCTTAAATTGAAGGGCCCAGAACTGGACACGGGACTCAAGGTGCAGCCTCACCAGTACTGGGTACAGGGGAAGAATGAGTTCCCTAGTCCTGACGGACACACTATTCCTGATACAGGCCAGGATGCCATTGGCCTTCTTGGCCACCTGGGCACACTGCTGGCTCATGTTCAGTCTCCTGTCAATCAGCACCCCCCGATCCCTTTCTGACTGGCTGCTCTCCAGCCACTCTGTCCCCAGCCTGTAGTGCTGCATGGGGTTGTTGTGGCCAAAGTGTAGAACCCCACATTTAGACTGCTTAAATCTCATTCTGTTGGACTCTGCCCATCTATTCAGCCTGTCAAGGTCCCTCTGCAGAGCCCTCCTACCCTCTAACAGATCAACACTTGCTCTCAACTTGGTGTCATCTGCCAACTTACTAATGGTGGACTCAATGCCCTCAGCCATTCTAATATTAAGAGAGAGAAGTGGGTCTTGTATAGAAAAGTACTGGCAGGTCATGTTAAACATCATTAAAATAATGTGGGCCTTTCTGGATATTGTTTTAATGAGAGGGAGGCAGAAAAACAAGAACAAATCTCTAGAAAGGTAACATCAAAATGCAGTTATAAAAGCATTCAGGCCCTAATTCCATGCTAAGAGCAATCCTGCCTTGTTTCTGCTGCCCTGAGCTGCTCATTCCTATCTGCATCTTTGTTACATATACAGCATGGCTTCAAAAACACAACTTGAGATGGTGGTCAACTGTACAGAAATGCAAGAAGCTTTGAAAGGGCTTTCCCATCAAACAATGATCCTGTAAAACTGATCTTATAGGATTTCCATAAGAAATTACTTTTTTTTTTTAGTTTAAGTGTTGACTGGAATTCTTGAAATCCTAAAAAATTAATTTATCTTCTTGTGATTAAGGAAAAAATTGTGGTTTGGTTCTTTGGGGTATTTTTAATTATTTGTCAATAAATAGGGTCATGCCCTTAAGATGCATGATTTCATGCTTTTTCTGACAGAAAGAACCTGCATGGACCTGAATTTTGTTTCAAAAATAAGGTAACAGCTGATACCGCTTCATGCATAAGCTTTTTATTTTCTTGCTTTTGCACATCTGCACATAATACAGGAACTTTATTTGCTTCACAGCATAGTGTGTTTTATGAATTAAAACCTATACCTAAATACACTGTAAGAGTGCTCCGAGATGACCTGTAACATTTCATTAGTGCAAAAGCAGTTCTGCATCATCTTTAATGAACAGCTTTGTTGATTACATTTTCAGTATATTCTGTAAAACAACATCACACAGAGCATAATCATTAAAACTATACATCAAAAAAAATACAAAATCTTATTTTTTGGATAATTTCAAAGAGCATATGAGGAGCAGCTCTGTTTTTAATTGGTATGTCCATATTATGTATATTTATGCTCCTGAACTGGTTCATCTCTATGTAACCATGCCAAAAATAGAAGCACAGTGCAGACATTTGAACTGAAGTTATATTTGCAATACCAGAACTGGAAAAATTATATGACCTTGTTCCAAGTGCAACACAGCACTTATTCACAGCCACAGCATATTCATTCACTGTGAATGGATGTTCATTTGGTGGTGAGCAGCCAACTGCCTAACCAGGAGAAGGTAAATGAAATCCAGAAGGTTAATCTCTCTTATGATGCCTGTTGGCACAGCTTCCTGAAAGTACTAGGTAAATATAACAGTAGTTTTATTCCTAACAATGCTATCATTAATAGGCCTTTGTATAAGTAACTTAGAAAGAGCTGCATGGAAATGAATAATAAGGTGGATCAAGAAGAGATGGTTCCTGGCTATCAGAACTTAATTTTAAATGAAGCAGGAAATAACCATGTACCAATAACATCAGTGTGTGTTCCTGTTACAAGAGATACGGTATTTCAGTGGGAGATCAATACAATCTACAATAAACAAATGTTCTTGCTTTATCACATACTATTTTCCATTGAATATATTTTATTTGTTGACTGGGTTAAACTCATTCTGCCCTGATCCAACATGTACTTCCAAATCGCCTTCAAAATGGAGTGCCAAATTAGTCTGGGGACAACTCACAAAGTGGATAAACAAATTAAGCTAATTACTGATAAAAAATAATCTTTAATAAGAATTATGTTTGGAGAAAGACAGACTCCTGGGAATGTTTTGGTAGTGGTCCTAAACTATCGGGGAAACCATCTTTTCTGAAAGATCTCATGACTATTCATATGAATTTTAATCAATGTTAAAATGTTGCTATTGATGTTACTTGTTTTTATGTTTCTGAAGGAAAATATGCTCATGAAGATGAGCCACCCACAGTAATTTTTACATCCCAAAAATGGCCTGCAATAAGGACTTGTTTCTGTCACTGAGGCTCTGAAATACTGGCTGGATTCCAAAGTAACTCAAGTGCCAAAAGAACAAGGGGAAATTCTTTCATATTATTATTAAACTCACAAAGCATTTACAGATTTTCTACTTTTTGATCAACAGCAACTTTTCCTCCCCTGTTAATATAACAGCTGAAAGTATAGATCTGAGGTGGTATGTGACCTAATTGGCTGAAAATCTAATCTACTAAAAAATTAATTTACTTAAAAACCAAAGAGAAAACAATAAATTACAAAAGCCCATGACAGGTTAGATCCTTTCTGGATCTAGTATGAAAAAGCTGAAGAATGGCAAAGGATGAAGCATGTTCTCTGTGACCAAAGAAACCTGAAAATTCTGAAACTGCTTTAGTGGTCAATCCACTTCCAAATATTGTTGTGGCTACCAGATCAGGATTTAACTCATTCCTGGTACAAGAAATTTACTGAGCTCTGGAACAACAGAGAGGACAAATCAAATATTTAAAGGAGATTTAAAAAAAAACAGTAGAAAGCAACTAAAATTGGCAACTACTGTTATACAGTATTCTGATAGTTGAGTTCTTCTGAAGCTAATGCTGAATACCAGATGCAGCTACAAGTGTATATTATGGACAGTAGTGCATTTGTCAGTGACCAGATGGAGAAGAGTCAGGGTTTTCGTGGTATCTTAAAGGCCTGAATGTTTTTGTAGCTAAAAAAAACCAGTATAAACCAATCACAAAGTAAAACAGAAAAACAAATACACAAAAAAACCTGAAAATCCTTGGAAAACAGGTAACCTGATAATATTTCTGGCTTAGACAAACCTCCTAAATAATTTAGACAAATAATTGTGGATAAAGTAAACAGTTAATCTACCATGTACTTCGAGTATACTGTAATGCTACCAGTAAAATAGAAATCTCTACTGGCTGAATATGATCAGTGAGATACATCTCATAAATCAACTGAAGTTTTACCAGAAAGACACTTCTGTTTTACAGCATTTAGCCTGGAACAAGAATATAACATTGTTCCAAAAAAATTGCATATGTAGGGAATAAACAGGAAATATATATATATGGGAAATAGAAATGTCCTTTTGTCTCCAGTTATCATGTAATTAAACCTTCTGCCAGCTGCTGAAGTTGCCATTATCTCTGTTCTTCTCAATACTTTGTTTCACCACACTCTTAAACAAACCTGTGAAATTACCCTAAATTTAAAAACAGAAAAGTAGCATAAGGTATGGAGGATAAAATTCCCATTATAAAATGGAATATCTTATTACAAAGCTTTAGCAGATAGAGCAATTAAATAAACTGCTATTGTAGCAGAATAAACAGTCAAGGTGGTGATTTTCAGCAAGGAGGTGGTAACGCAAAGATGAGAGGGGGCCACACTTAGTACCTGGATCAGCCACTAGTAAAATAATTTGCAAAGCTACAGTCCCAGACTTACAGACACAAAACAAGCAACAAACAACAAAGATCGGTCACTGAAAGGAAGAAGGGAAAACAAACCCAGAAAAACAGGAACATAAAGTGACAAAACTGTCAGAAAGACTTAAGCCACAACTCTTTTCGATCCACAACTTTTAAAAGTAACTCTCGTGACTCTAGATTTACTGACTTCCTGCTTATATTGAAGCATATTATTAACAAGAAATTAACAGTATATCACAGAAATAAGCATCAAACTGCTCTTCTGTCCGAGGGAGATGATGCCCCTGCTCTTGTAAAGCCCGTTTGAGATTCAGAAACTCAAGACAGTGCTCTGCAGCCAGTCCCTGGCCTCTGCTACAGTCACAGCTTCTCTCAGCACCACACCGTGGAGGAAGGCAATACTGCACCTTTCTACCAGCAAACTAGAACATACAACTATTAGCTTGCGTTTCTTTCACTTATTTGCATCTCTTTTCTTAATTCCTTATGAGAGTCTTCTTCCACTGCTTTTTAAACAACAACAGCAACAAAAAAAAAAAATTTAACTTATCCAAAATGTATTTCTTCAAAAAACTCTCCTTACCAATGTCTGCCTTCCAACCACAGCATCTTATATGCAGTATGTGATTTGCGAGATCCATCATCCTCAGAAACACACCCAAACACATAGGAGACACCTATGATTGTCTTTTTCCCCTCTATTATCACATCCCGGTGTGACATGCACTCCCAGGTGTGATAATGTAAGGTCTGGGAGGCTGCCAAGCCCTCCTTTATCTCTTCCTATCATCTCTCTACACCAGTCAGATCCAGACATGCTATAAAACTTCCTAAGGAGTCTTATAGGTGTCAGCTGCATTCAGTGTGGGTATAAAAGACCAAATCTTTTATACTTAGATCTAACAGGCTACTGCACCCAAAACCTGATCTGTTTATTTTGGAGAGTAACAAATCAACTGCGACACCAGTTCTACCTTGAACTCTCCCACTCATCTGCTAAGGGAATTTTAAATTCTTCCTGTCTATGACATACTGAAATGATTATTTCAGAAAAAATAATGTTACTTCCATTAAATGAAAAATTCAATTATTTGTCTGATACCCTTTACCTCTGCTTTAGTTAGCTTCCAGAAACGGAAATAAAGAAGAGCAACTCAGTCTTACAGTGAGCTCCTTCGAGAAAAAAGCATTCACTCACAGAGATATGTATGTTGGACTCTATTGTCATTTTACCCTTTACTAGACCAAAGCTTCACAAAAAATAGAGTCACTCTGGAAGGAATTGGATTTCCCAGTCTTTACTTGTATGGAAATATTCTTTCCTAGTTTCAAGAAAAATCTACTGTTCATTTTCATACCTGTCTCCTCTAAAAACAACTCATATAACAAGAGAGAGTCTTAGATGCCTGTAACATAAGCCCATGTCTGGGATAGAGGATATGACCTTGGGATTTGAGACAGACACTGAGACTGAGAAATTTGAGACAGCTAAAACATTTAATGCAATTAAGTAGAAGCTAGCTTAAGGTTTCTAATCAAAACCTGGCTGTTAAACATTATGATATCTAATAATTCACATTTGTGTAGTCTCTACCCTAGTTTAGCAAACCTTTCTTAAGAAAGCAGTACCTTAAAATGGGTTAGACAACAAGCAGTAAAGTCACAAAGCTCACATATATGCTGAGGTTAAATAGATGTGCACCTTTGAATTAAACCATAGACATCCTAATAAAACATTCTAAAGAAGAGTTAAAGTCTAAAATGTTCCTAAGTGACATTGTGCTGCAATGAGGCCAGTGCCCAGCAAAATCTCACTCAGTCTACAAATAATAGGAGATCCCGGCAGGATGCTCCATACCAGTGTACCTTGATTTTGCAATACTTTCACCTGAAAGGTTCCAAACGTTGACCATCCTTTCAAGCTTATCTGTATGCTCTGGAGTTTAAAGAGATTATGGCATGTGGCTAAATTGAAGGGGAGGAGAAGGGCTCTGTAACAGCTGAAGTAACCTTCCCAAGTCTTACTGGTATTATTTTGCTCTGGGGCGGACTTCTTGTTACTGTCTAAACAGGTATTAACTGAAAGTCTTCTTATACAGACAAGTGGTATTTTATATTTAAACATAACTAAAATGGACAGTTTCCAATAAGAATCTTTTTGCAAATGAAATATCACTAGCCCTAATATGTACTACTCGCAAAAATGCTGTCAGTACAACAACAAAAGAAACAAAACCATTAAAAAACTAAACAGAAAATATCAACCATTAAGCTGTATTAATGTGGCAGGTGTCAGAGAAGACCATAGATGTTAAACAGTCACAGTGTTCTTCAGACAAATTGTACCTATTTCTTGCACAATTCCATAAAACATCACTTGCATCTCAAACATTTAGCTTTTCTTCAGACTCGGAGGGGACCATGGGCAGCCCCATCCCAGCGCCAGCGGGTGGCAGCACCGGCCCAGCCACCGCAGGACACACGCTCCTGCTTATCAGTAATTGTCGTTACCAACGCGTATTAATGTTCATCTTAAGTCTCCCTCCTTCCATTTGTTTTGTGTGAAGGGTTTTTTATTTCTTTGTTTGTTTGTTTTTTTCAGTACCAACGGGAAATGCATAATATGCAGGAGTGTGCAGCTTGATTAATTGAAAGCTTTAATAATTTTTTTCTTTGACTAAGAAAACCAACCTTGAAATGGTCAAACACAACCATAAAGTGCCAGTACTTTGGGTACCACTACTAAAGTAAAATTTTCAATTACAAGGCAACATCTTCTGAGAAAAGGAACACAGGTCCACAAAATGTCTTCTAATTGCCTGAAAGCTATCACGTCACTATTCACTTTGCAAACAAAATACAGAAGCCAGGACTTCTCCACAAGAGATTTGCTGAGAGGGCAGTCTCCAGCTGAGAGGGAAGTGGAGCCACGTACAGATCTCTCAGGAGCTTCAGCAGATTCAGTAGCCATTATTTTTAAATTTAAAGATATTTGTTAAATACATAGTGTATCTCATTTCAATGTAGATACATAAAAGCCAGAAAATTAAGCATTTTGTTGTTCAAATTCCAGAAAGTATCTATATACATATATATTCATTTTTAATTGAGACTGATCTTGAAACAGGAAATGTGTGTCATCTGCACACATTTCTACACATTTGTAATCTTTTAATGACTGTCAAGCTAAACTACCAAAACTTTTCTTTTGCACTGGAAACCTGTCTTGGCCCTTATAAATACCTGAATTGCTGAATCTAAACCAGATTAATTTTCAATGTATGATTAAAGCTATTTTCTTATGTATGCATCTCAAATTAATTGCAACAGAGTAAAAAATTGAGGAATTCTATAAAAAAATTGAATTCTAAGTTATTTATTTGAATGTATGAAGTCACAACCAAGACCACTACTAACAAGTTTGGCAAAACAAAAAAAGCTCGAAGGCCAAACTTCTTCACTCACACTTGGCACATTTATTCCCACTCTGTCTTAGCTATTGATCCTCTTCTCAAACACTGTTTTGACTCATTCCCTTAATTCTTAGCCAAAACTTCCCAATCAAAAGAGGCTACAGGTACTCCAGAAAGGAGATCCTAATCAAAGTCCTCAAAACAGAAGTGGGCTCATGCACGAGTAGAAAAGCCACAGTCCTCTACAAGCTTACCCTGGTCACAGGGCTAACAGACAGGCAAAACTAGGTCCAGGCTTTTGACTTTAAACACAGATAAGGAGTAGTAAAACACAGTGGGACATAGAAGAACATAAAGATTAGAACAGCCTGCAACAGTGAGATCTCCTGTGGGAGACCTGCATCCCCCACCTTCTTCACATCTACCAGTTCTGTAGAGATGTTGAATTAGCTTCTGCCTCTAAATCTATCTGCAGGCCTCCCCTTGCCTCCTTCATGTCTACTCCAACAAACTGTTAAGATTATAATGTCCTTCTGTCCCACTGCTTGCTGTTCACCAATGACTGGCTTATCCTCCCACACCATGAACAGTCTGAACAGAAGATCAGTTGCTAAAAAGATCTGATTTGTTCTCTTCGGAAGGGTTAGTTTCACCCAGGATTTCCATGATCCTCTTGAGCTGAATGGGGATGACTCATCATCATAATCATATTGTTGACCCTTGCTGCTCAGCAGATGAGTCAAATGCTTAGTGGTGCATTTGATACACCACTAAGTAGAGGTGCTCAGCCCTTCTCTACTTCAGGCAGTAAAGTGGTCTCTCTCAGCCCTGGTGGCACCTGGCTTGGCAGAAGTTCCTGGGAGAAGGAGCCATTTCACCACAGCACCAGCTATGAATAAAAAACCAATTGTCCTACTTTTCCCTGAGCTCTGGGTAAGCTCATGGTCATGCTCTTGAGCTGGCAAGGGCTGATTACACAGGGAGTACTCTGAGGAGGCAGTTATGCCACAGTGGAATCTCTCCACTTGAGGCATTGGGCTTTCAATCCTCCAGTGAGAAGGATGTATTCAGTCTGCTGACCTGGACTCTAGCCTGATTCTTATGACTGTACTAAATAGTCACAACAACCTGGGAAACAGACCGCCAGTGGCAATGGCTTCAGAATAGCATCTCAGGCACTAGAATGAGACTTTTGTTTTCTCAGTGATAAGGAAATGAAAACAAAATAACATCCACAGAAAAATGAATGGAAGAATTATTTTGTTTGAGAACAAGAGCAAAACTGTAATGAAGTCCCACAGGATTTCCAGTGTTCATGACCAGCAGACAGAACTATGTGTTTTTTCTCCTCTATGCCAATTCACTAAACAGTCACCTTTGACCCTGGCATTGCTGGTCTGCCAACAGACATTTGCAATAAGGTTCTGTTGGTGGAGAACTCATCCATAGGCTTCCAAGAGAACCTATGAGGAGATAGAGAGTATGGAGGGAAAGAAAGACCCAGGTCGTACAGAACATTTCAGTAGAGGAAAAACATCTCTAGAAGAGGAAACTGAAACCATGATTAACAATGACAACAATCACTGACACAGCTTTTCACTTTGAGAAGAAGAAAAGGGCTTAAAGTTCCATCGGGCTCACTAGAGCAATTCAACGAGACACTGTTTTTATTTTAGAAGATGAGCCTTTATATTGTATGCAGTAGAAAGTGTATACACATTGTTAGAATTATCATTAAAATAATTTAGAATTTGTGAATACTTCATTGCTAATTACCATGAAAAATATAATTACTTTCATGCTGTGAAAGCTTATTCTGGCACTGATTAAATTAATTGTTTTCATTGTTTTTCAACCACATACATAAGAAGGAGCCATCCTCTGTGATTTCATGACTTTCCACAGTGGTGGAAACACACCTTGAAACTCATTTGCCTACTACACCCTGAGATGAAATTGTTCTATCTTCTCTGTACTTGTTACCATAGTTATAATCTGTTTGTAATTCTACAGATTTTCTATTAGCTAAGATAAACCATAAATATGTGTTAAACTCAAAAACAATCCAACTATTTACATTAGAAATGTAATCCACTTGATTTTATCCTTTAGCTGCAGTACACCAAGTCTGCGCAGGGACTTACACATCTACAAATATCTAATTAAACAGATAGTAAATTAATAAAACCACTAACAAGTGAAAGAGGAGGAGGAAAAGAAGCAGAAATTCATGACAGTAATGAGTTCATCTAAACATAGGCAGGATGAAAAGGATTTGGCTGGAAGTTGATCACATATTTTACCCTCAAGTTTTTGACACACAAAGAAACAGAAATACAAATGCAATGAAATGGACACTGCTGATCCAAATATTCTGCTCTGAATCAAACCAGAGATGTTGGTGACCATCTTCTTACAATTCTTCCACAAATGCCCGAAAGATATGAGAATATACCCAAAATATACCACTGAAGTTCAAATTCATTTTAATTACAAGGAGTAAAAATTCTTCCAGTTTGGGTTCACTGAAGCCTTTTTTTCTGAACAAAGCAGAATACTGATAAAAAGTATTTTTGAATACTAATTTCTAATTCTTGTAGTTCTGGTTTATAAGAACAAAAATATGGCTATAAAAATGTTAATCCACAAATCCCTGTACATGCTGGCACTAACACAGATGCATTATCTTCTCAAGAACAAACTATCAAGAATGTGGGGAAAAAAAGACAGCTGTATAATTATATTATATTTAAGGACACACAGAAAATTCTCACCTTGGCCTTTCCTACCATACTCGCCACAAATCTAATGATGATGAGCCCTACACCAAGTTGGCACTAGATTTTGAAACCTCCATAAGACTGGGCCACTGCTCATTTCCCATGCTCATCCAGTGGTTCTGAACCACATTTTCAAGCATTTAGGGATAAGTTAGATAGGGATAAGTTAGGGAAGGATATGGTGGAAGTGCAAGAGAGAGGGAAATAATTAATTATTACACCTCCTTTTCATCATGGGGCAATTTCAAGGATTGAGTATCAAGCAAAGATTTATTGTTTCTTTACCAAGTTTGATGACAGCTTGTTATAGCTACTGGGAAACCCTCCTTCAAAGAACACAGTTTTAAAATACAAACTTTTTAAGGGGAAGAGCATCTTTTCATAAGATTTAGCATCTCTTAAATTTCTATTGCTTTCTATTTATGGCATATAGAACTCTCATAAGCAAGACATATTCCCACAATTAACATTTCTGTCTTCTCTTCATAAAGGGCTTTTCTCCTCAGAGCCTCTGAAAAATTTCATGGATGCCAATCCCTTTTTTTCAGGGCACAGACACTAAATAAAGGAGAATCCAGTCTCTTTATTTTGACTTCCATCCAAAAAAATGTCTGTAAATGACAGTGGTATGATAATCAAAAAACAGAAAGCTCTTGTCATTCTTTTCTGTACCACATGAGAGCACCACAGAAGTTTGCAAACTTATTTTTATTTTTTGCTAGTAATAACTTAAATGGAATATTTAATATAATTTAACGTATTTTAACAAATGTTCTTGTTTTAACTAGGCAGAATATACGCTAAACAATGGTAAACAGATGAAGTTTAGTGATGTGTCCTGGAATTATAGTTGGGTGGGCAATACATAAAATGTCCAAGTTGACCTTACACAGTAAAACAAAATGTGAAAATAGGATATGTGGTTTCTTGACTGCAGAAAAAAAACTTTACCATTGGGATGGGTAACTTTTCTGAGACTTGATCTGAACATAAATATTGGAGAAGTAAGGTATTGTTCAAAACCAGCAATTTAGCATTTTGTAACTGGGAATATATTTTTAACTCCACAGATGAATGCTCTTCTGTGGCTGAATACCATGTTTAAGAAAAATTACAATAGCAGTCCACTGTGAATCCAAAATGCTTTTTCCAATCAACCTTCAAATACTTTCCAATCCTAGAAAGTCCACTTTGGCCAGCCATTTCAGGGTTTTTTTTTAAGACTGCAAACTCTCAACTCTTCAGCATACTGCAGGTCAAGTCCCCTCCCCTATGCTTTCACACACCGGCTTTGTTGTTCCTATCTGAGGAATACATCCACTCTGAGCCATGGGACAGGGGATGGGCCACAGCAATAAAGCATAGTCAGAGGATTGCTGTTAAGTTTATCATCATTTTCAGTCATCATCTCATTCTGTGGAAAATAAAGTATCCTAAATTTGGAGAGAGAATGGAAGTTCTTAGAGATTTATTTGTTTTGACAAAGTCAGTACCAGAAGGAGACCCTACAAGAATCACAGGATCATAGAAAGGCTTGGGCTAGAAGGGTCCTGAAAGATTATCTAGTTCCAACCCCTACATCACAGGCAGGGATGCCACCCACTAGACCAGGTTGCTCAGGGGCCCATTCAGCCTGGGCTTGAACACCAGCAGAGATGGGCCATCCACAACTTCTCTGGGCAACATGTTTCAGTGCCTCACCACCCTCATGGTAAAGAATTTCTTTCCTAACATCTAATCAAAATCTCTCATCTTGTAGCTTCTCCCTTGTCCTGTCACTATCTGCCCATATTACAAGTCACTGTCCCTCTTTTTCACAAGTACCCTTTAAGTGCTGGAAGGCTACAATGAGGTCTCCCAGGAGCCTTCTCTTCTCCAAGGTGCTGTTCCTTTCTGGCTCAGAGACTTGGTGTGCTTGGGGAAAATCAACACAACCAGCTTCTTTGATAAATATTTCTGGGATTATAAGGGAGCAAAGAGGCTCAGAGGAACAGGCAAACCACAAAGTATTTCATTCTTACCAAGTAATACTCAGAACCAGAGACTATCCAGAAGGTACAGTTCTTTCAGAGAACTGAGTTTCCTGAAATCAATCATACAAATTGCCTGTGTGGAAGACATTGTCCAATGAACAGAGGAGGTTCACTGGCACAGGGCAAAGCTTTTGGCAGAATAAAAGTGTACCTGGTCATGCTACAACAGAAACCTACTCTTTTCTTCAATTGCGACAATTTTTAATAATACAATTTATTTTCTGAGCTGTTCTTTTGGAGTTTAAAAGTAGCTGAAACTGTTGACCAAGTGAAATCATGATCCTGATTTCCTACATAAAGCTTTTCAATTGCAACGTTGTGCAATTTTTCAAATTTGAATTATTGTTAAAGTAAAAAGACCATCAAAATTCTCCAGGAATATTATTTTCTCTTCTGCATGTAGCAAGGATCTGCTTAAACTCAGGTAGTAAAATTAAGCTTTCAGTTAATATTTACTCTCAGACTGGTTCTTAAACTAAAAACTGTATTATTTGCTATACTTATACTAAAATAGACTTCTAAACATCTAATAGCTATGAGGTTAGCAAGCTAGAAGATTTTTACATTTGGATGCAAAATATCTAGAAAACATCTCATCATCGCAAAAGAAGATCACGCAGTTTTAAGAACGGCTTATAGTAAATAAAGCAGAACATGAAGTAGATGTTACCAACAGCTTTACAAAACATTCAAGTTTTCCTTAGTGCTGAAGGTTTGATACTTCAAGAATTTCCAAAGTTTGGCTCATGGTAAGACTCTTTGTAGATGGGAAGTCAGGATTAGGGTTGCTGCAATAACAGGCACTGCAATAACAAAAGGTGCTGTAATAACAAAATTTAAAGAGAAGCATCACCATACTTCTGGTTAACTCTAGAAGAGGCACTGCCACATATTTTGATGTCATAAAGACTAGTAAGAAACGTTGGAGAAGCAGCTGAGGCCCAGAAGGTATATGTCCCATCTCAGGATGACATTTCTTGTCAGACACAGTGCCTCTGCCTCTAACATTTACAGCACCTGCCCTGGGAGGAACGACAATAACAAAGGCTCAGCAGTGTCTTGGTTCTGTCCTGACAATGACCACAGTCAAAGGCTTGAAGAAATTCTGTTTCTTCTGAGCCCCTGCTCAGTAGATCCACTAAAAATATTATCGTGAGATTATTATAGTTTTCCAGTTAAAAACCCTAAAAGGTAATCTTTTATGCCATAAAAGAGGCAAATTTTTCAATGACCCTGAACTAACATTTGGAGATAATATTGACATGGTATCTCCAAATGTGCTTTCTAAAGAGAGAACTTCTTCCTCTTTTACCAGATTTATAAGTTTTATAAAATATACAACTTCCTATGAAAAACTAATAAGAAGTAATAACTAAAGTCTACATCATACTATAAAAACATTAAAAAGAAAATATGTAGAATGTTACAATAATATATATACAACAAAGCTGGTTTGAGAGTTTGACAGCAATGGTATATCTCAAAAAAACCCAAACATTTTTATGTATTAGGTGACTATAATCTCTTTTTGTCTATATTAAGATTTATCTGTTGTCTCAAGTAACCAAAAAAAGAATTGAAAGAATAACAACTAGTACTATTACTACACAGATTGTCCACATAGCCTGAGTTTAGATCTTTCTTTATCTTTCTTCCCCTCTCATTCTCCCCCTTTATTCTCTGATTCTATTAGCAAAACAACTTTTGCACTTCTTGGTGTGTGGAAAAGACTATATGCATAAACCAATTAGAGGATTGGAAGCGCTTTCCTCCGATAAGCTAGAAAACTAGTTTACTTGTGGTGAATGAGCTAATTGAGTACTAACAAGCTGGCAAGCTTTTTATATACCACTACAGACAACTAGAACAGTCAGGCAGAGAATCTAATCTATTACATAAGCATTACACAAGGACATTAACCGGCTCTTTACCACCGCAATGCCAAATTTAATTCAGATATGCTCTGGGTTTCATTATATCTTAGCAGTTAATATGCAAGACATAACTGATATAGGTTATGTGTAAGGGCTTATGCCAAAGAAAGCATATTTCTGAAGAAGCTGTAAAGGTACTAAAAGCTAACATTGTCGTTCCACTGCACTTTTCTCGAGGTCAAAAAATTACTATGAATACTGGACCTTCTTCCATCAAATCCTTATCAGAGTAAGTATTTACGTAAACATTCCAAAAAGCAGTAAATTCTGTTCAAGAAATTGATGAGCATCTAGTTTAGAATGGAGCTGATTGTCAGAGATCAGCTGACGCACCAAGCCCACACTTAGCTCCTGCCCGAAATGAATCCTTCTGTAATACGTCACTAATATATTAACAAGTAGCTCTTGTACAAATGTTCCCCCTTAACCTCTGCTAAATCCTGCTTATCCCTGGAACATGTCCCTGATGACAAGGTTGAGCAGCTTGACAAATTATACCTCTGTTTTTACACTTAACTGGAAAGGTTTTCAAATAAATAATCAAACAGTAAGGCAAACTGCACTTGGTGGGCATGTTTTTCTGAAATCTATGGGATAAAATCGTAGCTCTGTCAATAACAAAGGCAGGGCTCCCTTGACAAAAAACAATAGCAGTGGCCATGGCAGATTGACAGATTCAAAGGCAGATTAAAAGGAGAGAGCAGAGGAAGCAGTCTCTGAACATGGGTGTGATGTCAATGAAATAAACATATTTTCCATCATCTACCTTTAGCTTTGCAAGGTCTTAGTTCCTTAGGAGTACTGCATAAGCTGCGTACTCATGCTTTAAGTGATACAAATATCCAGGATGGGAGTGGGAATGGTAATTCGGCTCTGTATTTGCCTTCCTTCCTTTTTGTCATATACATTTTTAATCCAAGTTTTTTACCAATCAGTCTTCTAGAGAAAAATAAAATACATTAATTGTGAAGAATGCACTGTCCAGGGTAAACATCAGAGAGCATTAAAGAGGGGAAAATGCTCTTGTATTCATTCTTACTTCAGTAAATTGAGTCTCTAATCTTCATTTGTGTTAGAAATCAGATTAGATAAGGATCTAAGATTCATAAGACTTTCTAGCAAAAGGAAATGGGAGAAAAATCAGGCAAGTCAGAGCTCTAATTTAGCTACAATAGCCCTAGAACTTAAACAACAATAGAAGCACAACGAGCCTAAAAACAGAGAAAGATCAAAGAAAGAGCACTGTGGTGAGTCAAGAACGTAAGAAGCAGCGAGCATAGGCATGTTATCAAGGCCAGACTCAGCAATAAGCTTCAGTCCAGTTCCTTAAAGAATGACACACTTTTGCCAAAGGCAGCAACAACAGAAATGGCCACATTAGCTAACCTCTCTTTTGACTGATTATCATGCTGAATAAGCGTATGTGATCCAAGAGATTATATCTGGTTTAGATCAAAAAGAGACAAAGGAATACCCTGGTGTATCTAATGGACTGTGCATGAGAGGACATCTATTCCAGAAGTCTTACAGCTGCTTACATAAAATTATTAAATAAAAATAAGTTCCATGCCACACCACATGATTTTTGAGAATGCACAATCTCACTCACACAGCAAAATAAACATGAATCAGCAAATAATTTCCAGACAGGCCTATACAATCTAATCCTGCACTTGGAATATGGGAGATGAAAAAAAGTATTAACAGAAACAAGACAGCATATGGGGCTGAGAGATAAACAAATACTAGAAAAATCACAAGTAATCCAGTACATTAGAGACAGGACTATGGTTCTCCAAATCACTATATAAAGACACACCATCTTTTGAGGATGCTCAGATACAAGAGAAAAAATATTGCAGAAAATCTAGAAACAGTATCTTTCTAAACCAGTACAAACACAAAACGATCCAGAAAGAGACTGTAACATGTAAAGGAAAGAAATAAAAGAAGAACAAAAAACCCAACCCAAACAGTATTACAAACAGTGACAGCTAATGGTTTTGTCCAGCAAATGACACACTGTACCAGAAATGCCTTCAAAAAACAGGGTACACCACAGTCTTATGTAAGCATCCCACAGAAGCTACTTTTCAAGAACAAGTCTTAAAATGTATATTGCATTTTCCATCGGCCATGAGGGGTAATCAGCAAGAACAATGTCTCTTGGGAAAATGTGAACTAGATGCCAAAGCAAAATTGACTGTAGAACTGAGAGATCAGAATCTTTCCACAGAAAAATAAAAGCAACAAGACAAAGTAGATAATAAAACTGTCGACTCTACCCATTAAGTTTGAAATTACAAATTTGGGTGTTCTAGAGTTAGAACATTCTTTCCCAAGAGATCTATATATACTGTGCTTTACCTGAACGTTGAACAATAAAAATGCTAAACAGTATTACAAGGAGGAATGAGTGGAATTAACTCTTAATCCACGAGGATAGTTCCAAAATTACTCTTAGATCTGCAGACAACAGAAGAACTAAAGCAACACCATTTGTTCTATCATCACAAAACAATGATTTTCTCTTTCTTTTTCTTTCTTTTACTGCAAGAATAGAAACTAGCCACATGAAATGGACATGCTCAGTTTTTTAAGAGGTAGATTAAATTAGGTATATGCAAACACAGTAGTGGCCACAAGAGCAAATTGTAAGATTCAGGATGGCATCAAATCAAAGATAGCTATTTCAGAAATATCACACAATGCCTGCACATTTTGCCAGTTCTGAACTTATTGAAAAAAAAAAATCCTCCAGTGCAATTGTGGAATTTCACCTGACTCCTTACACTATAAACTTGGTATATATTCTACTAGGAGTGCATCTAGCAGAACATTCCTTAACAGCACTCTTCAAAACTGAGGAGCACTGCCACAAATAGACACACATTTCCTGGTAGGCACTGAATTTCATATTGGGATTGACCTTAAACTACCAGTCACTCTTCCATATTCAAAATCCCATGTGTCTCATAATATGAGATAAACCATTTTCCTAACAGATGAGCTTTCATCTCTCAGTTGTTTATTGTATCAAACAACCTCTTTATGGCTGACAAATTCTCCGCTTCTGTGCCTGCAGTCAAGACAAGAGATGTCTTGCACATCTCTTTGCAAGAGATGGAATAGAATAAAATTGTACACAGAAGGCATGATAAATGCACTACTTATATTATTTTTATACTACTATAAGGAAAATGCTTACCAAAAAAACCCTGAAATTAAAAAGAAAGAGCAGATGGAATACTGAGCTAAGTCATAAACTACTGCAAAAAAGGCAGGACAAAGATAATAATCAGAACAGGATGAAGACCTTTCAGAATTAGTTCTGAAAATACATGGGCCAGTTCCCTGAATGAATTCTAAACTGCAAGAAGGGATCTAGAAGTTAAATAAAGTAAGAAAGAACTTGGAAGTTGGATGCATTTTCTCTCACAAAAGTGTAATAAATTCTTACTAGCATTCTCACAAGCAGGCCATGGTAATAAGCAAAAACTTATTTTCACTCTATCTGGCCTGCATGACTAATTTTTACAACTTTTTTTAGTTGCTGCAGTAATCAGGCTGTTTAACACTGTTGACAATGTGGTGCTGACAATGAAACCTTTTTTTTCATCCTTCAATCGCAAGAGCAAAAAGCTTGTCAGTCATCCTCAAATTTTCTCTTAGACTTTTGATTTTACATACATCACATCTAAACACGTAACTTCTCTGAGTAAATTCAGAATATTCAAAACAGAACGGGTTTATAAATCCTCATAATTTTATTTTGCCCAACTACCTTTCCACCTCGATTTTTGTCTGACTTCCCCATATCTAAAAAGAGAAGGAATACTGATGTTTGAGGGAAAGACTGAAAAAAAACCCCAAATATCTGGGTAGCGGGATTTTGTCTTCCTTGATTAGCAAGCAAATGAATATTAGCTGTCAGAATACACATTGTTTTGAAGCATCTTCGGACAGATTTCCAATTTCTTTCCCTTTCTGTCATGATTAGCTTGGTAAGCAACATCTCACTTGCCCACACAAGGCCATAAGTACATCCTCCAGATCCACTCCTGGTAAGGCAATATCCAACTGAATAGAATAAGGGAACTGACCTCATGCATTCTCATTGGTCTAGCCACAATCTTAAAAAGCCAAAATAGAAGTAAATAATTTTTTTGAAAGAAAAAATTTTAACCAATATTTTTAAGGCCACTAGTTTTTTTTTTTAAACTCTTCAGGGTTTCATTATGCTTTAATTAAAACAAAGGTATTAACTGGGACTGTTAGATATATTGGTTTTAATCAAGTCAATTACAGTGTAGCAATGCTCTAACAGGAGAAGACTATGCAAACAGGAAAACCAGACAGTCTTGCATTCATTGCAAACACAATGGTTTGTCCGCATATCCCAAACAAACTCTCCTCTTGGTCACTGAAGCCTCCCTGTCTGCAATGCTCTACAGGATTTCAACTCACTCCTCTTCCATGCCTCCTCACATTCACTGGCTGTAAGACAAATTTCAATTTCTTCTCCAAAACATAATTGAGAGACATTTTGGAAAATCTAGGATCTAGAGATTTCATAATTTAGGTGCCTCTAAAATAAAACTAATAGAATAACTTCCCTAATAAAATTTATTATCTGAGCTCTGCAACTGCAGAAATTCATATCCATGGAAAGATGATGGAGAAATGTTGCTGTCACTTGATAATCTATCTGTCTCAACCTTAAATTGATGAAAAAGCATAAGTGAGATTTGACCCCAGAAGAGGCCTCATGTTCTTAGCAAGTGTATGAATGTTTTGTGAATGGTCTAATTTAGGACCACAGCGTCCTTGAAGCGCTTGTGAGAAAGAATGTAAATAAAGAGTTAAGAACATGGAGACCAACAGATTACTTAGAAGAAGCTAATTGAGCATCACTCTAATTGGAGGGAGAATAAGAGGGTCTTGAGACAGCTAGGCACTATTGCAAGATGTACGGTAAATCACAAGGGATGTATCAATAAAGGGGACTTCCTCTGGGAAGAGGAAGAAGAAGAAGAAAGAACATGGAGGACAAGGCAGAGTTCCCAAACTAAGCTCATGTGATGAGTTTTATTTCAACCGTCAGTACCCTTGTCTACAATTCCCCAGGGCACCGACAGAGTAGTTTATAAAGAAAATCATCCTGGAAACAATTTGCAAACACGTGAAGAAGGTGATTGGAAGCAGTCAGCATGGGTTTGCAAAGGGGAAATCATGCTTTACCAATCTGATACAATGAGGTGACCAGCCTGTTGCATGAGGCGAAAGAGCAGCTAAAGCTCTTTAGGAAGGCTGACACTATAGCATCCATGTAGACAAGCCACAAATTAAACACTAGATAATTATACAGTGATTGTGGTAGTTTTTAGTGGCCAGATTTTTTCTTGTTAGCAGGGGGGCCTATGGGGAGGCTTCTTTGAGAAACTGCTGGAAGTTTCTCCATTTCCAGCAGAGCCAATGTCAGTCAGCTCCAGGCTGGATCCGCCGCTGGCCAAGGCCAGGGCAATGAGGAGTTATGG
>WEIV01030234.1:74389-103100 GCA_013390005.1 Calyptomena viridis
TCCTTATCACAAACTTGTGAAACCTTTTCAGTCTTTCCTCTCCTCTGTCTGTTAGCAGGGAAGGGAATGGGAGAGTGTGGCTGTGTGTGTGAGTCCTTGGCATTTAGCCAGGGTCAAACCACCACAATTGAGATAGATTGAAAATTGACTGAATGGCCAGGCAATCATCTGGGTGGTGATCAGCAGCATGAAGTTCAATTGGAGGCAAGTCACAAGTAGTGTAATCCAGGGATCGTTACTGGGGCAAATACTGTTTAACAGCTTCACTAATAACGTGAATGATGTGACAGAGGCAGCTCAGAAAGTTCACAGATGATGTAAAACTAGGAAGAGTGGCTGAAACACCACTGGTTGTGCTACCACTCAATGGGACCTAGACGAGGTGGAGAATTGGTTCAAGAAGAACCTCATGAATTTTAATAAGGAGAAATGCAAAAGTCCTGAAGAGGCGTATGGAGAAGAATAAACTCAGACACCATATACACTGGAGGCCAAACTGCTGGAAAGCAGGTCTGCAGAGAAGGCCGGTTGAGACAACAAACTGGAAGACAACAAACTGACACAAACCAGCAATGCACCTTCACAGAAAAGAAGGTCAACACCACTCTGGGCTGCATTATGAAGAGCAATGCCCATAGGTCAAAGGAAGTGATCCTTCCCCCCCTGTTCAGCACTGTTGCGGCCATAGTTTGGAGCACTGCATAAACAGGTCTGGGCTCACAAGTACAAGAGAGACATGGACTTAACGGAATGAGTCCAGCACAAAAATGATTAAGGGACTGGAGAATTTCCTGCATGAGGAGAGGCTGAAACTCTACACCCTGAAGAAGGGAAAGCTCAGGCTCATCAATGGGCATAATGGGTTGGTCAGGGGTATATCTCTCTGGCAGAGCATCATCCATACTTTTCATAGGGGGAGCTGTACTAGAAGAACTTTAAAGGTCCCTTCCAACCCAAACTATTCTATGATTTTCTAAATACTTCATGTGAGGGAACAAGGGTGAGGGAGCCAGACTTTCCAGTATTGCCCAGCAACAGTTCAAGCAGCAATGGGCAGAAATGAAAACACAGGAGAGCCCACATGAACACAAGATGACACTTTTTTACTGTGAGTATGGTCAAATACTGGCAGAGGTTGCCCAGAGGCACTAGACTCTCCACCTGTGGAGATATCAAAAACCTAATAACCATGGTCCTGAGCAACTGGTTCTAGCTGATGCTGCTTGAACATAGGGGTTAGTCCAAATGATCTCAAGAGTTCTCTTCCAAACGTCCTGATGCTGTGATTCTCTTGATTGATATACAATAAAACCACAAACAGTTTTTTCCAAGTGCAAGGCAACGCAGTCCCTAGTACTTTCCAACCTGCCTATCTGACATACGGACATGAATGAATTAGTGAGGTTGATGAGTCAAGGATATCCTAAAAGCAGGAAAGGTGTATTCAGATAAACCCCTGGGCTATTGTCCCCGCTTATATTAAAAGGAGATTGGTAAGGACATGCTTTGAAGAGTTCTGAGTGGATGATTATGTAAGTTGTATACTGTACTTCTGCATTTTTAATAGGGAACACACTGTCAACACCATCTTTTTAGGCAGCAGTCTACAATCCCCAGGCAAGATAAAATCTGCTGTTTCCACCAAGTTTCTGCAGGCATTGTGGAGCAAGCTGACTTGGAAACTGCTGCATAGAGCCTAGAGGAAGGTAATTCTTACAGCTTGCTTCACAGGTCTGGTAGGAAGTCAGCTGAAACTTGGGAGGAGACAGAAGCTGATGATTTGCTGATCGGTGTTATCTTGTCTCTTTGCTTCATGCTTATGCCTTGTAAGCAAGGCAGCAGGTTTTAAAATCATACCCAATTTCTTTTCCAAGCTCTTGAGAACTATGACTTTGATACTGTGGGTTTTGGCAAGACTGAAAAAAACCTCAGGAAAATGCTTGGTATTTCAAATCCAAAATGTTATCTCTGCATAATATATAGTATGAATTTATAAAAGGCCAGCTGTTACATGTTATGCAACTCTTACCCAACATTTAATTGAATTTAAGGAATTTTGCACTCAGTATGGGGATATAAACTGAGACTTACCCATACAGGCAGGCTTTACAGCAGAGCAGCTCATACCCTACATTATCACTTTTAATTTAATTAAAGAAATAATTGCTGCCAGAATATTGCAATACTTGTCAGATTATTCATCATCTGCTGTTTTATCAGTAATGATATAAAAATTAGCCAACATTACTTGTGGATGTTTAGGAGGAGGCTGATTTCAAGCAATCAAAAGTGATTTCATAAGTAAAATACTTAAAGATGTGAAGATTGAACGATTCAAAAATTCTAAAATTATGTGCATGGGAAAGGTAAGAGATCGTACATATCAGTGATGAGGTATTCTCCTTCTACATAAAAATGGAGCTGAAAAGTTGAAGATATATGTAAAAGGATTAGGAAAGCCATAGATTCCACTCCCATCTGCTTTGTTTGCAGATTTTATAATGCCTTAATGTTACAGCAATAAACCAGAATGTGTTCAGCCTAGTTACCTTCTCTTGCAAGGACGAACCTTTGTTAACCAACTCTATANGACTTAACGGAATGAGTCCAGCACAAAAATGATTAAGGGACTGGAGAATTTCCTGCATGAGGAGAGGCTGAAACTCTACACCCTGAAGAAGGGAAAGCTCAGGCTCATCAATGGGCATAATGGGTTGGTCAGGGGTATATCTCTCTGGCAGAGCATCATCCATACTTTTCATAGGGGGAGCTGTACTAGAAGAACTTTAAAGGTCCCTTCCAACCCAAACTATTCTATGATTGTCTAAATACTTCATGTGAGGGAACAAGGGTGAGGGAGCCAGACTTTCCAGTATTGCCCAGCAACAGTTCAAGCAGCAATGGGCAGAAATGAAAACACAGGAGAGCCCACATGAACACAAGATGACACTTTTTTACTGTGAGTATGGTCAAATACTGGCAGAGGTTGCCCAGAGGCACTAGAATCTCCACCTGTGGAGATATCAAAAACCTAATAACCATGGTCCTGAGCAACTGGTTCTAGCTGATGCTGCTTGAACATAGGGGTTAGTCCAAATGATCTCAAGAGTTCTCTTCCAAACGTCCTGATGCTGTGATTCTCTTGATTGATATACAATAAAACCACAAACAGTTTTTTCCAAGTGCAAGGCAACGCAGTCCCTAGTACTTTCCAACCTGCCTATCGATATGCCAAACATGAATGAATTAGTGAGGTTGATGAGTCAAGGATATCCTAAAAGCAGGAAAGGTGTATTCAGATAAACCCCTGGGCTATTGTCCCCGCTTATATTAAAAGGAGATTGGTAAGGACATGCTTTGAAGAGTTCTGAGTGGATGATTATGTAAGTTGTATACTGTACTTCTGCATTTTTAATAGGGAACACACTGTCAACACCATCTTTTTAGGCAGCAGTCTACAATCCCCAGGCAAGATAAAATCTGCTGTTTCCACCAAGTTTCTGCAGGCATTGTGGAGCAAGCTGACTTGGAAACTGCTGCATAGAGCCTAGAGGAAGGTAATTCTTACAGCTTGCTTCACAGGTCTGGTAGGAAGTCAGCTGAAACTTGGGAGGAGACAGAAGCTGATGATTTGCTGATCGGTGTTATCTTGTCTCTTTGCTTCATGCTTATGCCTTGCAGCAAGGCAGCAGGTTTTAAAATCATACCCAATTTCTTTTCCAAGCTCTTGAGAACTATGACTTTGATACTGTGGGTTTTGGCAAGACTGAAAAAAACCTCAGGAAAATGCTTGGTATTTCAAATCCAAAATGTTATCTCTGCATAATATATAGTATGAATTTATAAAAGGCCAGCTGTTACATGTTATGCAACTCTTACCCAACATTTAATTGAATTTAAGGAATTTTGCACTCAGTATGGGGATATAAACTGAGACTTACCCATACAGGCAGGCTTTACAGCAGAGCAGCTCATACCCTACATTATCACTTTTAATTTAATTAAAGAAATAATTGCTGCCAGAATATTGCAATACTTGTCAGATTATTCATCATCTGCTGTTTTATCAGTAATGATATAAAAATTAGCCAACATTACTTGTGGATGTTTAGGAGGAGGCTGATTTCAAGCAATCAAAAGTGATTTCATAAGTAAAATACTTAAAGATGTGAAGATTGAACGATTCAAAAATTCTAAAATTATGTGCATGGGAAAGGTAAGAGATCGTACATATCAGTGATGAGGTATTCTCCTTCTACATAAAAATGGAGCTGAAAAGTTGAAGATATAGGTAAAAGGATTAGGAAAGCCATAGATTCCACTCCCATCTGCTTTGTTTGCAGATTTTATAATGCCTTAATGTTACAGCAATAAACCAGAATGTGTTCAGCCTAGTTACCTTCTCTTGCAAGGACGAACCTTTGTTAACCAACTCTATACAAGGCAGAAGAGCACAAAAGACCATTGCAGCAAAGTATCAACATAAGGTTTGGATGACTTAATACAAACTGTGTTGTCTGGCAAGAACTTGCAGTATCTGGAACCGCACTTTCTACTTTTGCCATTGCAGAGAATGTAGTGCCCTGTTCTCAAAAACTCATTTAACTTTATTATGGAATGCCAATATCAAAACAAGCTGCCAACCACAGTTCTAAAACCACAGCATTTACACAGTGATGTGACATGAATTCCACTTTCACTTCAGATTCAGAATATACAAGGAGGCTTCTTATATTGTCTGCTTTTAAGGCAACAAAGCATTTTTAGGTTATGATAGTTCTCTATATACACAACATGTCCTAGAAGAAACAGTATGAAACTTAACATATGGACCAAGCTCTGTAAAATGCTAGTTCAAGCTCTGTAATATGTTACCTACTAAGAAATAGGCTTTAAGGGGAAAATACCTGTTCTAAAATGATGACAAAGAGAGGGTGAAAAGAAACATAAAATGAGAGACAGATTTTCTTCATAATTCCACTGGAAAACATGCAAAGACACCAACAAAGGAATATTGATTGCAGTATCACTAATTGACTAATACCACAATATATCACAATATCACTAATAGTTGCCCAGAGAAGTTGTGGATATGCCAAACCTGGAAGTGTTCAAGGCCAGGCTGGATGGGCTTTTAGCAACCTGCCCTAGTTGGAGGTGCCCCTGCCCATGATAGGGTGGTTGGAAATAGATATCTAGGGTCCCTTCTAACTCAAACCATTCACGATTCTATGACTGTAATTCTCCCATAGTTTTTACTCCCAAGTCCATTCATGTTTTACCACCCCAACCCAAAGGAGATGGTAGTAAATAAAACATAAGGAAGAAATCAACAGCTCCTAAGCCAACATGGCTTGGTGCTAGGGAGGGCATGGTGGCACGAGCCAAACAGTGGCAGCTCAAAAAGTTTTAAAATATTCTATTTGGAAATACGTAATGATTTTGCTTCCCAATTATTTCTTGACCCTTAGCCTTGCTTTCAGATTTCTTTAGTGAATCATAAAGAAACTTTGCTCAAGGGGGAATTTCCCAATCATAAAACCTCTTGCCTTCCACACATAGGTAAGATAAGATGGTGTCATTGAGTAATTCTTCACCATATGTAACTGCCACTGCACTTACTGCTATATTTGTAATGTGCAAAGGAATGTTTATTACTTGAATAGAAACAGTGCAGCAGAGCTAGGCACTACTGAGAAGATGAGACATTTAATTAGAAGCAATGTTTTGGAAAATTCACCTGCTGATTGCTGTACCACCAACTAACTAAAAGGCATGTCTACCATACAGGGAAGTGATAGGTGCTGACCCACGCAGCCACTGTACTTTATCTGCTCTCAGATCAAGAAAGTTCAATTATAAGGCACAAGGATCTCTCTATACATACTAAGGGTTACTTTTGGAAGGCTCAATTAAACTTCATGAGCATCTTTGCTGCTTGAATTGGAGTACTTCAGATCATGAACTGTTTTATTTCAAGATAATTTAGCCACCACATACCACACTGCCTTCCAGCATAAGTTATAAAGCAGATAATAATAGCAGTCGTACACCCTCAGCCTGTGCACAGCACTTAGTGAAAACACTGGCGGTTAGTTACTATAGATACAGAAAGAAAACTATTTCCACATCTGAAGAGTGCTCAAGTGACAGCCTACAGGAGTAAGATGTGTGGGTCACCTAAAAGAGATACTATAGTGTGGCAAAAATCACACTCAGCATTTCCACATGCCAATCCAACATAAACATATCCTCAAAGCAGACACACTGCATTCCATTCCTTCAGAGTGTCTGATGGATGTTGGTGTTGCATGAACGCTAATAACTTATCCCAACTATATGAATACCCAACATTCCTTCCCTTTCCTCTTTTGGTGACTGATTCAAACTAAGGGAAACTACTAGAACTGACTGTTACATGATGACATAGCACTCCCCTAGGTTATTTCTTTGCAAAAAGGCATCTACATCCTTGGCCACTATACAATGGAGGGCTAAAACAGTGCTGTCAGGACTTCTGTTACAGTTCTGTATACAATGTGTATTTTACATCACATCCACTTTGTATCATTTGAGGAAGGATTTCACAGACATTATCACAAAATGCAAAGCTAATTTTACAGCTTTTTATCATCCCTTGTAGTTTCATACTCTATTTCCCTATGCTATTCTTCTAAGAAGGGAAGCACGCATCTTAGAAACTATCCCAAGGAAGTTCTCCTTAGAAAGAGCCTAAGGTAATTTACAGTGTGTGGAAACTGTGCTGAACATTTCTTATGCCCAGGCAAGCTAGCCTATATAATAAATAATAATAAATAATACCAGATTTGAACAAATTTAACTGTTGAGAAGTCAGCAGGTAACACATTTAAACAGGGCAAGCAAACGAAAGCTATTATTGTTCTTCACTAATGGCTAGGTTTCCAAGTGACCTCAGTATTTTACTGTAAAAGTCAGGAATAATGAATTATCTCAGGTTGAAATGTAAAATAAATGGGATCATATCAGAGCACACTGTAATTCAGTGTTAAACTATACAGTACCTCTGGATTTTTCAATCATCCTTTCCTTTTCAGAGTATTATAAAACCTCTTCAGAAATAGTTTTGTGATTGTGTTTATTCTGCCTGTTGAAGAAACTGTAGAGTCATTAACAGCTCAATTTGTTGAGGTAACACTGACAATATGATATCTGACATTAGACAATAATTGTAAACTTGAACCACACTATGAAAAAAATGGGAGTTGCAGATACAGGAAGCATTAATGGGACAGACAAATTATTAATAATTACTTAGGATAATAAAATTATCCTAAATGATCCAGACTATTTAACTGTCAATGAAATTCATAGTATTAATCACAGAGATATCACTATCAATGAAACTAGCTGATCATTTTTTATTAACCAGACACAGCATCAATGTGTCTAAAATAATGTCCAAATGGTTCTTTATTTATGTTAAAAAGTTTTGCCAGGTAAAATATATCAGTGCTACACTACTGAAATAATCTGTAAATAGTTCTTAAAACTGATATTAAACGTTATGCCAGTGCTATGCTTGCCATAGTGTGCTGTCTTCTGTAATAAGCTAGGAAATTCATAGTTTAATTTAATAGGGTAGCATGCCCCGAGGAGAGAAAAAGTATTTTCAACAAAGAGAAAACATCTGCAAAAGCACTTATTTTTAGAGGCATGTGATAAACAGACTCATGGGCTCATTAAGTTAAAAAAAAAATAACATTCTTTTCTGATGAATTAACAAAGCTACCATGTATCACAACTTCATAAATCTGAGTTGCAAGATTTCTTATTTATCATTTTCTTTGGCTTTGCTTTCCTTTTACATATCAACCTTCTCAGTGCTTCAACACAATTCACTATTCTGGGTTGAAAAGCAGACATCCATGTTTTTAATTTCCACCACAAGCAAACTAATCTTTGTTAACAAGTAGACTTTCTTCTGTACACCCCTTTTAAATCAAAGATTGCAAAGGTTATCCTGAGAATAATCTAGGCAGCCAGAGAACTGAATATCAACAAATTGATTATTTTTTATTTTATTTTATTATGCAAGTATCATGGCTGAGATCCAGTTCTCCTAGTCTGAAAACTATTCTGAGTCAACAACCCAGTGAACATCTTGGAGAAGTTACAACAAATTAAAATATGAATTCTTACTACTGCATCTTATACCTTACAAAAAGGGTCTGTTTCAAAAAATTTTTCACCAAAAGTTATTTCAGAAAATGACTTGCAAAACCAGAATAACTAATAAAATAGGCTTTTTCCTTTTTGGACATTAAATAAGCTGTCAGAAGGCAACTGGCTAAGCAACAACTAGCAGGGTCATACCTGTTTGCGCTTTAAACATTTAGAATTGTAGGCGGAAAAATATAGAAGAATTCCATAAAAATAAGGTAGATAATTCTTAGCCTGAAGAATGGGAAAAAGTTTCTCACACGTTTGGACTTCTGCTACGAGACAGTTTCTCAAGGCATACAATTGCAACTCTCATCCTGGGACATTTAAAGCTCAAAAGCTGAATTACCCACAGTAAAGCACAGCCTTGCATGGCTGTGAGGGGGACTGTGAGGCCCCAAGACCCATTCTGTCTTCCATGACTTTACAGCACAGTGTTGCTGGGCTTGAGGTCCCACTCATCTCCCAGGTTTAACAAAGAATCAGAACCAACTGATACAGAATCACTAGTTCTTTTAGACATATTCCTTCTTCAGCAATGCCATAGACTTGGTGAATCACTCAACAGGAAAGTAAGGCAAGCTTTGTGGGACAAGTATTATCCTCTACAAGAATACCTGATGTAGTGGAAAAAAAAAAAAAAGACAGGTTTAGGGCACACTATTATTTGTTCTGGTTTAAAAGGATGAATAAAGGTTTGAACAAATGGATCCCAGTTTAGTTATTTTTTAAATTGCACAATTTAAAAAAAAAAATTTGATTCCCCCATGGCAAGACAGAGCCCATGAGGTAATTAATATGGCAAAGCATGACACAGAGAAACAGAACTGCTACTGGTAATACTAGAGGTTCTTGTGAAATACAAACAAAGAAATGATGTGGAAATGATTAAAGATGTTAAAAAAAAATTAAACACATTTAAATAACCATCATGGAATTCAAATGTCATGAGACACAAAAAAATTATTATTGTTTCCAAGAAAATAGCAAGAGAAAAAATTTTCTTGGTAATTCCATTCCAGATGAAAGAGTGATATATTAACACTGAAGAATTGTACAATAACTGAGCCCTGAAACCACTCAGTAAATCATTTAACAGAGTTTGGCAAATAGTATCAGGAAATGCTTAAAAAAAGTCTCTCCCCTTCAAGACACAAATCACTGCATTATGAGTCTGAGATACTAAAAAATTCTTTGCATTAGCTTTTTTTAGGTGAATTATTCCAAATCTGATTTAATTTCAAGTTACTCAAACTATTTCTATATTTTAAATTTATATCTTGTAATTCTCATTTTATTTATTTTTCTCAGAGTTAAACAGTTGATCACATACCGAACTACAGGAGCTGGCATGTAAATGTAAGGTGGAGCAGGAAGTGACATAAGTAATTCATTAGGTAATCTCTGATCCTCTACTCTACCAGGGTCTACTAAAACAGTATTTCAGAAACTAGTATTCTTCAGCTGAGACTGAGATTCCTTTTCTTACAACTTCAGTAAGTTTTAATGAGTTATTGGCAGAGATGTCCATTCCAAAGTCAAGAGGTGAATCTCATGTAAAGGTCCATTTTTTGTCTCTCAAATCTTTGTACTGCAATATCAACTAGGCATTGTGCATCACTTCATGTCCTGACAAGTCACGTTGCTGCAATAACATGTTTGTTCCATCCCATGGGCGGGGGGCAAAAAAATCTCAAGTGCATCATAAATTATTTAATAAATGTATCTTGAGATGAAAGGTACACACAGACTGCAAGATAAAGATTCATTTTAAAGGAATAATAAAAAGAAATGTAACTTTTTGTCAATGGCTTGCAATATGTACTATTACAAGCATAATCAAAGCTGAGCTGGGTCTTCAAAGACTGATGTCATACAAACACAATTCCGAAAATTCCTTTTGCACTACTCCTGAAAGCTGTGTAATGGAGGTATTCTTCATGGTAAATTTTGCTTGGTTGGTCTGTCATGGCAGTGTTCTTCAAAGTTGCACTTACCAGTGCCACCACCATTCAATATTCTCTGGTTTTGAACATGTTTAGTACTAAATAGTGCTGTGTGAGAAACACCAAATAGCACCACAACCAGGAAGAACATCTGTCAGATATGTCACACTGTCTCCTTCATATACTCTTCTTATAAAGTGAACTGATCGGATTTATATTCTGTTCTAGTAAATTAGTTTCCTCTAATCAATATGAAAAGTTGAGGGTTTTCTGATACTTCTCTTTCCACAGAGCTTTGCTCAGGCAGCCATTGGTCCGTTACTGACATTATTCCACTGAAATCACATTATCGTTGAATAAACATGAGCTGCCAGAAATTGTGGATTTGCACAGAGGCTTTAGGAAATCTGTGAGTAGGCTTTATTATATGTAAGACAGACTGCACAAAGAAACACCACTCAATGAGCCAAAACTTAGGATCTTAAAAGTCGCTACAGCTGAGCTAGCAAATGCTTTTTGAGAATACAGATCTCTAGGCTTTGTTAATATGAAAACCTTATTTGAAAGATAGTTTAGCTATGATAACTATTTTATTATGAAAAAATGTTTGTTTTAGAAAGACCAGGTATTGATTAAAAGGAGTTCTTTCTCCAAGTACAGACTACATATTTGTATTACTTAAATAGACTGTAAACTAATAATGTTATTTTCCTTACTGAAACTAGGTTAGATGTTCTGTAAGGTTCCTGCAAAACAATAGAGAATACCTCAACATCTTAATTCTTTTTATTCTCTTCCAATTCTTCACTGATATACTCTTGCATATTTGCCTCCTATTTGTCATTATTCTTTTCCTTGTTATACATTTTCAGCTTGTACATCTCTCTGTAACTAACATGACAGTGATGGACGCAGCTGAATTTTATAAGCTTCTGGAAGGCTGTGGAGTTTTGATGACCTAACATTCATCACAGACCTACACTTCTTTTGGCATTAGTTTTCTAACCAGAACCTCTTGGCTAGGATCCCAACTGGTAGAGTGAATTCATATTGCAAATATCACCCTGAAATTTGTGCTTGGTAGTTAGCATGTAATACATTCGGAATAGACAGTATTTGTGTGGTGAAGACAGTTTACTCATTTGGCACAAAAAGATATGATAATGCCATTCATCACAAAAACATACAGATGGCAGTTGGATTGTTCATATTCTATATTCTCTCTGTCAAGTAAACTTGTCATGTTTGTTTTTCATGATGATTTATCTGATGCTGCCTGGTGGGCAACTACAGTGCTAAAAGCCCTGAGGGGACAGAGAACACAGCCTGGCAAGCATTCCAGGACTTCTCTGATGTCCAAATTCACACTTCCACTAAAAGCTAACACATTTCCAAATGCATTCTTGTCTATTCTGACTTCCTTTCCTGAGATCTCTCCGACATCTTTCATCCTGTTGTCATCTGGAAATATTTTATGCTTCTGCTTGAACATCAGTTCAAGCATAGATCTCTTTCAAAAGAAAGATCATTCGGAAGACATTTCTTGAATTTGCTGTATCTATTCTCTTCCTTGGTGTATGTTCAGTGTGAGATCAGGAAAATCTGGAAGATGGATTGATTGACAGACTGACAAATTCTACCTAATTAGTACTCAGCAGATTTAGCCAGTCATCTTCAGCACTTGAAGCAATGTTCTTTCTACCAATGTAAGATCTTCCTTTTCTAATAGTAAAGACCTGAAAATCTGCAAGAGTCAAAAAGAATTATTCAATGGTATTATGTCTCTCAACAAGTTTCAACAAGTGCAAAAGGGATAAGATATAAACTACACAAAAACCAAGCATAAAAGAATAGTGGATTTACAAGAAAAATAACATAAATAGCAAAAATAATATTAGGAGCACAATTTGCATTTGAATACTATCTTGGAAAAAAAAAGACTTTGAAAGATTATTACACTCTAAAAAAATCTGCCAAACAATACCAAGAAATTACTTATTTAAGATAGGTATACTTCAGAAGCAGTTTATCATCACCTGCACTACTAGACTAAATGAGAGTAAATTTTTTTAAGAAACCCCACACTTAAAAAGACATTCTCCCAGTTAGTTCGAACTAGGGTTTTTTTCATGAAACAAAAACAATAACAAAATTATCTTAATAAACTCCCATCAACAAAAAGGTAATATACCCACCAACCACACCCACCACCACACACACTATATTGTTTCAATATCAGATATACAAAAATACATTTGCTATGGCTAAGCCAGAAACTGAGCCACAAAAATGGCTTGCCCCATACAATACAGGAGATGTACAAGAAATGCAGGAATAAAATTCAATTCTTGCAGAAGATCCTGTTTTAACCACATCATACACTTTAGGAATTGCCTGTAGTAAAAAAAAAATCATACAGACTTTTTTCTTTTAAAAATTAAAAAGCTCTAACATAGGAGAAAACGCCGTTGTCTGAGTTTTCGAAATGCTTTCGGCTTTATGCTTGCCTAAATGTGAACAGAAGTTGCCCTATAAGTTTTAGAAATACTTGGCTATCCACCAAACACTGCACTTACGTAAGACCATATAATCACCTGACACTTGTAGCTGCCTCACTGATTTTCCAAGAATTTTAATCCTCTTTTCCTGAAACTATCCCTTTAGTGAGAAAATGTATTTATTCTATTACTTATATACTGGCTTTGCAGATAAACAGTTTCATTTATCAAACAAGAGAATAATATTTTCCATTCTCGGGCATGAGAAATCAAGAGATTTCTTTGTACAGCAAAGTACAAAGTGTGGTTTGTCATATACAAGGGCCCATTCCTCAGCTGTGCACTCCCAGGCTGCTTCTACACATTTAAAAGCCTTTCTACAGAATAATGAAGCTTTCCAGCTGTTCTCTTCTGCCAAGCAGCCAGACCATCATGCCAGCAAGTAATGCACATGGCTGGTGCACTGCAATTAGGACACTGTGCAAAGAGCAGACCAGAGATAGCTGCTTGATGTTTGGAGGCAAAAGTAACCTGAACTTTAGATTACTAGAGATTTTGGTTTTAGAGAATGTTTGAATATGTAACTAACCTATTCACTTGGCTTTAGTTGTATTTTACGTTAGATATAAAAAGTGACAAATAAAATCCCTAGCCCCATGAAGTCAATGGCAGTTTCAACTGCAGATTTCAAAGAAACCAAAATCTGTCTCATTATTGCTCAAGATGCTTCTAACTACTGACTATACAACTGGAGCTATTAATTAACAATGATTTTGGTGTCTGGTTTTTTGCATGTGTAATTTACACTTACATCCTTTTTAATAATTAAATGTCCTAAAGTGACAACAGAATGCATTAAGAAGTGTCTAAACCACAAATTGTGGGAAGTCAGAACAATACTCCAGGGAATTACCACTTAAGAAAAGATTATTGCATGCTTTTACACAACAGAACAGTATCAGAGATAGGCATGCAACTCTGCCTGCCTAGAGACAGAAGGGGCAGCTGAGATGGGCAGAGAGCAAGTGTTGTGCCTTTAGCCAATGGTGAAGTAGTTAGATAACTTTCTACCAATTATGTTAGAATATGCAAACCTTCTGATGTGTATAAATGTCTATTCTGTAAACAATAAATTGTTACATTTCGGCACCCGATGAACACGCAGCACACGTGTAATCAATGTCGCCCTGGCCGTCCCGACTGCGACAGAACAGATCGGTTGAAACTGGAAGGGACTGCTGAAGGCCTTTGGTTCACACTCTCATCAAATAGAGTTAACTACAGCAGGCCATATTTGCTCAGATTTTTAATATTTCTAAGGACAAAGACTCCACCAGCCCTCTGGACCGCCTGTTCCAGAGTTTGACCACTCTTAAAGTAAAAAAATATTTTTCTTATTTTTTATTTCAGTTTGTGCTCATTGCCTCTTGTCCTCTAACTTCTTTGCAGTGGTGCCACCTTGTACATATATTGGTGGAATATTTGGAAATCTCCATTGTTGCAAAACCACAAGCATAACTCCACTTCAGCTGTACAAAAGATCACTCAAAACATAATTCACTGTCAATAACTAGTTTATCAAAGCAAATTTAATTTCCCACCATACTCCTACATAAGCACTTCTCACTATTACTCATTCAAGCAGTTTTTCCCTAGAAAAGATCTATCTCATAACACTTCTATACTGTCTGAGGTTCTTCTCAAAGGGCTTGTCAAACAAAAGGTGTGGAGGGTAGATGATGAAATAAGCTGTGCCTGGAAAGTCAGAGACAATTCTTTTAAAAAAAGTTTTATAACCACATGATCCATAAAGTAGGAGGAAAAGGAGGAGAACATGAAATTAATGGCTGGGAAGAGCCACTGACCTCTCTATAATGAGCAACTACCATTCTACGCTTTCCAGCACTTTCCTCCCTTAACATCAGCAAAGCAGCAATAGAAGTACTACAGGCTGTACACAGAGTGCTGCAGCTCTGACACAGGTGGAACAGAAAGTGACTGCTCTCAGCAGCTACTGGCATCTGCTTCTTTTGCCTATGTCCAAAGGCAGACCTCTGTGGAAACTTCTCTAGTCCAAAACCAACTGGTAATTTGTGGCTACACCAGGCATTTCATTGTCCTAGCACTTGTCCAGACACAATGGCTAAGGTAAGACAAGAGCAAGAGGCACAAAGCAGTGCACAGGGACTTTATTGCCACCTTGTCCCATTCCGCCGTGACACAACACAACTACAAGCCATCGAAGGATGTGTTAAAGAAACTTTGTTGTCTGGCCATCCAGGAGCCACTCTGGCAGTCACACTTGCACCAGCCGAGCTGGGACTGAGGCCCCTTTGCAGCTACACACCCAACACTCACACAATCAGACCAGGTTTCCTTACCGGCTCGATGCCAGGTTTTTCCCATAGCAGAGACTCAGACCTCTAGATCCCTAAAATATTTTAATCGTGGTGCAACAACAAATAACAGCTCGAGCTGGTGTCTCCAAGGAGGGGCCACAAACAAAGGAAACCCTGGGCTTTTATAACCTCACGGGCTAAGTGCAAGGTAGTCTGGAGTCTTCTAGCTGAGGCCTCAGCCCCTGCCATGTCTCCAAGTGTCCATCCCCTGGCTGGGCCAGAGGTCCCTGTGCCCTTTGTTATGCAAAGGGTGGCAGTTCAGAGCCTCTTGGCTCAGGCTCCTGCCCCTCCAGAGCTCAACCTGCGGTTCCCATTGCAGCTGTACCCCGAGATACTGGCACTGAGTGTATTCCTCAATAGATGGAGTACAAAAGGACAGAAATTAGCCACTTAAAAGCAAGTACAACTGCAGGAATACTTCTCTGTGTGAGCGTAAGGGAGTCCACATTCTTGCCTAACACCTGAAACACCCACAACCTCTAATACAGTCGAAGCTTTGGTGACCTACAACTCAGCTGCCTTCCATGGGGATTAGGCAGATCAAGTATGGAAACTGTCCTGTGGTACTCATGAAACTCAAACTCTGACAACAAACCAAAATAAATTAAAGTTGCATTTATTTAGTAAAACTTCCTGCCTAATTGAAACAGTTATGCATTATAGAATGAAAACAGTTAAAAAATTAATCTGTTGCTGTGTTACTAAAAAATAGTTTATTCTTTTTGCTGTGTTCAAGAACTACACTCTTCTGCTGAAAACTGAATCTCCTCAATATCAAAGGCAGTTTTTAAAGCTTCACTGCCAAACTTACACTAAATAATTATTTGAAGGGTTGACAACAATCTCTATTTTTGTCTTTAACTTTATTTTCCTGAAAGTGCAGTTCTTTTGCATTCAAATGTATGTTGCTTCTGGGATACACTATGTATGACAGGAAGTAATCAGAAAATTGTTTACAATCTTAGACCTTTAGTTTTGTGCAAATAGAGCTGACTTCAGTTTCTCACTTTAAAGATTTTTTTACAAATAATGCAGTTGTTAACAGCCAATTTTCTAGTAGGAAAACTAAACATCATTTCAAACTATGATATTTTGTTTTCTCCATCTCATCTGAAACATTGTTCCCAATTAGTTTATTAAACACTGAATAAATATATCTCTGGCTCAGCACATTTACCAGGTTAAGCAGGAATTCAAACTTACTTGCTTCTAAGGGTCAGGCCTGCAGGAAAACATCTGACTGCAGATATGTGAATATTCTTCTGCATCATGAGAAGCACATTCTGGCCAGAGAATCCAGCTTGACCAGCAGAACAGGCATATCAAATCCCTCTAAAATTCCCATGTCCTATCAACCTAAAATGGGAAATGCTGAGAGTTGAATTCCATGAGATAAAGCATGTTATGTCAGCTGTTTCCAAATTAATTAAAATAATTCCAATTTTAGAGATGCATGTTTCTGTGTCTGTCTGTACCTTGACTGAGTACTAAAAAAAACCAAACTTTTGTTCTATCTGGAATGAAAGAAAAACAGAAATTAGATGCTGCCTTAGAAAAAGTAGCAGTGATTCTGACCAGAAGGCCACTGTACACCAAGGAGCCAGGGACCCACACAGCAGTTAAGCAGAGTGGGTTTACCAGCCCCGTGCTCCACACCCAGCCTGGTCTTCAGGCCTGCACTGTGCAGCACCTTCCCCCTGACTGCAGGATAAACCCAATCAGCACACTGCAACCAACAGCTCCCACTTGGTACCAGTGAGTCCACCCCCTGCGTGTCCTTCCCCTTATCTAAAAGTGCAACAAGCAGTTTTTAAGTGAACATCCTTTCTGTTAGATAATACAAATTATGAATCAATGAATCAAACTCTTCACTTGTAATAAAAGCCTATAATAGCTCAAACAACTGAAAAAGGGCAAACCTTTGAAAATCGGACCTGCACAGCACACTTTACACTGATCACAGGCAAGATAATTGACTGACATTTTTGGAATGCAGAAAAGCACACTGTGCCACTTTTACAGACAGAAGTACAAATGGGGCAAAAGTAGTAATTTTTTTTTGTTTTTATTTAAGGCACTTTTTACTCTCTTAGTTTAAAACTCTTTTTTTGTTTCAGAAAACTAAATAGAGAAGCTAATGCAAATATTAGAGAAGCTAATGCAAATATTTTTTAAAAGGTTGTAAAAACATTGTTCACAGGTACATACATATATTTTCACGCATATATTTTATTTTAATAGAATAGTAATATGTAAACTGTAGGAATGAAGTATGAAGTGGAAAAAATAGTGGAATCTAAAGTAAAACCCAGTATTCTGAAAATTAAAATTTAAAAAAAAATCAAGTGACTCGAACATCTAAGACAATGACATCATACAAATCCTTACTTAAAAGCAACAATCAATAATTCTATAGGCATTGTTATTGCTTACATAAATCACCTTAAAATTATAATTTTAAAGCAAGATTTCTTAATCTAGTCATTCGAGGGAGAAACTACTATTTGCAGTAAGAATTGATAAAAGCATTATCGCTTTCTATTGAGATCTACAGAAAGCAGGTCATCATTGCAAAATAAAGCAGTACCAAGACTGTGCTCCCAAAAAAAGTTGTAGACACAGGGAAATCTGAGCTATGGTGCAATCTGAACAAAACCTATATTTTAAGTGACACCAGATAGTAGAAAGCAGCTACATCCATGACTTTCCAACTTGACACCAACTGTAAAGAGTGAGAAGAATGACAGCTCAGTCCCACTAATGTAACTATCAGAGATATGCAGGATGTGTTTGGAAAAGATACATTACCTACCTTCCCTTTTGCTTCCTCCTTCCCAATAATTATTTATTCTACCTAAACTTCCCTCTACAAATACCTGGTATTTCTCTTACAATGTAAGTATTTTTGAATGAGAAAGACATGTGGATAAATACGATTATAGGCTGATGCCCTCTTTGTTCCTCACTCTTGACAGGTAGACTCTGCTATGCTGTAATCTGTCAGCATATAGTTTATTCAGAAACTTTTCATTCTAATGTATTACTGTTTACTTAACCATAACAGTTTACTTAGTTACTATGTCTAAGATAAGACTCAACCCTACAATCATTATTATAACCTTCTTTTAAGCCTGGAATCAATTACTGACCTAACTATTAATTTTGTTAATGATGTTGCAGAACATTCTGCAATGATGCAGAAAAATTCTGAGAGACTGTTACCCTCAGGCATTAGTCCCGTAACCACCAAAGTTTTTCCCTAATCATTTGTATTAAGGTCATCCAGGTACCAAGAAAAAGAACCCCTGAGAGTTTGGGGTTTTTTTTTTTAATAAATCAGAGAATCATTGTGGTTTGGAAGTACCTCCAAAATCATCAAGTCCAAGCTTTGACTGTTCACCACCTTGTAAACTAGACCATAGCATGCACTTTTTGGACACTTCCAGGGATATTGACTCCAACACCTCCCTAGGCAGTCCATTCCAATGCTTAAAAACCCAAATGTTTAAATAGAACAAACATGTTCCGCCTCCTATTTCTATAATTAATAATAAATATTTACATCTAGTCTACACAGTTAACTTTTGTCTTAGATTTATGGCTAGGAATTGAGGTATTAAAGCAGCACCAGCAGAACAATGAAATATTACAGGAGCCATGAAACATAGTGAACCATACATCAAATCTCCACAGTTGAGAGCCCTGGGACACAAACCAAGCACTCTGTAACAAGAAGGCTCTGCAGTGAGTCACAAAGCAAAACAATGGCAACAGCTTGTCAAGTTTTCAGCTCTTCAGTGAAGGGCAAACATGAAGTGGGTGCAAGGTGGGGCTCTCTGGTGGGCTATCAATACTAGATTAGCAAAACACAAATGTGAAACAGATCCACATGTCAGCAACCCCCTGAAAAACAGCAGGATAAGCTGTTCACTTAAAACATTGTGATTTTTTTCATTAGAAGTAGAAATATAAATACAATATGTGATTTTAAAAATACTGGTATATGCATGAGTTTATCACAGTCTTTCAGCTCTGGCAAAACCCTTCATGGAAAATCAGGAGTTGAAGGACACAAATCATTAAAAAAGATCCCTAAAACGTAATGCTTATATGTAGTATGACAAGGACAGAACATGTAAGAGAGACAGAATCCATTTGGGATGGGCTACTTACCACAGAGCCATCTGCAAGAAAGTGTGATCAGCCTAGACTCAATATGACTGAAACTTGGAGGAAAAAAACCCAAAAACACTGCTATTGCTTTTTCAGGAATGGAAAAGAAATTAAATGAAATGTTCTTTTGTCTCTATAGACAAATATAGAATATTTGTGGACAACAGCCAAAGACCAGGTACTCAATTATCTTCTTGCACAAATAGTGAAGGAGAAAGACAGGTGGGAGAAAGACTAAAACACAATGTTCTTTATATACTGAAAGGAAGAATTTGAGTGCTTGCTTTTCTCCTGTATGATCTTGTGTTGCATTGAAAAAAACCTAATGGTCTCCCAGTTCAACCCTGTCATTTGGTGTCTTTGGCAGAAGTGAAGGTATATATTTCCATGCTTGTAGGAAAGGCTGAAGAGATGTGGTTGCCTATAGTGCACAGTGTGCTGCTGGGTGATGCTACTGATGTTCAAGAAACTAACAGGCCATAAGTAACAGTAAATAGGTACAAGACAAAGTAGAAAGGGGATATTGAATAGTCAGAATAAAAGGTAACATTCATTTTGCTGCTAAGAACTAAGTTATTGCCAATTAGGTGATTTAATTAGATGTCTTCTGGCACCTTGATTAAGTTTAAAGTAATCGCTTTTTGTCCAGCTCAGATGTTCTTCACATAACACTACATTCAGTAAAGAGTACTATTCATAGTTTTGAAAAAAAAATCATGTATTGCCTATTCTCATTGACATGAAGTCTTTGCCCAACACTCTAAAATCTCTGAAGGAAGGACATCCATCAGATAAGGAAAAACTGGATATACATGCAAACTCTGTGGAACTCTATGAACAAGAATTATCTATTACAAGGAGCAGTTGTTCCTCTGATCCCAAAGAGCTAATCTAAGAAGAATAATTTAACCCAAATTTTGCAGCTTTAACAACTCCTTTTGAATTTTAAAAGACTGGCAACAATTTTACCATTATCTAGAAACTTAGTGATTTATCTAGTACTAGCAACACTGATGGTCACTATCTGGTTATAGGCAAAGGTACTCAATAAAAATGGTCCATAATATGATACCCTATTCCAGCCTGAAGTCCAGTCCAGTAATAACAAATAAGGGGCTTTTCCCCTCACTTACCACTATAAGAAGGCTGCCAAGTATTTTCTGATTTCTATATACATTCATTAAAATGTATTTTAATTGACTGAAACTCTGAATTTAATTCTACATTTATTACTGACCAACTAGAAAGGAAAGGTTTTTTCCAAGAGGCTATATATTAAGCATAATATTTTTCCTCCATTTTCTCTTGACTTAAGATTTGATTTTACAACACAAGCATACTTTTAATGCAAATATGATGTAATTACTGTAATTTTTCTCTTTTTTCACTCGTATAAGAGAGAAGAACAATAATTATTATAAATTAAAAGAGGCTGCTCCTATTTGGTGACTATATTCAAAATCAAATATATCTCAATATAATTTATCTCAGAGAATGATCATAAATAGATGCAAAACATCCAACTTGATAGGAAGGGATATATTAGAGAATATATATATATATTCTCTCAGGGAAAATATTAGAGAAAATATAAACAGATACCAACATAAATTGTTCTTTAAATACCAAATTAGAACACAGAACGCACATCTCAAGCATTACTTTTTCTTTTGCTATACATTATTTTTAAAACAATCAGCTAGTACTTTTCCTTTAATGTAAATAAATTAACACACAGAAAAAATGTAATATATGCAACACAACTGTTAGCCAACAACTTTCAGCTGAAGGAAAACATCCTGATAAGCTGACTTATTTGCTTTTTGCACACCTTATTAGCGAGCAATTTTTATTAAAAAAAAAGTCTTTTTCAATTGAAGTCTTTTTAGTATTTCCTTCACTATTATTCTGCTTTTTGTTCATTATGCAGTTACAGTCCTGCACTAAGAGCTCCTGCACTTTATCTCTTTAAATTTATTACTTCACTCTGTAAGTGCATTGCTATTTGAATAATTACAATTAATATTAATAGGAGCACATATTCCACTGAATATTTAGCTATTTTATCACTCTGGAGATTATATGCAGCTCTCTTACCAGGCAACACTGCCTGTAGGAAAGAGTCCAATCAGTTCAAAGTTTTTCTTCCAAAGAAAAAGACAAATATGACTCATGTCATATCTGCAGCTAAATTACTTTTTTAAACTGGAACAAATTAAAATAAAACCCTCTTGATCACATTTTTAAGTTTGTTGCCCTGCACACATAGAAACATTCAGCTATATTTTGGAATGCACAACCACGTATCATCACATACGGGAAAAGAAAAAATATAACGAACATGAAAACAGGGAAATGAGTGACTCCACCCATTGGTGTTTCCAGGACAGTCACTGTATTTCCACAGTTTCAAAGTATAATTGCTGGACTTACCAAACCCCAGAAATGCAGCAGCATTGTTGCAACTCCTTAGAAACTCTACTCAGGTCACAAAACAGACAACACCGTGTGCTTAGAATTCACAGCCTAGAGTTCTCTTAACTGTAGAATCCAATTACCATTCTGTTAAAAAAAAAAAAAAAAAAAGAAAAGAAAGAAAAGAAAAGGGGAAAAAAAGAAGGGAAAAAAAAAACCACAACAGAAAAAAAGGTAGCAGGCCTTGCAGTATTCTGTTACATTACAGCCAGAATAACAGAAGGAGGTGAGAAAACAAATGCCTCTCATACAGCAACCTATTATTGCTGCGTATCCCCATTAAACAAAAAAGATTCAAATCAATGTATGGCAGAAAAGTGATGCTACCAGCAAGAGACAGGGTTATTGAAAACAAAGATGATTCTGCTCTGTTCCTGGTAAAGTCATGCCACTGTGACACAGAATTCTGTTCTCTGTACAAACAGAAATGATGTGCAAGAATTAGCCCAAGGAACTGGGCAGTTAGCAGGAAGTAACAGATCCTCATTTGTAATCCATGCTCCCAAGACTATTTAGACTCATGCGGTCACTCTTTAAGATACATTACTTAGAGGGAGGTGAAGGGTTTGAGCACTCTCAGACAGAAACAAACTGAATCTTCCAACTCCTATATCAGTAATCTAACAAATAGGTTGTTAAATAAAAGGTTATTCAATCTCTCCATCATTCATGTTAAAAGCAAGCAACTACACCAAACTAAGAATCTCTGAATATGAGACTGACTGGTGTGGCCTGAGAACACTTAAAAAACAGAGTCCGTGGACATTTCAGCTGAGGACTGTAAATGGTTGAATAGGAAATAGGTGCTAAACTGCTCTAGCTGCTGCACACTAAATGTGCACACAAGTAAAATCCAGGACACTCTAAAGATATAAATTAGAATCAAGGAAGAGCCTTGTGATTTTAGGCACTCCTTTGTTAGGCAGCAGCTGTGTGAGCTGTGATCGCATTTTTTGACTTAAGCACCTGAATTCTCCCTAAATCCTACCTTAGGTATTTAAGTCCTTTATTGGATCAAGCCAATAAACTCTCTCTGTCTTTACCTCCTTAAGTATTCTAGATCCTATTATGTTTTGCCTCCCTTTTTATTTTAATGAGATCTTTATCTTTCTAGAATGTAGTTAACTATTTATCCTATGTGTGGTCACTTTTTTATACTCACTAGTGCATACATAATTACTGTGGGCCATTCTTCAAAGGTGCTGAGAAACCATAGCTCAAATTTTCTCAAGGGGAATTAAAATCCCTTGGAAAATCCACACTGTGTTGTACAGGAATGCTAGAGACAGTGGCAGCAGTCTAGCTTTGTTCAGCTCACCTCAACTAACTTTTCAGATTAAGCTACCAATGCAGCTCTGTGGACTCGTATCTAAAAAGAATTACTCAAAACCAACTTCTGCCCAACACTGTGTTGCACAAACAAGAATTAGTGTTTGTTTTACTGCAGTGATGTTGGGCATTTTCCATTCAAAAATCTGTCTGCTGGAACTATCTCACTAGGCTATTGCTATGGAGCCAGGAGGTGACTTTTGACAGGAGATGGATTTCCCAAACTCAGTTTCTTGTTCCACTACAGGGACTTTACCAGATTAGAGGCATGTGGGGACTACTCCCATAGTGAAGCTATTCTGGAACACACAGAAATCACCCATGCCATCTTCCTGGATATTTGGAAAATGCTTCTCATAAAAACCATCCATGTTTTGTCAGATTATTTGAACAAATACTGTTCTACAAAGCATTCCCTTCCTGATTAATGGGTAGGGGTGACTTTTTTTTTTCTTTTAATTTGAAAAAGTGTTTTGCTGGAAATTTTCAACTAGGTGTAATAGAAACTGTGAATTCATTTCACATATGCTACCTCAGAGTCACCAACTGGCACAGTAAGTAAGTAAAAATTTATGATATGAAGCAATCTAAGGACATTCCCCAGCAGTTAACACATGGAAGGCATGAATGTGCATAAACCATTTACAAGTTGTTATGTTGCACATTTTCATTCTGAAACAATTACAAAAATATTACTAGAGAGATGTTAAATGTTGCAGAGAAGGAATTAGTATAGCCATTTTCACAGGGCTGTTTGAGGTTTTGCTTTTGTATATGGATTTTTAAAAAAACAATAAAATGGTATTAAGCAAGAATTTTATCAGTAGTAATAGGCTGCTCTCCCATGAGAGGATTCAACCTAAACTCAGCCAGTCTCTTCCCATTTAAAGCCATCACCAAAGGTTTAAACATGGCCTGTTTTATCCTTTACTGGATCCACTTCAAGTGAAACATGCTCAATTCAGCTGAAGGACTAAGAATGCCAGAACAGCCATTTAGGAGTGAAAAGCAAAGTAATGGTTTAAATAGTCATAATCTCTTGGAAGTCCCTAGCCCCATGCATAGGACTTCAAGGAGCCCCTCCTGCATGGATGCTGTCATTGCTTCCAGAGGACAGGGCAGTAGCCATAAGCACTTCCTCTGTTTAGCGCTAGCAGAGAAGGCTCAAGGTGGATAAATTTGGATTTTGCGCCTTTCTTTCCCCATCCCATTTTTGCAAGCACAGAAGCAGTGGCTAACATGCCTCTCTGCTACACATGAAATAGGTATGGATATTTTGCTCCACCGACAATAGTTGCCTTCTCTGTCAATCCTGCTGGTGTGTTGGGGGTCCTAACCTGGGCATGGGGTTAGGTAAATGCCTTATTCCTGTTGTCTTTCAATGAGAGACATTCCCTCTTCTTCCCTCACACTTCTCTAAAGTCTTCTTCCCAAAGTGAGTTTGTACTTTTTCTGAGGACCTGGGAGATATTTTGATTGTGGTCCTCATGACCTTGCTGAGATGAGACATGCTGAAACTTCACTGTGTAACAACAACTGAGACTAAGTAGTGGTCTGAATAGGTGAAAAGTTTAGATAGTAAAGAGAACAGTTGACAAACTGCTCGCTTGTTTCCTACTACTAACCTTCTTCTGTTCTTCAGACTGAATCCAGTCCTTTGCTGTAACAGCCTAGCGTGCCAGGTAATCCCTGTGCTGGCATTAACAAGCACTGTTTCACAGTGTGTAAATCCTCTCACTGCTGCCCAGAAACCATCTCATAATCTCACCAGATTCTCACAATCATTTTCTTAATATGTAGTCTAAATTTCTTTTGATCATTAAGCTTTTCTCATGTGTCATTTCATATCTGTCCTTATAGATCACTTACAAAGGGCAATCACGTTCCCTCTGCATCCTCATTTTGGTAAAACAGTGGGGCAACAAGCAAGTATTTCTCCAATTCTTGTTGTACAGTAAATCTTGTGTTCCCAATTACCTTTTGTTGCTTTTGTAACAGTTATGCTTCCTCATTTTTTACAAATAACCTGACCAGAACTGTGTCTTGTGTCAGTAAGACAGTTCACCACAGTCATGTACAGCAGAATGAATAATTCCTTATCTCAACAGTAAAAAACCAAAAAAGTAGGATTATATCAGCTTTTTTATAGCTCTTTCTCATCTTCTATCATTTCCCAATTATAAATTCTCAGGATCTAGCAATAATTTTTTCAATAGATGTGCATACTTTGGCACTTGCACAGCTACGCTTTTTTCCTTTCTATTATCCCAGGCAGGGATAATTATCAAGCAGGTCTCTTTCTCCCTGTCTGACATTTTTCTCCTCAGTTTATTGACAGCATTTACTTACTTGCTGCCAAAACAAATGATCAATTTCCTACTTTTTGTGCCAGGGTCACTGATGAAAATGTCAGGTAAAATTAGCACCAAGGCTGATCCTCAAAAAATGCACATTCAGAGTACTTCCAGATAGGAAGCTCTTCCTATCACACAATCCATTTCCACATGCCTTTTAATAGGATCTTTCAGACCTGATAACTTTTTAGCAATTCCATCTTACCCTCTATTGGTAAAAATTCTCCATGTGGCCCAGTATATTAAATGCTTTACTCAAGTCCAAGAAACAAAAGCCTGACCACTGCCTGTCTGCAGAATATAACTTCTGTTACAAGAACAAAAGCAGACTTCATTAGGTTGGCTTAGTTTACATTCAGTAAATTGATGTTTTATTTTATCCTATAATCCATTTATTCCATTCATGTCTTTCAATAATTTTTCTCTTGAAAAACGTGTTCTACATCCCCAACATATTATTGAGGTCAGCATAATTGACCTATACTTCCTGGATTCCATTTTCTTCCTTCTTGTAAGCAATACTGTGCTTGCTGATCTATAGCCAGTGTCCCAGATTTTTTTGAAAATCTGATGGTCATAGCTGTCAATTCTGACACATTTGGAAACAATCAGCTCAGCTTCCCCTAGCTGATATTTTCTTGTATCTTCAAATAAAATCTGTTCCAAACTTTCACATCAAACCCTTCATACATTCTACTTTTAACCTCAGAGGTCAACTTTTGTCCTTTGTATTTTTAAAACGAAGTGTTGTTATCATCATCAAAGTGAGAGAAATCTCATTCAGACAAATCTCAAAAGTGCTATTAAATCTACTGAAAACAAGTGTTTCCTGGGTGGAGAAAAAAAAAAAATCAGTCCATAACACTGGTATGTTAAGACTGAAAACAGTAATTTTTAGAGATTAGCTGAGACTTCCCAGCATCACATGCAAACTAGCATTCTGCTAACTGGAAAGAAGGAATGGGGATCAGCATCTGCTGTGAGAATGGGAGGAGAAATGGAAAAGGGCAGAGTTTTGACACAACTCAGCTGTATCTCCCGTGCAGGCAAAATTACTTGCAAGAGCACAATGTGCTCAACTTGTGTATTGCCATTCTTCCAGTACCCAAAAGTTTCTTTGAAAGCCATAGCAGAGCCAGGGAAGGAGGCTCCTATTTTCTCAGATGTCTGCCCAGAAATGAGTCAGGAGTTGTCTTGGACATCCCTAGAGCCCAGGTGTCTTCCCATTTTACATTCTTTACATCCTCACATCCTTGAAGTTCTCTGAGATCTATAAAGAGAAGTCCTTCTATAAGTTTAAAGGAAGAAATTCTATTTAAAATGTTTCAAAGCTTAGATAGTAAGCCCTCCAGATGCGAAAACTGCAGTAACATCCAGGGGTAATGCAGTGGAGTAGAAAGGAAAACTCAGACTTAAGCTTTCCATTTACCACTAGCAGTATGCATCCCTGCAGCAGTTAAAAAATATCTTACCCTCATTTATCCATAGAACCGTAGAATCATTAGGGTTGGAAAAGACCTGCAAGATGAAGTCCAACCTATGACCTAATACCACCATGCCCACTAAACCAAAACATGAAGTGCCATGTCCACACACCTTTTAAATACCTCCAGGGATGGTGACTCCACTGCTGCCCTGGGAAGCCTGTTTATCCTGGGTAACACAAAAATTCTGGTATCCACCTTTTCTCCAAAAATGCCTTTTTTGGCTTCTTGGTGTTTTGCCTTCTTTAGAGATACTAGAGATACTAGAATTGCTAGAGATTAATGACTCAAACATTTGATCACCTGCTGTGACTGCCCAGTTGCTCTAAGAGACTGGCCTATTGGAGCTAATGGCTCAATCAGCAGTGTGCTTTGCTAAGGCTGTGCAGAGTGTCCGCCCATGTGTTGAGGGCGTGCACACCTACCACCTCAGGCTACAAGCTGGATGTTGAACAAGATAAGGAGAGAGGCAAATCCTTGTAGGTAGGGTAGTGTTTCTTTGTCCTTACAAAAACACCTCACTTGTGATAACTCCCCTCGAGGAAGCACTGGGACAATTCACACATAGCCTGAAGATACTCATCTCTGCTGATGGACCATAATGGATCTACCTGTGCTGATGTAACAGGCAGCTGTAACATCTTAGAAGTTGTCAAAGATTCCTGAAATGTCCTCTGATCCAGTATTACATCATCCAGTTTAGAAACCCCCGCCCCACGGGAGGTACAAGGGGCATTCCCACCTAGCCTAAGCCAAGTCAGACCAATTGACTTCACTCAACACTGGGTTTTCCTCCCTCACCACAGGGGACTTTCCTGACCATCCAGGGCCTCCCTCACCACCTGCACCAACAAACATTGAAATTGCAACAACCAAGTCTTATTGCTGGATCCAACGGGTGTTTTGTGGGTCCTTCCAACCTCCTGTGGGGTCCGCAGCCCTGCTCTGACTGCCTGTACCAGCACCACAGCCTCACTCCAGCCCCACACAAGCATCTGCTGGTATTGAATCCTAGCAATCTGCGATTTCCGGCCAGCGCAGACTCTCCAACCATTCCCGCCAGGTTTTCTGGGTGGGGGGAAGGCAAACGATGTGGAAGGATGGCCATCTTGTCTTGTCCTGTGGCCACATGTGGGTTTTTTTGCAGTTGGAGGAGGCCGGCTGCTATCTTGATTTGGTCTGGTGGGCAGGGCTTGGGAAGTTTCTCCTCATCAGTAGGTTTAACCCAATTTTATCAGTACTGTTATCAGCATTCTTCTTGGTAAAGAATTTTTTCACTTACATCCAGGTAAATTTTGACTCTTTCTCTGTATTGGAGAAACCAGGCGTACTGAATCTGAGGAAGGAGACTTCTGTCTGGGGTCTTTGCCCCTCCAAATTGTCTTAAACAAGAGACATTGTTCCAATGCTTAACTCCTCTTTCGGTGAAGAAATTTTTCATAGTGTCCAACCTGAACCTCCCCTGTTGCGGCTTGAGTCTATCTCCCCTTGTCCTGTCACTAGTTGCCTGGAAGAAGAGGCCAACCCTCATCTAAGCACAACCTCCCCTCAAGTAGTTGTAGAAAGAGATAAGTCTCCGCCAAACCTCCTTTTCTCTAGACTGAATCATGCTAGTATCCTCAGCTGCTTCTTGTAGGGCTTATATTCCAGACCCTTCCCCATCTCCACTGCCCTTCCCTGGACGCACTCCATGTCGTGGTTTTAAGTAGCCAGAGTTTTTTATTAGCTGGGGGGGGGCTAGGAGAGAGGCTTCTTTAAGAAGCTGCTGGAGTTTTTCTCTGCTCTAAGCTAGCCAAGGTCGACTGCTAATGCCTCTGTGATAACATATTTAAGAAGGAGAAGAAAAAAAAA
>WEIV01030234.1:109515-141877 GCA_013390005.1 Calyptomena viridis
TGCGCACCAGCGTCGTCCTCAACCGGCTGGCGGAGAAGTGGTTCCCGGGCGAGTGCGAGAGGGCGAGGACCGGGAGCCGACTGGAGGAGCTGCTGGCCCAGGGCCGCTTCCGAGAGGTGCTGGGCGCCGCCAGCCAGGCCCTGCGAGCAGGTAAGGCTGGAGGGGAGCGCGCCCTTCCTCCCTCCGCCGGAGCCGCGGAGTCCTCCCCGCTCCCGCCCGTGTTCCGGCGGGACTGGGATGGGCTGGTGGCCGGGGACGGCAGGATCGGGGGGGTCGGGAGTGTGGTGGAATAGGTGGGTGTGCCCTTCTCCCCTGTTGCGAGGCCGTCAGCGATCGAAACGGGTCGGTGAAGAACGTCCGAAGTTTTCTCGAGTTGGAGGGGGTTCCTCTGAGGAACCTCTCCACTGGGAGAGCGCAGCGAAGGGGAGGTGTAGCTGCTTGGCCCTTGGTTGGGCGCCCAGCCTGGTGGTGGGGCACACTTACTCCCACTTACTCCAGAGGTGTCGGGGAGCGTCCCACATGCACTCCTTCGCTTGTGCGGTGGGACTTGTTTACAGAAGAGTTCGTGGGCTCAGCTTCGTGTTGTGTTTGGTAACCGCTGTGCGCGGGCAAGAGAAATTCTGTTGGTGTATTTAACCTTGTTTCCTGAGAGAGAGAGAGACCTATTTTCAGTTTTAAGTGTCACCAAGACAATTCCCAGCAGGCCGGGCCCAGTTGCATAAGCAGACAGGCACGGAGGGGGACAGGTTGTGTAATGGCAGTGACATCATAGGTGGGTGTGGTTGGAGATTTATATAGTGTTGGGAGAGGGTGCAAGAGGGGAGGTAGAGGCACGCTTTTAGGCTGTCCTAAATCCGTCGCACTGTACGTGTCTGGTACCATGGACGCTTGAGATGCCGTCAGTTTTTCAGAGTTAGTCTTTGCAGAAGGAGTCAAATTTGTGTGATTTATATACCTGGATGGATCCAGTGACAGATTCCTTTGTTATTTTTTTTCGACTATGGGTTTTACCACCTGGTGACCTGAGGGGTTCCATTATGATTTGTAGCAGGTTTTTTTCTGTTCAGTAATTTAGGAATTAATAATTTTACAGATTAAGTGTATTACGTTTATACAGTTGTCTGCAGCGGAGGAAGAAAAAAGCTTGCATAAGTCTAATCCTTTCAATCTGTCCTGGGGAGATGCATTAGATCTAGGTCCAGAATAAACTGTTCTCAGTGTAGATTGGATTAAATCGAAGATCTATTTTATATGCTTTTCGGCAGCCTAATTTAAAGAGGTTCATTTTGTGGCCATTAGTTCTACGTTATTTGTCAGGGTGTTTCCAAAGCGTAGGATATAGGATGGATGTGACCTGAGAAAGTGGCTGATCTGTTTTAAATCTTGGAACTGTAAGATGCAGACTTTTTTCCTGAAGTACAGCACTGTACAGGTCACAAAAGGAATCCGTTATTGATCACAAATGTTTATGGGAGTCCTGTTTCATGTTTCAAGATTGCTTTGAAAGAATAAAAGAGGAAATGGATTACGCATTTTTTGTTAATATTTTTTTATGGATTTAATAATATCATTTAGATATCTGTGGGGAAAAAAGCTTCATTCCTTTTTATATGAATCTACATCTTTCATTTTGGCTTTAAAATGTGTTTAAAATCTGAGAACAGTTACCAGCTGTAATGCTTAATCAAAATTTTATTATTCAAATTCACTGCACATGCTAGAGTTAAGTGCTAGAAGCTCAGTTAAGATGCATTGTACAATTCTTTCCTGTGTCAGTAGTCCTGAGAACTATCAATATTCCATGTATTCTGGTAAAGATATTAAAGAATTTCATGAGTCAGAGTGCAGACATACATTAAATGTGAATTCAGAGGTGTGGGCTCACAACTACAAATCGAAGGTGTTTTCAGGCTAATAGATAACAAATTATTAGCTGCTGATGCACTTTCCATCCTCCTCCAGAACATTAATCTTGAAAAAATTTAGAGATGGAAAAGATGTAGCTTAAGAAATGTATTAATGTTTAAAATCATTCATATTCTGTTTCAGTGTTTCCTTACTGCTGCTTCATCTGTTTCTTTTTAATGCAGATAGTTAAAAATTGTGATAAACATAAATCTAATGTCCTAAATAAGGCATTGATGCTAAACCTTTTGTCAAATGGCATCTTTTCATAACTTTCTTAGATTTGTTGAAACATTTGAAAGAGACATATTTACCATGGTGCCAAAGTGATTTTTGAAAAAAAATGAGGAATGTTAACATTCATATAGTTAATATATTTCTTGCAGGGATTGAAACAATTTAGTTAAAGCAAGTATATTGAATAAAAATACAAGTGGTGCTTGCCTTTAATCAAGTGTCCTGAAACACAACTGGGGGGCTTGAGTTTGGTCGGAATCTCAGACTCATTCCTGCTGGAGGAGTCCTCTGGAGGTCTGTTGAGCAATCAGTCTCCTGTTCCAAGCAGAACAAATACTGAGATTGGAGCAGTTTGCTTAAGTTTTGTACAGCTGGATCATGAAAACCTACAAGCTGAAGATTCCACAGCCTCTCTGGGCAATCTGCTCAAAGGTTAATTATCCTCATAACGAAAATTTTTTTCCGTATTTCAAGTCTCTTTCAGTTTATAACCATTGTCTCTTTTGTTCTTCCACTGTGCATTTCGGTAAAGTGTCTTCTAGGTAACCCACTTTTGGATTCTGAAAAGCTGTTGTAGTCTCCTGATGCCTTCAGGAATTGTTTCCTGCTAAACAAGCCCAGTTCTCTCAGCATCTTCTTGTGGGTTGTCTGTTCAGCCCTCACCATTAGGGTGACCCTGTAGTACTGTGTTAATAAATTGTGTCCTAAAGTTTTTCTGCATAGTGGTTGTGATGTGCATGTCTTTTATTTTGAATCATTTGATGTATTATTAAGAACCATATAAAAAGCATGCAGGATCAGACCAGAGGTAGTGCATTTACTGGTATGTTTATACTGACGTTAGCCCAGAGCAGATGCCTTGGAAGTACTATAAAACACAGGAATGCGTATTGAGTAGGTTTTTGTGTGTATACCTTTGTATACTTTCCTATTAATGTTATAATAACAACTGGTACACAATGTTCTACCCTGCAAGTACTTAGTGTTGGTGTCTTTTTTTATTAAAATCGTTTTTCCTCAGGTATGCTAGAAGCGAGGGACTTCTGTATTTATACAAAAAATCTGGTTACTGAAATTGAAATTGTGTTTTTGCTCTGTTTAGTCTTTGGTCCAAAGATTTGAAATTAGTTTGCATCCTCTCTTTAGATGGCAAACACAAAAATATATGCTGAAACATTGCAAAATGCTTTTTTCGTGGCTACAAAGCCTAGAAATGAACATATGGTTACAAAATTGGATATAAAAATTTAGATAGAACGAGAGAATTGTTTAAGTTGGAAAAGACCTTTCAGATCATTGAGTCCAACCTTTAACCCAGCACTGCCAAGTCCACCACTAAACCGTGTCCCTAAATGCCTCCATCTGCACATCTTTTAAATTCCTCCAGGGATGGTGACTTCACCACTGCCCTGGGCAGCCTGTTCCAATGCTTGACAACCCTTCTGGTGAAGAAATTTTTCCTGATACCCAAACTAAACCTCCCTTGGTGCAACTTGACACCGTTTCCTCTCATTCTGTCACTTACGGGAGAAGAAAGCGGCCAATTCTCACCCCAGTACACCCTCCCTTCAGGTAGTTGCAGAGTGATACGGTCCCCATTGAGCCTGCTTTTCTCCAGACTGAACTCAGCTGCTCTTCTTAAGACTTGTGCTCCAGACCCTTTATTTGTTGCCCATCTCTAGACACATTCCAGCACCTCAATCAAAGTCTTTATTGCAGCAAAGAACCCAAACCTGAACACAGTTCAATCTGTCGCCTCACCAGTGCTGTACATGGGAATGATCACTGCCCTGGTCCTGCTGGCCACAAGCCAGGATGCCATGGCCTTGTTGGCCACCTGGACACACTGCTGGCTCATGTTCAGCCAGCTGTCAACCAGCATCCTTTCCTACTGGGCTGCTTTCCAGCCTCTTCCCGAAGTGTGTAGCGCTGCATGGGTTTGCTGTGACCTAAGTGCAGGACCCAGCACTTCGCCTTGATGAACCTCATACCAGTAGCCTCGGCCCATTGATCCAGCCTGTCCAGAGCCCTCTGCAGAGCCTTCCTGCCCTCCAGCAAATCAACACTCCCACACACCTTAATGTTGTCTGCAAACTGACTGAGGGTGTACTTGGACCCCTTGTCCACATTATTGATGAAGATATTGAAAGGACTGGCCTCAATACTAAGCCCTGAGGAACACTACTTGTAATCATCTGCTTTTGGACTTGCAAATATATAGCCCCAATTTGTTACAGGTATTGATCATTCAGTGTCAGTGTTTCCGTGTTCATCAGCAGGTGGGATTCCAGCTACACTCCTTGGTTTAGCCCTTTATTTTGTACTAGTTCAGTTGCAATCATGCATTTCTCTTTGAAAGATAAATGGACAAAATGTCCACCTGCTGTAGACTTGAACTCACATTTTTATCTTCAAACTACCCCTTATTCTTCCCCTAGGAAAGAAGGCTTGAAGTCCCTCAGGTCGTGTTCTACACTTGAAAGTCTGAAAAAAGATGAGCTTCCCCTGATTCTGTGCAAATAGGCAGCTTATCAGAGAACCTGCACTTACTGCTACCTCTGAAGAAAGGAATTTGGTTTGATGCTAACTCTGCTGGACACCTGAGTCAAATACACACAAAAAACTATCTGAAGAGTTTGATCTGAGCTTTCACTTTGCTAGGCTATAGCAGTCACAAAACAGAGAGCCGGGGGAAGGCAGGTTTCAGAGTTGTTCTGCTTGCAGAATTAGTGTTTGAGTTAGTGTTTCCCAGACTTCTGTTAAAACAAACATTATATCTAAAATAAAAATAAAACAAAGCAGATTTGGGAATATTTGTAAGGAAACTGTCAACTCAAAGACAAATCAGGAAGAGACTTTAGTTTCAGCTGTGAATTCTTCTGTGATTTTCTTAACCCTTTCTTTTCCATTAAGATCTTTTTATATATAGCATTGTGGATCTAAATACAAAGTGATGTGTTGGAATTATATAGGAACATTGGCCAGGCTGGCTTTTAAATGTAAAACAGGCTAATGTTGGAAACGTATGAAATGTTGTACTAGACATTTAGAATAGACTGAGATAGAATATCAAATTGAAATGATCACCTCCCTAGAAAGCCTTGTTGAAACAAACTTTGAGAACTATTTGATTTTAGTATTGTTTACAGTAGACCATCATTTGACTTGTTTATCTCATTCAATGAAAAACAGATGTATTTTTAAAAACAATTGAGAACAGAGCAGTGTGCTGGCATTTTTTCCAAGCAATAACTGCAGTTAGTTATGTTACAAAACCATAGTTTTAGTGGTATGGAGATGGGTGTGCTTCCAGTTTAGAGATGCTGTACTGCAAGTGCAAAATGCTGCATGTTGGATGTGAGAACTTGTCCTCACTGAACACATTCTGCTGTTTTCCCCCTATAGAAGTTCCATTAGTGCAGCTCCTCTCAAGAGAGCTGCCACCTGGTGTTAAAGGCTTCCTGGTACTGGCTATCTCTCTCTATCACACAGGGATAAAGCATACTTCTGGTACTTCCCAGATGGATACCACTATGGAAGTGGCATCTTGTAGTGGTTTGACCCTGGGTAGATGCCAAGGACTCATACACACACACACAGTCACACTCTCCCACTCCCCTCCCTGCAAATGGACAGAGGAGAGGAAAGACTAAAATGTTTCACAAGTTTGTGATAAGGACCATAAAAACCTCCTTATTAATTATTTCACAGGCAAAACAGGCTCCAACTTGAAATATTAAGGATTTATTATTGTCAAAATCAGAGCTTAAGAACGAGAAGTTTGATAGATCTTACAGCCACCTTTCTCCCCCACCCCTCCCTCTTTCAGAGATCTCCCTCCTTCCCCCAGCGGCCCGGGGAAAACAGGAGTGGGGGGAGGTTACAGTCATATTTTGTTTCTGCCGCTGTTCAGAGAGGGAGGGTCCTACCCCTGCTTCCCGTGGGGTCTCCTCCACAAAAGACAGTCTATCACGAAACTGCTTTTGTGGGTCCATCCCACGGGCAGCAGCTCCTCCAGTGCTGTTGCCACATAGGTCACCTTTCCACAGGTTGCAGTCCTTCAGGTNCTGTATCCCTAGCCACGGTCAGAGGGATCAGGCATTATAAAATCAAATTATAGTCTACAGAAAAACCTAGATGTTTGAAAGCAGACTTTGTAATACTTAGACTTTTAATACAAGTGTTGTGAATCCCCAGATGTCTGTGGTTTGATTGGATGTACTGGAAAGATAAAGTCTGCTTAGTACTCAGTTGTTGTCAGAGCAGTACTTTGTCAGTCTCTCTGTTTGATATTTGAAAATGTATTTCTTGTTGCTGTAATACACATTAGAGGATCCAGAATTTGATCCTTAGCTTAAAAGACATGAACCTGGAATTACTGCCACTTCTGTTACCCAAACACTAGGGGTTGGGGGAGAATATACTCAGGTAATTTTGGAAGTATTGTACAAAAAATTGCAATTATGACATATCGCTTTGAAAGCAAATCTAATTAAAAATTATAAATTTCAGATTTTTAAAAAATGTTACCGTCAATTTCTTTCTTCAGATTCCACTGACTTGATGCTAAGAATTTACAGAGCTGAGTCATATGTTGGTATCCAAGAATATAGAACAGCCATAGAAGATCTAAATTTTGTTATTTCTAAAATGCCAAATTGGCCAGAGGTAAGTTGGTATGAACTCATAATTTTTCAATATTGTGTTTATCTATAAAATTAATAAATTCTAAATTCTATTTGAATCAATTAAGAAACCTAGATCAGCTACTTTATATGTTATTTTGTAAGACATGCAAAATGCTAAAAGGCACCTTGAGAATGGTTAACTTGTATGAGACAGGGTACTGATGAATATGGCAGGTTAGAGCTGGTTGACAGATAGAGTTGAGATAGTTAATGGCAATGTAATCTGCAACAGCTGGGCTTGGGGTCTTACTTTGTTTATTTGCTAATTTTTGTTAAAGGAAGGACACTTTGCTGGGAAAGTTTTTCTTCAAAAAGCCCAAAGAAACTCAGCGGAAACTGAGCTTTTCAAATAGTACAGGCATCTGGGGAGTCAGTGGTCTTCAGAACTCTTAAGATGCTGCATATTGTAGCACTGTATAAACAGAGCCCAGCAGGAGTGTCAAGATCTTGCCACACAAGGGGAGATAGCTGCTGCTGTCTTGGTTTCTCCTGTGTTTGTTCCTGTGTGTGGTGGCTACTGCAAATTCATAAAGCCCTGCTGCTTTTTGCCTCTCAGTGTTAGTAGTACTGTCTACTTTTTTCTGAATGTTTGGAAAGAAGCCTCACTTCATGTAACTGAGCTTGGATCCTTATCTCTGTAGGAAAATAAATGTAAAAGGAGGATTAGCATGCTTCCCTTGTTAAGAATACATCTTAAATGAAACTGCCCAAATCCATCAAAGAGGATGCATCCCTCATCTGATAGTCTTGTTGAACACATGCTACTGTTCATACTGTCAGTCATTCTGTAGAAACTGCACTCTAGGGTTTGTGTTTTTGTTTTGGGTTTTTTTTGTTGGTTGGTTTGGGTTTTTTTGTTATTTTGAGGGGGTTTGGTCGGTTGGTTTGGTTTCTGGTCTATTATCCAAATTCTCATATACAGATAGGTACTGTTGTTTTAACCAACTTTTATTAGATAACACTTTTTTTCATGTAATTTTAACTATTTATATTGCTGCCAGTGCAACTTCTAAAAATTGAGATAAGTTCTTAGCCCTAACATCATCTAGGGCTAGTTCTTAGCCCTAACATCTTCTAGGGCTAGTTCCTAGCCCTAACATTACAAGTATGTTCTGCAAAATTCAGTAGTCTTTCCTCCACCTTTTTCTTCTCTCAGAGAAAATGACACGCAGATTATTTTTCCCTAACTGCAGCCTAGTAGTGCTCAAGAATAAAATATAGTTGGAGGAAGCAAGTCCAAAAATTCATTATTTCATGTTAAGAATATAGATTGAGATGAATGTAAGGGATGCATGGTTGTATGGATTGTTTTGTTTGTAGTCACCCTTCTCCTGCAGGCTGAAACCATAAGGCTTTTAATGAAAGAGAGGGGCAAAAGGGTGTCCTACAAGTGGTTGTGTGAGGTTGTGTAATAATTTGCATTTCTTGTCCCTCTTCTTCCTCTCCAAATGCTCCCAGAAAAGGGAAGCTAAGACCTTTTGTGCATTAAGCATTAGTCAGGTTTTTAACCCCTTCGTATAAACCAAAACAAATTAACTGGAAGAAGATTAACATCAGGCTGTTCCACGACTCTTTTCAAACACTGTGGATGTATGTTAGACAGGGCATATGGATCATCCACACTGTGTACAGTTGAAGTTTGTTGAGGAGCTATATGCTTTTTGTAATGATGGGTTCTAATTCTAACTCTGTTGCAATGCCTGTAAGATCGATGCTGCAGTTCAGCCTACTCTCTAGAAATGTCTTCATGGTATCTGTTTCTCAGGTCTACTTCCGGAAAGGAAAAGTGCTGCAAGACTCTGGCTTTGTAGGTGATGCCTTACAACTATTTCTACAGTGCTTAGCCCTTGATGAGGACTTTCTTCCAGCCAAGCTAGAAGTAGAAAAGGTAATTTTATATATTATACTGGATTCCTATCTTTGACTTGATTCCTTTATAAAGCTCCCATTATGATAGACTTTGAGCATCTAAAAATCCTCATTACATACAGAGAAGGTTCAGGTGGCAGATTCCTTTTGAGATATATCTTAAATCACACTCTGTTGAAGAGTTAGTCCCAATGTATATGTTTTAAATACATGTTCAAAAGCACATATGTTTTTGAAGTTACTAAATGAGTGTCTAGAAAACTGGAAAGCAGGCAGCAAGTGAAATTTTCTAAGTTGAAATCTTTTGTGTCCAGAGCACAAGAGTTTTTCTTTGGTAATAAAAATTTACATGGAAAAAGAATGCATAATACTAATTGATAATGTGCAACTCTGTTCCAAGACCTCACTAACTTGTAGAAAAAATTGGTAGATAAATTTCTTCTTATTAATGTAGGTACGTAGGTTTCTGCTTGTTCTGAACTCTACTTTCTCAGTTACTGCTTAAACAAGAATCTATTTATGAGGATAGCTTCATACAGATTAACTTATTTATGGTATGTAGTTTTATAACAAAGGTATTTCTAGATTCCTTTTCTTTATTATTAACATTTAGCTGTTTTTTTCTAGACATTGTGTGATGTTTTGTCACCAGAGAAGCTAGGTGAGAGTCTGAAGGAATCTGCTTGGAATTCACCCCATATTCGAAATAAACCTTTTATGCTTGGTTCTGAGGTGGCTGCATCTTACTGCAACTTAGAGCTTTGTCCTCAGCAGGTAACAAAAAATCTAGGATAACTTTTCTCTTTGGCTGATATGTAAACATCAGATGTACTGATACCTTGATTTGTCATACTTACTTCCCACCACAAATAGTGACTTTATGTAATTGGCTAAATTGGAGGAAAAGATTTGTGATTTGGAAATAATGTGTTTTCATTTGTAGTGTTAAAACTCCTCAATCTAGTGAAGTAGAATGAGTAGTAAAGTAATAGAAGGTACTGAAGTTTGATATTAGGGACTTTAAAATAAAGAGAAATACAATTTTTCTTTGAAGTAGGTGAAGATTTTAAAATTGGTAATGCTAAGCAAATTTGGGTACTCTCTTGACTTACAAATTTGTCTAATGAACTAACTGTGGGTACCAGTTTGGCTTATATATCTTTGCGTAGTCACATTTTACATACTTAGATTTGTGTTGCTCTTAAAATTCAGTTCAGTTCATCTTACTGTTCCAGAGTTTAGGAGGATCAGATGTACTGAAGCCTGTCAGTGGAGGTTTAAATCGTGCACTGTCTGCCCATGCTCTTAATTCAACAAAAGACCTTGCCAAGGAAGATGGCTTGAAGAGAGTATCTTCTGAACCCCTTCTCTCTGGCCAAGGAAAAAGTACTTTGTTAAAAAGAAAGCTTTCCTTTTCGGAACAGGATACAGTTCCATCTGAAGATGGAAGAAACAAACACAAAAAGCAAGGAGGTAAACAGTCACTTACATTGAATTTAAAATATTGACTGCCTTGTGGCTTTCTTTGAAGGAGTACTTTGTCTTGCTTTTCCTTAGAAAGTACAAAAAGGGATGTGACACTGGCTTTTGGAACAATTCCAGGGGATTTGATTGATGTGTCAGATTTTGAGTGCTCTCTGTGTATGAGGTAAGATTTTGTCCTTGATTCAGTATTTCTGTTACAGGTGCTTGGCCACTTATCTGTTACCTGTATAAAGTGAGATACTTGTAGGTTGCTACGAGTTCTAATATCAGTCAATAATTTGCACCTTTCTCTATCCCTGGAATTAAATGTTTATTTAAATGTCACTTGCTACAGTGCGATATAATATAGGACTATTTTAATCAAGTTGCCTTTCAAATTAAATTTGGCATTGTTAACTGGTAACCATAAAAGGACAGGATCTTTTGTGGTTAGATGTTAGGGTTTTTTCAGTCAATAAAACTTATTTTTGAAAGGCTAATGTTCAGAAGTGTTGCCTGTGAATCTGGTATTTGTCTGGGAGATGTAGATGCTTCAGAATGTTAGTCTACTTAAATGTAGCTGATGTTGTATTTGAAAGCTCTTATTGAATTGTCTTGGTTTTCAGAATAAATGCTGTAAAACGTACCGTGTATACTAAACTATCCATAGTTGTGTTTGTAGTATGTAATACTGCTGTTAAAACAATGTAGGTTCTCAAAGAATCACTTAATTTTGTGTATCCTGAATCTCTAGGTAGTGAGACCAAAATCTTTGTGTTTTGGGATTAATATTTACATACTTAAGTTCGTCTAGATTCATCAGGAAACAAAAAAAAGGAAAAAATGAGGCAGTAAATGGAAACAAACTGTACTATAGAGGAAAAAGTAGAATAAGGAAACATAGGATTGATTTTTCTCTATTTTGTTGTAGTATAGCTAGTCTTAAAAATTAAAGAGGTTAATTGTTGATGTTTTTAGCAAAATACACTCTGGCCATGGTATCTAACTTCTAACAATTTTGTTTCAGGCTATTCTTTGAGCCAGTGACAACCCCTTGTGGACATACTTTTTGCAAAGGTTGTTTGGAACGGTGTTTAGATCATGCTCCACAGTGTCCACTCTGTAAGGAGAGCTTGAAAGAGGTATTGTTTCTTAGTAAAGCTCACATATACAAATATTGCATCATTTTAAAGGCTGTTTCACTTGAATCCAGTAACTTGGATTTTCTTGGCTTATGGATTGAAAAACTTGACACAGATTTTTCCTATACAAGTGGATTAGGTTTGCTTCAGGATCTTAAAGGTTTTATGTTTCCGTGACCATCTGCTTTAGTAGTGTAATTAAATCGTGCATATTTGTAAACTTTGGTAACTACTCAGTTAAACCTCTCTTTGATTTCTGTACACTTTCCTTATTTGTATGGCTGTATATCTTGGTGTTATGGTTTGACTCCGGCTAAAAAGCCGAGAGCCCACACATAGATCTAAAATTTCTCAGAGAAGGAAAAAAAACTTCGACTTTTGTGATAAGGATTATAAGCAACTGTTTATTAACTACTCCGCACAAGCAAAACAGGCTCTAACTTAGAATATTAAGTATTTACTACTACTGCTACTAAAATCAGAGCTTAAGAGTTTAAGAGTGAGAAGTTTGATAGTTGTTACAGACACCTTTCTCCCCCCACCCCTCCCTTTTAAGATCCTTCACCTTCCCCCAGCAGCTCGGGAAGGCAGGTGTGTGTGTGGGGGGGTGGTTACAGTCAGAGGTTTTCTTTGCTGCTGTTCAGAAGAGAGAGAGTGAGAGAGAGTCCCACCCCAGCTTTCCTCGTGGAGTCTTCTCCACAGAAACAGTCTGTTACAAACTGCTTCTTAGCGGATTTGTTACTAACAACAGTTTTTTCAGGTATTGTTGTCACATAAGTCACTTTACCATAGGTTGCAGTCATTCAGGTGCTGCTTGGCTGCTTCAGTGTGGGTTCTTCCAGGCCACCAGTCCTCCCAAGAAATGCTGCTCTGCTACTCAGCGTGGGTCTCTTCTTCCCACGGCCCACAGGACTCTATCAGGCCCCTCTGCTCCAGCAAATGTCCCACAGGATCACAGCCTCTCTCCTCCAGCACTTTTTTGCTCCAGCGTAGAAATCTTCCAATCTTTCCACGGGTGTGCATAGGAATCTTTGCTCTTGTGATCCCCCACAGGTTGCTGGGGCCCTATTCCAGTGTTTAGGGCATCTTCTCTTTCTCCTTCCCTCCAACCTTGGTGTTAATCAAACTTCCCACCCTCCTTTCTCTTAAGCCGCCATGATGTTCTGCACAGCTTTTTTTTTCTTCTCCTTCTTAAATATGTTATCACAGGCAGTCTGTGATAACAGATAACTGTGATAGCATTTGACCTTGGCTAGCTTAGAGCAGAGAAAAACTGCAGCAGGTTCTTAAAGAAGCTTCTCTCCTAGCCCCCCCAGCTAATAAAAAACTCTGGCTACTTAAAACCACAACACTTGGGAAATTAGTTCTGTCTCTGGTAAGCATAGAAATACAAACTGACTTAGACATGCAAATTGTCAGACAATAAGAACTAAGAGAATCTACCTTTCAGATAATGGAGTATCATTAGGTGTTAAACAATGAAACATAAGAACTTCAGACCTGTAAGTTTTGTGATATGTCATAGATGGTATTTTTAAATAAAAGGTGCATTTTTTAAGTGTTTTGCTAATATATATGAAAAGAAATATTAAAGTATTTTTTAAAATTGCTTACAGTACCTTGCAAGCCGAAAATACAGTATCACAGAACTGCTGGAGGAATTAATAATGAAATATTTGTCTGATGAATTATATGAGAGAAAAAGAATTCATGCTGAAGAAACTGCTGAACACTCTAAGTAAGCTTGCTGTCTCAAAAACTTGAGAAATTATTATGAAAATCCTTTTTAGAAATGTTTTATTATTTTTGTGGTTATTAATAATGGCATATTATGGATGCAACAAGGTGTGTGAAGCTTGTCCAGGTTCCTCTGGGTGGCATTCTGTCCTTCAGGTCTGTCAACCACACCACTCAGCTTGTTGTCATCAGGAAAACTGCACTCGATCCCTTTGTCTGTGTCATTAATGAAGACATTAAACAGTGCAGGTCCCAATATGGACCCGTGTGAGGGGCACCACTTGTCACTGATGTCCCCTGGAACTCTGAGCCATTGACCACTACCCTCTGGATGCAACCATTCCAAGCACTTTCTTACCCATCTAACAGTCCACCCATCAAATCCATCTATCTCCTATTTGGAGTGAAGGATGTTATGGGGACCATGTCAAAGGCTTTACAGAATCCCGGATAAATGCCATCTGTAGCCCTTCCCTTCTCCACTGATGTAGTCACTCCATAGAAGGCCATTAGGTTGGTTGGGCCAGGCTGCATGGGGATGAGCAACCTAGTGGAAGGTGTCCCTGCCTATGGCAGAGAGGTTGGAACTAGATCATTTTTAATGTCCCTTCCAACCCAGGCCATTCTGTGATTCCGTTCCTTCTTCTGCATGCACTGTCATGGAGCTTTGGTTTTAGTTTTGCTACTCTTAGTGGAATTGTCCTCTTCAATTGACTGCAGAGTCTCAGAGACTTGAATTTCTTGCAAACCAATTCATGATAGACATTAATCATATACAGATAGATGTGATTCAAAGAAATAGTTGGGATTTTTTTGTAATTGTGGTGTTTACCTTCCAAAGGGGTGTTCTTCAGATACATAAAGTGTTGTGTATTGTAGATAAGAATGTTGGAAAACTATTTAAAACCACAGCTCATGCAACTTAAGTAACAGAATCCATCCAGCAGAATTATGTTTTACAGTCTGAAAGGTATTAAAATTAAATACCTGGTAATGTTTTAATGATAACTTGTTTGTATCAACTATCAACTGTACACACTTCATAAAATGGCAGTTACACCTGCTAAGGCATATTGCAAGGTACAGATTATACCATGGATTGTATCTTGTGATCTGGAGCCCTCCTTGAAAATAATCTAAATGGTGACGTAGCTGCTATGTAGTTAATGCTACATCATTTTAGTTCCAGGAGTACTGGTTCTGCAGGCACGATGGCTTGTATGGCTCAAATGAAAACAAAACTAAAAAGAGTGACTAGCACTAACACCCCTGTCCCTTAAACAGAGCCCTTCATTCACTGACTGGATACTCACAAGCTGCGTAACTACGGGTCTGACTGTCCAGTGTGTGTACAAATCAGTCCATAGGTATTCGGTCACTGTTATTAGTATGTGTTTTAGTGTTGGTGAAGGTTACTGTGAGGTGCTTAAACTTTGAAAAGACCGCAAACATACTGAAGAAAAATGTATTGTGTTGGCATAGCTCAGTGTTTAGATTTTGAAGCCACATATTTCTTTTGATGTTCTCTTGAAGCTTGACCAAGAATGTTCCAATGTTTGTTTGCACTATGGCATATCCTACTGTGCCTTGCCCTCTGCATGTCTTTGAGCCAAGATACAGACTCATGATTCGCAGGAGTATGGAAACTGGAACTAAACAGTTTGGGATGTGCATAAGTGATTCTCAAAATGGGTAGGTTTGCATTCTAAGCTTCTTATATGTCATGTCTTTTTTAATTGTAAAAAGCATCCTTTCAGAATTTTGTAATTGCATTACTGACAAGGTCTTTTTTCTAGTTTTGCAGATTATGGTTGTATGCTGCAAATTAGGAACGTTCATTTTCTACCTGATGGACGGTCTGTTGTTGATACAATTGGTGGAAAGAGATTTAGAGTTTTACAGAGAGGGATGAAAGATGGTTATTGCACTGCAGACATTGAATATTTGGAAGATGTTAAGGTATCCAGAATGCTGTCTAAACTGCTGTCTAAACACTTAGTAATATTAATATATCAACATTTTTGCTGGATATGTTCTTGAGAGCTCTATTTCAAATTTTTGAGTCCTTAGACCACTGGAAGATTCAATCCCAGCACATGGAATAAATGGCAGCTAGCTTTTTTTTTTATTATTATTATTATAAAGCAACTAAGAAATACTACAGTTTTTGTTTGAATGATAGTTTGAAGCTGTAACTTCAAAAATATTGCAAGACTTCTTTACTATTCAGTCATTAGCAATCAAAGTCCAGGAGAATGCAAGAAATATATCTAAATATAGTTGAAATTGAATGTATTTTGCTTTTAGCTTAAACACTTTAGTTGTTTCTGTATCACTAATCATATTTTCATAACTTTCCTCCTATAGGTTGCTGGTGAAGAAGAACTAAAGAAATTGAGGGAACTTCACAATTTTGTTTACAATCAGGCCTGCAGTTGGTTCCAAAACTTAAGAAACAAATTTCGCACTCAAATTCTTCAGCACTTCGGGCCAATGCCTGAAAGGGAGGAAGATATACAGGTGAGACTCATTTAATACCAGTTATTAGGTGCTTATTTCTAAAAATAAAAACCTCGTTAACAACTGCTAGATATTAAAAGAAAAAACCACTTTTCTCCCAGCTTCAAAGGCAATAAGGCTTGCACCTCATTTCTCTTATGATGAGCAACAAAAGGCAGTTCTGTCACTGGTTGGCAGTTTTTGCAGGAAAGGATGATATGCTGCTGTGGAGATAAAACTAGTAAACTGAAAACACTTTAAACTCTAGTCACATTTAAACTGTATAGAGCTGTTAGAATTCAAAGTGAAAAAACCTTGTATTTTTCTTCCCTGTGTCAGGGATGAAACTAAAACTGCCATGTGCAGGCAGTTACCTTTTGCAAAGACGTAATCACAAATAACTTTCCTTTTTCTAAGTTAGTGCCATAAACTGCTGCAGCTCCTAAAATTTGACTAGCTGCAGTAATCTTATTTTAATGGTTATAATAAAACAATTAATGAAGGTTGGTTAGATCCTGAGAGAGTGGAGGCTGTAGAAAAGTTACATTTAAAAATATGTAAAAGCTGGCTTTCAGTATGGAATTTTATGTTAATTGGGATCTTATGGGAGTTTGTCCCTCACCCATCTGCTGCATACTTTTATGAGACTATATTAACCAGTCTGGGAGGACTGTAGAGGCCAGTGTATGAATTCAGAAGTGATTTTAGAACAATTTAATATCAAAATAGATTGAAAAGGAAAGAGGTGTACAAAACCTGGGTAACGAGCAGTGCAGCAATACTGTGTGTATGTACCTGAGATTTATAATAGGACACAAATCAAAGCTTTCTGAGCAAGTAAGGAAATGTCATCCTGGAGTGTACCACTACTAGTAGTATATTTGAGGTGATTCATCTTCTCTGTAGTGATAGGACCTCTGCTGAGGAGCATTAAGTTCAGGGCCTGATACCTAATACTTGGTGATTAAATAGTACAGGAAAAAGTTACAGCTGTTCTTTTAACATCTTAAAAGAAACTGATTTAAGTCTGTCTTGGAACTAATGAAAAAGGGAGTGGAATTGGGAGGTGATAGAAAAGTCCTTCAAATAAAGGTAATTGTGATGAAAACATTAGGCTTCTTAAATATTCAAGCCTTAAGAATGGCATGACAGGTATTGGATTTAATTTTTGTCAGGAGGTTAGTTATTAGGTGACTGTTGTGTACCTAACCATCTTTTCCCAAGGAAGTTATGAGCTTCCTATGTTGTCTTAAAAATAATTGCTTTATCAAGCCTAGTTTAAGTGTACTTTGTTTGACTTCTCAGTTGGGATGGATCAGAAGAGATCCCTTCAGCGCTCTTCTGATCTCATAGATCTGGAATTCTGTAGTTAGCATCAAACTTTAAAGTAGTCTTGGCCATTGATGACTTTGTCTTTTGATGTTTTCATGGCAGTCAACTATACAACATTGGTTATGGGTAACTGACTTATCTTTTATTTTTAGGCAATGCCCAATGGTCCTGCTTGGTGTTGGTGGCTTCTAGCTGTTCTCCCAGTAGACCCCAGATACCAGCTGTCAGTTCTCTCCATGATGTCTTTAAAAGATCGTCTGATAAAAATCCAGCATATACTCACGTATTTTTCTAGAGACCAGTCCAAGTGACTAACTGCCTGAGTCTTCCTGAAACCTGTTCTGGTTGTAGTAGCAGCTGGAATTTTTGCTGCCTTTGCACATCTAGCGCTGGTTTGAGAAGTGTGATGGAACTGGGTTTTGTCTCCTCCCCGCCCTCCTGACTTCCTGAACCATGTGGTTCTTTGAATGCACACTTTCTTCAACTATGAGAGAAGACCACTGACAATTGCACAAAGTCAATCCAGCTAGATAGGTTTTTCACATTATCTACATTAAAATTTGCACTATGTAGAAGAGAACGTTTTTGAGACTTGATCATTTTAGCAACTGACTTTTTTAAGCTGTGGAAGTCCAGGACTTAATGCCGACAGTCCAAGTTTACAACTTTGAGGAGATATTAAAGGTTTTGCAAATGTTTGCCTCATACAACTGTTCTTTTGCTGTTTGCACAAATATTTGAAATATAGTATTGAATGTTACAGTTGGATATTACTACTCTTGTTGAATTATCTTGACCATGAATTAGGCACAGATTTTTAAGTTATCTTATATGTGTATGCATCCCAAGACAGGTGACATTATGAACTGTTTGCTGAACCGAGAGCCTATTTTAAGGAACAAATGCAAAAAAAGAAAAAAAAAAGGTACTTCTGCTTAAAATACTTAAACTGTGAATATGGTTTACATACCTAGGCCTGTACATGTTAAAGAGGAAACTGAAACCTGAATGCTAATAACCAGTTATATTTCTACTGGACTTTTCAGGCTGGTTGTTCTTCCAGAGTACACACTTAGTTTCTAGAGCTTAGAAGAAGAAATCTTAAAGTGTGTGTGCGTGTGTCTATTGGGGATTGTGCATCCAGGATTCAAAAGCTTAAAGTTTTTATTTGAACTTTTTAAGTTGGTGCAAATGTGAGTTCTATGCCTTATTCATATCAATAGTAGAGCACACTGCAGTGGCAAGGTTAGCATCATGCTGCCAATAGGTACTTTTTGTAATTAAAGGTTTGCATATTTGTGAATATGTCTGATACTGGCTTTCTTGTATGTAAATCATTTGTAAAATATTTCTTAAAATTTGCTTTTGCTAATATATTTAATTTTCAATAAAAGCTAAAAGTTTGTAATATTTTAAACTTTACCAGAAACTAAAAATCACTTTTGTTTTCCAAGTGCTTCTATTCTGGGATCTTAAGTAAATCCAGAAGCTGCTGTTTAACCTACATTAAGGTTGTGAGCACTTCATCAAGTAACTGGTATGTACATAATCTGTTTCTGATTATAGTATGTGTCTCAGACTGATTATTGGTCAGACAAGATTTTTGTTGTTGCCCTGCTTTTCTATCTATTTTGTTTAAATCAGGTATGAAGTTTGCATTTTGCAGAATTTAGAAGTTATGGGAAAACGTTCTTGCAGAGCAGAGGTATTTCACAGACCTGCTGATCAGATGCTCTGGCCTTGTTCTTTTCTCCAAGGTTTGAGATATTACAAGCAGCCCAAAATCTGCTGGATCATTCTAATGTGGTTTTCTAGCTAGGGTAAATTTCCTCTCTATGGTATACATAAAGTCCTAGATGAATATTTGGAAAGCTTTATTGGCATAATATAAGAAGAAAAGGAATCCTGTATTTCTTCACTTCCATATGTTATAACCTTAGAAACTTAACCTTTGTATCACCGTGATCTTAAGAATGCAGGTGGCAGGATTTTTTTTCCTTGGCAGCAGAAAGTCCCTGTAGCCAGGCTGGAAGTACCCAAATAAAGTAGTGGGAATTTTTTTTCTTCTTGTCAAGAGTTTTAAGTATTGAAATTGAGTATTCCCTACTCTACTGAAATATATGGTTTTTAAATGTTTTTATACATTCCCATGACTTTTTAATAAAGTAAAAATTCAGATAAAGTGTCAGTTGGCTTGCACTGTCCTGTGTGTGAGGTCTACTTCTGGAATTGTATAAACTCTCTAAGGTAAAGGGAAACAGCAGCAACATAGAAAGCACAGTTAACTGTGTTTAACACACAATGCATTGAGGCTGATTGTAAGTATTACTCTTCAGTAGCTATTCCACACACACGATTATTGTAGGTGCTCTTGGGAATGATAGAAAACTGAGAATGGTGATGAAAGATTTTTAAGGTTTTTTTCAAGTTGGAATTTTTTTAAGTGAATGTTTTGTAGATCACATTTTGTCACTTTGTGCAGTTAGAATGAGGCAGAAAAACAAGCTCAACTGAATGTTTGCATAGCCCTTTCAGTAAATATCTTGGAGCCACCATGCTGTATTTTGCACATCATATTTTGAATTTGGGGAGTACTTTCTTATTCTTAAAATTATTTTTGTTTTTCTTTCCCTTCTCCCTCCACATCATACAAGGGTTTTTTTAGCTATTGAACAATACAACAGCAACTGACTAAGTATAAAGTTTGATCACCTTATATTATTGTAGTAAGGTTGAAAATTGATACAATTAGGCCTGAGTGGAATGCAAGTGATCTAGGGATGAGCAAAAGGGAAAAGAGAAAAGCTTACTTGCTGTGTAGGTGAAGTACAACAGCATTAATGATTAGGCTTACCTGATGATGAGCAACAGTCAACAAAATTGTCAACCTCTCATTTTCTGTCATGACAAAAGGAGGTCCTCTTCACTGGGCAGCATCCCTGGACCAGCTGATGAGACCTACCCCAGAGGCAGTCAGGTGCAACCTCCCTGGGGTTACTGTTGGGGCACCTTATTTACGACATTGTCCCTTCTTTGTTCAGTCATATGATTGACAAGGTTGATGTACGAATGTTCTTTATGTAAGAGTGAGAACAAAACCAAATGTGACTCAAAAGACTGGTGATCTGTAAATAGCTTTACAGTGAATTGAATGTGTGTGTAAACTTCAACAAGGAGGGGTTGGAGTCACTGTACTGAGAAATATCTGCCTGGAACTGATGGGTATTTTTCAAATCTTTCCGGCAAAGAACTTTTCTCAGTTTTGCTAAGTTGTGGCTGAAATTCTTAATTTACAATTGATATTCACTTCTAGTCTCTTTACTCTTACCAAATGTCTTTTCTTTTAACAACTTGGTGCCCTTGGTGAAAACCAGTGAACTGTAGGGTTACAAATTTCAGTTTTCTTGGTATGAAGTGGCAGCTTCATGTTTCTCCATCTAACTTGGGGTTTGCCTTTGGAAATTGGCAAATATTTGTCACACTCATTCTAGCAAATCATTTTCCATGGGCCTTTCACTGGTCCTAAATTTCTTAAAGGTGATATGCAAAGATAGCTGTAAGACATGTTGGTGGGGGAGCAACTTGAAGCAATGCTAGAACATTAGTTCTCTAGGGAGAAATGTTTGCTCTGAACTCCATGAAAGGTGAAGCCAAATTCAAACATTGCTAGAGGCTTTACAAGACTTGGTCATCTTTTTGGTTTTGTAAGTGATCTAACCTGTTCCTTTGTGCTCTGCCTCATATATGTGTGGGGGGGTAAATACCTGCTAAGTACTCAGATTTTCCTGTAGATTCATGTTAATTACAAGTGAGAGTTGAAATGCACAACTGAGTCTTCTGGACAACAGGACAAGGGAGCCTCCCAGTGCAAGGCTCTGCTCACTTGACATTGGGGCAGGGACAGTTCGCAGAGGGAATGGTTAAACTTTGGCTTTGAGCAGGTTCTCAGGAGCAGTAGACAAACCACAACTGCCTGGCCTGCACTTGTCCAAGGCTGAGATGTTGCTGCTTCAGTACTGACTTTGACTGTAGAGACCTGGCTATTTACAACTGGATTTATGATGGGAAGAAGGTCATTCCATTTTAGTAGATAGAGGATCCCTGAACAAGGAAGATTGTATCCATGCCACTCAGTATCAGACTGAAATCTGTGTATTATCTTCTCATTTATATGCCTTTCTACAATTAAAAAACCCCCAAAGCTGTAAAACATTTAATGCTAGGATATAAGTTATTCTAAGACCTTTACCAAAACAAAGCAAAATAGAGGCCACTGAGCCTTGATTTTTTTGTGAAGTTATACTTTCCTGGACAGTCATGAATGCAACTGCTTTTACAAGGAAAGGCCAATAGCCAGATTTCACCATGGATTTAAAAAAATAACTGCACTAGTAATAGTACAAGTGATGTAGCTTAATTAGTCAGGAGTGCCTATGAGGCTGTGGCAGGCAGTCTCTAAGTCAAAAATTTTTGAACATTAGAGAAAGCAGTCTTTACATTTCTAGTTGAGGGGGCTGGTTTTCTTTGGTAAGATGGAATAATGTCCTATATTGGAAATAACTTTTAAAGCAGACTGAATATGAACCTCTACTAGCTAGGAAGCTGGCCATTTATTAGATGTTTAGTGTATTAGAAAAGGGAAGTGATGTAATGGGAAACTGGAGGCCGTGCTATATTAAGACAAATACAGTCACTTTCCAATCCAAACAGAAATTCTCTGGAGCTTGGCATCCTAAACTACTTAATTATATTACCTATTTGAGTAAGTATTGGTTCCTTGCGCTCCAGAGCTTTCTGGTCTGTCAGCTCGGAATGTTTTTATCAGCATGAAGAGCTATACAAGGGGCTTGGCAAAGTGAGCCACTACCTTCTCCCTGACACTGCTGTAAGGGGATATTTCTTTTTCCCCTTAGTGTTTCTTGTTTTTACTATTTTCCCTCTTGCATCAGACCTCACTCAGTTCTGACTGTGGACTCCCTGTGGGGGCTGCCACAGCCCCTCTTATTTCCCCTGCCAGTGTATGAGAGGCATTTATCAGACATTTCAGCTGCCTGCCCTGGAGTCTACGAAGTGCTGAGTGCCTGTGAACGACAGCCCACTTTTCTGTGGAAAGCTTTGTCCTTGAAAAAGACGTGAACTTGATGCTTTATATTCAGAAGCATCTGTTTTGCTTCTAGCAGCCTGTTTGCTGTACTATTTTTCTGTGAAGATAACCCTCCTACTGGTAATGACATTTGTCATCAGGAGGGGAGAGAGAAAAGCTGTTATAGTTAATTCTTTTACCAAATTCCATGCAAATACATACTCACTCCTTTGTAAAGGTTTAAATTTTACCTTCCATATAGAAAAACAAATCTTCCAAGATTATCTTTACTCTCAGGGCATACTCTTCAGGAAGTAAATTCTGTAGAAAGCTCCCCACCCTAGTTGAACTGACAGTTCATAGCCATCATGATGTCCATACGAAGGAAAGTTAACAGAACCTCTCTGAGGCCTGCTACAAGACTCCCAAGGCAGAAACCCAAAGCTCTAGAGGCAGCCTCTGTCATGGTCATTTAAGGAAATAAACTGAGACAGTATGGAGAAAAAGGGGAAATTAAGATCTTCCCTTCCTACAGATCTCCACATGCCTGTAGTGCTTAAAGCACTCTTCTAATGATTAAGGGAAAGATAAAGTTTTGTCCTTTTCCCCCATAGAAAGGGGATCAAGCTGCTTATAAGCAGGGTGTCTGTTCTGACATGTAAAGTGCGTATTATGTTTTGTGTGGACAGGTGACTGTATCCTGACAAGGCTTCAATGAGTAAGAGGCTGTTCTGCCCTCTTAAGGCCTAAAGTCATTCTAAAAAGCACAGCAGGTGCTTGAGTGGCTTTAGGTCCCTCTTGCCAAGGTAGCCATTGCATGAACACACTTAGATGTGAAATGGAACAGGGATTTGGGAACTGGGACTGTAACACAATTCTAGAGGTACTGAAGCTCTGCAGGAAATTCAGGGTTTGTGTTGGATTTTTTTGTTTTTATCAACAATCTATGAAACTTTAAAGCTTTCTTCTCTTGTACATACCTTGGAACAAGTCTTGATTGTTAAATAACCTTTAAACTTTATTTTTGTTCAAGCCCAGAAACTGATCATTCTCACGTGTAAGCTTTTATAAGTTTTGAATAGGAAGTGTGCTCTGAAAATGCATGTGACATGCCAACTGCAACACAATCCCAATACAGTACAAATGGCATCTGATTTTACTTTAAAACGTGGCTCAAGATTTCCAACACTATTTCACAATTGCTAATGAGATCACTGGGGCAGCAAGAAAAGGTCCAAATGCCCACTTCAGTGAGGGAACAATCATCATTTTTCTTTGGGTATGAATTACTTTAAAACAAGGACTGCTTAATGCCATCTGCAAGAAGCCTAAAGCATATCCTCTCTTAGGCCTTCAAATCACATTTACAGCTCCTCCCAGGCAGCAGATATTCAAACCATACCTTCAGCATCCCAGATAAATGCTTTAACCTTTGAGCTATGAATGGAGGACAATCCAGTAGGAACCATGACTTGAGTTTCCCCTCATTTTTCCAGCATGGTTTTTTTTGGAAACAAAATGATGTAAAAACTGAGCACCAGGTGCCACTCACCTATGCCTGAAGCAGTGTAGGATGTAAATCAAGTTCTGACCTCAGCACTTCTCTCTGCCAAGTCCCAAAAGTTCTTTGCTGATCTTTAAAGAACATGTACTGTTAAGCAGTTAACTCTGCTAATTAGGACATGATCTAATCCAGGGTCCTAGGTTCCACAGCAGGTGTTTAAAAATTAAGACTTCAATTACAAGTATTACAACTCAATTTACATAATACGAATAAACTTCAGTAACTGCTCTATGTAATAGTTTCTGTGAAGACAAAAGCACTTTTTAAGAATTTGTTTGGATTGTTTTTAAAATTGGACCAAAAAAAAGCCCAAGTACTACAAGAGTAATTTCTGGCTGAAGCAATTCTAGGGTTATTCAATGTAATATGAATCAAGGGGAATTATTTTCATTTCACAGCAGAAGCTTTGTGAAGAAGCTCCAACTACACTAAACAGCTGATATGCAACACTTTGGCCTTTTGGACAACTACATGAAGTCCTTGCAGATATGAGACTTCACAGATTTAGTCTACTGATCACAGCACACTGTTAATGTTTGCTGCTGTGTTTTGGTGCTTCTTTGCAAGGCAACTGCTCAAGCACGGATTTGCTTCTGAGAATTCAGTACAGACTGCACAAAAAACCCTGAAACAACCCACCCCATCCAAAACCTGAAGAATGACCATCTCTATGGCAACTAAAGCACTTAGCACACTCATGCCCAAGATAAATTGGCACAATCTAACAAATGAAGTTTGTATAATCAGGGTGAAAGTAACTTGAGAAAAGTAACTAGAGATTGAACAGAAAATTCCAGCTCAAATCATGTGTTACTAATCTTTATTGCATGGAGGAAAGATTGTAGAGAGCAAAACAGCATAGCAATGTAAGGTGGAAGAAGAGACACCCATGGCTGGCTGCAGTTGTCTTACCTCACCATGATACTAGGGTGGTCAGGTGAGTAATAAGCTTGTCAGGTTGATTACTCATCAGAGCCAACACCCCGTGTAGTGCTGGGTAGAGAGGAATAGGAAATGACACCTTCACCTCTTGTGTAACTTTACCCTCAGGCTGTGTATTGTTATGTAGCTGAGCAAGCAGACTGCCACCATCAGGAGAAAAGTGCTGCAATCTCCAGTTGTTAGCTCTGGTGCTTGATTACAGGTAAGATCCAATTCACTCACCCAAGCAAACAAAGAGCACGGAAGCTTTTCACCCCTTAGTCTTCTGCTAGTCAAAGTGAATACCACTGTTGTGGTAAGTGAGCTAGCTGACAGCGTGCTTTCAGATATGATGGTTAAGTATGCAGGCAAGTACAAAATACTTTGCTTGTTAACCCCAGTCTTGAGGATCTTGTACTTTTTAAGTCAGCACTTTCACAGCAATAGTATGCCACAAAGGAATTTCAACCTCTTTGTTCAGCACTGGTTCTCGCTATTATTGATACTTTACTTAGAAATTAATTAGAAAAGTAACTGCCTTGAAGCCTAAGGAAAGAGTTCTAGTTATTTTGCTTATTGCAAGCTTTGACCAATTTAAAACCCTTTCATTTAAGGAAGCACTGCTTAGAGCTCTTCTACACAAATAAGTGTAAGATGTAGTCCCTGTAAAGAAGGCCAGCAGCAGCATTTAATCCAGTTACTCACATTAAGGGGCAAGCCTGACCTACCACCCCATCATCAAGCAGTATTTTAGTACCAAAGCAACACGGATTCCTGTCACAGAGACACTTTATCAGTAGCTGAGTATCTTCCAGAAGTCTGTCACCTAATAGCAATCCTGGCAGGTTTTAGTGCATAAGCTTTTTATCATTAACTAGACTATTAACTTGAGGTCCTGAAGTTACGTAACAGCTGATGGTTACTTTTGAGTGTACATTTCAGTAAGTCTCCATGAAGCAGCTTTGCATTCAGTAGTTTATTTATAATTGTAAAAGCACAAGTGTTACATAGAGTAATTGCATATTTGTTAGAATTGTACCTACTCAGAAGACTGGTGTGTGCAAGGACAAGACAGCCATGCTAACTTCCCCCCCACTAATTTGTTGCTTTACTATTTATTCCCCTCTTCCATACAGAGTGAGGAAATAAGAGATATGTAATAGCTACAGTTACTGAAGTGTATGAAGGCAGTCTGACGTCATCATATAGGCCCTTTAGAACTACTGAAGGTAGAGATCTGCCTAAAAGAACAAAGCCCAGACTAGGCAAGAGTTGCAGCAAACAGGCAACAAGCCAAGTTACAGGTCACTCAAGCCATTTGTATTTATAACTTGTTATGAATGTCACATCATTCCAGAAGATACCAATGGTGTACGTATACACACATATATTTTAAAAAAAAGATACATGTATGTATATACATTTTTTAAATAAGGCATGTATTTATTTCAAGCTCTTAAAACATTTTTCCACCCCCTTTTCCTATTAATACAGCGTATGTTGCCATTTTATTGCTAAAGAAAGCATACCATCATTGCAAGCAGAACAGCATCAGCACTGGCTTTAGTCAGCAGTCCAGTTGAGTTAATAAGATTCCAGACATATGTTATTACTATGGAAGAATATTACTGTTACAGAAATACAGAAGACTAGTTGAATTCTATTTGGAGCGCACCAAATCATTCTCTTGACATAGTCTGTAGTTAACAGTATAGACTACAAAGCAGAACAGCACCATTTTAGAGCAACAAAAAGAGATACCCAAAAATACTACTTCCCCATCTCTACTTAGTTGTTATATTAAAAAAATACACAAGGGAAGGATGAGGACACAGACTTCATCTTCTGCTTTAACAATGCTTTCTTCTGCAAGAAATGATGCAGGACTTTTGAGCTCATTCAAATGTAAATCCCAATATGAATGAATATGCACGCCATTATCTTTGTGTAACTAATAACAGTTACTTGTTAGTATGACTTACAAGGAGCACTCCCTAAGCTTTTTGTCAGCCTGCTTCAAAGAGATCCACGTGTTTAACATGTTTGATCGCAGTTTGGCCCACACCAAATGGTTATTTAACCCAAATATCTGGGCAGCAAACTGAGCAGCTCCTTCAGGTGACAGAGTAGTAGGACAGCTAAGACCTGCAGAGAAGAGAATGCCGCTTACTAAAGCATAGTTTTATAGTAAAACAAGAACAACTTAAGTTTTGTTTCGGCCTCCAGGAGCCATAATCCAGTTTTAAAGCTACTTCTAACATGAATGCTTCATAGCATTTACAGAGGTAACAAGGCTTCTGGGCCCCCTAATTGCCAAGCATCCATTCAAGTTACTAACAAAGTTAAAAATCACAGAGGTAGCAATGCACTGAAGTAGTAAGTGTTGAAATCTTACCCACAACAGATACTATTTGATCTTTCATCATAAGGAAAATGCAGCAAATTTCAAGTATTTAAATTCCCATTAATACTAATTCCAATTTCATAACGGAATGTTTAGTGAGGATAAGCCAAGGTTTATATTTTTCTAAAGACTATCTCTACATAAACCTTCCTCTGTCTATTGGGCTTTTTGCCATCAAAAAGTCAAAGACTGTACACAATATATTTCTAAAGATTTTGCTCAGTACTGATCCCGCTACTATTCCAATGCTTTGCCACATGTGTGTGCACTAGAACAACTAAAACAGAGCTAGATCAGAACAAGAGGCAAGTTGAAGATCATCTTACCACTGGGTAGTCTGAGAGAGGACCACACATCCTGAGTGCCCCAGTCAGCCGAGAGTGGAGGGCAGTTGACAACGGGGTAGGCAGTGTTACCAGACATTACTGGCCCTAAGCCATTGCTTCTGCCAGCGACTGCAACAAACACTGTTGGGATTCCATCTCCTGGTGGGGAGGAAGACATTCAGCGATAAGCAATCCACCTGGTTCTCTACCACCTGCTTTCATGGGAATTTTCTGAGTCCACAATTCTGTTTGCAGTTATTTTGTCAATTACATTACCCAGCATTAGAATTTTATGTCCACCTTCCCCCTTTACAGAAGTATCCTTTAGACCTTGCAGCCTTAAATCCCAGCCACTGTTTACCACATCTGAAGTTAGGATTTCTTACTCTGCCTCTGAAGGGAAGTCTCAGTGTCAGAGAAATAGATGTTGCTTAGTTTTGTAGAGAACATAGCCATTTAACCTCTGGCATCTTTTAAGTGTTCCTCTCCTCAAATCTTGAACAGTTCACCTCAAAGTAAGCATTTCTCAGCTATGATTACCACATTCGTAGTTTCGCCAAGTAGAAAGTGTACTCCCACAAAAATAAGTAGTTCTTATCTCTCATCTGCTAGGCTATAAACAGTTTTGAAGAGATTTTAAGCTTTCTTGGCAAAGAGAATAATTTAAATCAAGTACCTCTTTCTAAAGTAATAAGCAGGAATATTTTCACGAAACAGGCAGGAAAGCATGGTGGGATGGCAGCAACATCTGCCTTGTAAATAACATAAAAATACTCAGTCAACTAGAGAAGCTATCATTCCTTCTTGTTCCAGAAGGGCTGGAATCATCACGAAGATGCTACAATAAATGTGTTAACATGATCAAGGCTTGGGCGAAACAGTTCTGGTACTGAGAAAAGCAGAGGATGGAAGTTGTTGCTGGGCAGTAAGACCATACATTGCTCTGAAATTACTTAGATGAGTCTGTCACTATGGAGTTAGTAAGTCTGAATCAGTGTTGTAACAACTTGGTGTTCTGTTGAACAGAAAATGGAAAAACTCCACAGAAATCCTTAAGTTGCCAAGTCATTCTGGAACATGATGCTGTTCCAATCCAAGTCAGTACTTCTTTGGCATTTACCTTCATATTCTGCTTTGATCCTCAGGGTTTCATCTGGCCCTTTGTGAGCAGAGGTCACTCTTAATTCACAAGGAATTCCAAAGGTTGCACATGCCTTTTTTATTTTTTCACAGTGACTGAGGTCAGAAGAAGACCCCATCAACACCACAACTCTACCTTGGCTCTTCGTTTTCAGAAGCAACTAGGGAAAAGAGTGGAGAGGAAGGGAAAGAAAAACAGTCAGTAGGATTGAAGACATGCAATTATCATAGTCTAGATGTGTTGTTCATGCAAACAGGTACCTCCACTCTTTCTGAAACCCATTCGAAGTTTCTCTTAACCATTTGCAGTGCTTCAGGAGTCACTTCTTTCAGGTCCCGATAGGACTGAAAAGAGGAAAATAAAAATACTGAAATGTGGTTTAACCCCAGACAGCCAGCAAGCCCCACAGAGCCACTTGTTCACTCCCTATCAGTGGGACTGGAGAGAGAATCGCAAGTGTCAAAGCAAGAAAACTCATAGGTTGAGATAAAGACAGTTTAATAGGGAAAGCAAAAGCCACACACACAAGCAAAGCAAAACAAGGAATTAATTCACTGCTTCCCATGGGCAGGTGTTCAGCCAACCCCAGGAGAGCAGGGCTCCATCACGTATCACAGTTACTTGGCAAGACAGATGGCATCACTCCAAATGTCCCTCTCTTCCTCCTTCTTCCCGCCAGCTTTATATACTAAGCATCATGCTATATGGTGTGGAATATCCCTTTGGTCAGTTTGGATCACCTGTCCAGCTATGTCTCTTCCCAGCCTCCCACACACCCCCAACTTCCTTGCTAGCACAGCAGTACAAAAAGCAGAAAAAGGACTTAACTCTGCATAGGCACTGCTCAGCAATAACAAAAACATTACATTATCAACCCTGTGTTCAGTACAAATCCAAAACATAACCCCACACTCTACCCCAGCCAAAACCATCCCTGAAGTTTATGTGATTTGGGTACACAAAGCACTCATTTTGCTACCATAATTGATAAGAATTATTATTATACTTCAACTGAAGTATTTCTAGCCATTCCACAGGAAAGAGAATAGATTGGTACAGATATGGGAAAGACTAAACATGGAAGGTACTAGAATATATAAATATACTGGATATATAAAATATTTGAATAGCTGTTCTATAAATATATCCAATATCTCTCAGTAGGTGTAAACAACCTTCTACATTATAATTTATGGCCATTTGCAACACAAAAGACTTTTAGGCACGAGGGTATCAAGGTTTTGGAAGCTTTCCAAAGGGAAAATTTAAGGTAAGACATACAACTTCTTTAAAACTGGATTTGTAATTACATGATTGCCTGTAGTAGTCAACCTAGGTTCTACATGATGTTATCATATACCTTATTTTAGGGAAATGAGCAAAAGCACTGTCAGAGCAATTCATTCAAGCATGCTACTACATAATTCAGGTCAAGTAAACAATGGAGTAGTTCTGCTTTCCAGTTTAAAATTAATACCCTTCCTCCCACACACACCTTGAAATCTTCCCTTGTGGCTTACAACCACTTTCTCTCACAGGGTCTCTGTTACTAGTCTTAAAAACTGTGACAAACTCCCTGGCAGCAGCATTCCCAAATCAGTTCTTTCATAACTACTTCTTAATACAGAGATAAATATTTGAGAAGTGAAATTGGTAGAATTTTAAATATAGGATAAGTTTTGTTTTAAATTTACATTTGCCCTCATATGTGAGCACAGTCTATTAGTAACACTTTTAGAGGCAACAATATTGAATTCATGGTTAACCAAAATAATGAAGAAAAGCATCCTCCCTGCAGTTCCCTCTTACCTATCACCAGATCTCTACTAGTAAAGAATATCACAGAGAAACTTGGAGGCAGACCTAGGAACCAAAGCTTCTATTCTTCCCACCCATTTTTTATCCCACTATTTTATTGTCTGCACAAGTTGAATTCTTATAATCCCTGAAAGCTCCACACTTCCTTACAATACCTCCAGTCAATAGTGGTGTTGGGTATTCCAACTAAAGATATACAGACAGTTTTTCTTTTTATTCTACCACAACCCAGATAAACTGCTTAGTAAGAGGCTTGGACATTAGGTACCCACAGTTTAACATCTGCTTTTATTCTCCTTCCCTGCTGACTTAGAAGATTAATGCATTACCTGTTTGTCCTTCTGCTGGCTTCTGTCTCCTGCTGGCCACAGTCTCCATGAATCATTATCAATAACATCAGCAAGAACAATTTCTTTTGTCAGCATATTAACACCAAATTCAATCTAAAGAGACAGTAAGAATCTCAGTAACTATATGGTGACATATTTCCTGTCAGAACCAGGATCATAAGAAATCACTCTTATACCTTCAGGTCTACCAGAGTGCAGTTTTGGGGCTGCCATGCTTTTTCCAGGATCTCAAAAATAGCTTGAGTAGAATGAGCCATAATGTCCACTTCAGTCTGGCCAATAGTAAGTCCAGCAAAGCAGAATTTTGCTTCAATTATTTGCTCCTCAGACCACTGTGGATCATTATTAGCATCATCCTGTTAAGAAAACCAGAACAAATACATCACATAATTTAACCTTTCTATTAGAGGAAAATAACCATTAAAAGATATTAGGTTTTGTATGTTTGTTTTTCAAAAAGAAAATACAGGTTTCAAACTAGTATTTTATGAATAGAAGTAAAAAAAAAAAAAAGTGACAGTAACAGAGAACACTTGTTGTAACACCTGAACATCTTTAATAGTAACAGGGTACACCAAAAACAACCCTTTAGGTCACAATTCACAAGATACTTCTTTTAGCATATGTTCCCAAAGGAGTTGAGAATCCTAAGTGAGTAGCTTACTCTCACCATGCAAGTCCTGTTTTAGTTTCTTTAAATGTATCAACACATCTGTTTCAAGTGCTGCAGCTTATGCCTAAAAAGTTCTTATACCTACATTTTTCTATTTTTGTGTACAGTTTGGTTTGTTCTTTGATGGCCCTGTAAGCCAGTGTTGTATGCACTTTAGACAAAGCAGCTGTTTGACAAGAATGCAAGAAAACATTAGGATGGCAAAACTACTGATACTGAGAGGATTGATCAGCCGCTAACACTACTTGCTTTATCTGTCAGCATTTTAAAGATGATAATACAGAATTTTCGCTCTGTTTAAGTTTGATTAACATCGCAGGGAAGGAAACTTACCTTGTAAAACATCTCAATTTTGGGTGGGTAAAACTTGTATCCTTCTTTGACACCAGGGTGTCTCTTGAGGAAGGAGCCAGTAGCAATTCTTCTGCACACCCATTCAATTGGGATCATTTCACAGTGGGCCGCTATGAATGCTGTGTCACTCTGTTTCCTGACAAAAGCTGTTTTGATTCCTAAGTATAAAGAATGCAACTTAGGTTCCATTTGTAGGCACAGTCCACAGTTGAAACAAGAGCCACAAATGTAATCTTTACTTTTAAGCACATCTGAATCTTGTTCTTCTCATGACTTAAGTGAAATGCTGAATCTCTTCAGGGTATTCTAAGCCCACTCTGGCCTTGCAAAAGGCAATCAGTGCCATTATCTCGCACAAGTCATTAGTTTTGCCAGTTTTATCATACAACACTCACTTGTAGCTCACCAATCATATTTTGTTCACAGAGCCTTTAAAAAAAAATATCCTCCCCAATGTGTTTGTTTGTTAAAAAAAAAAAAAAATAAAAAATAGCAGCAACCAAGTACCCAACCATGCTCTCTAGTGAAAGATTCATTATACATGGGACAGTAATTGGAGGCTTTCAAAGGAGTTAGGGAGCGTGGTAGTCTGTACTATTTTGCTTAATAAAGGAGGATAGGGCAGAGAGGAGAAGGGCTTTGTCTTCCCTTTCATTACAAACAGTTATTTAGTGTTAAAGCACTTGTAGTGATGTTTGTTAGAGTATTTTTCTTATTATCAAAGTCCAGTACCAGATAAAGGAATAAGACTCGCAGCTTCTTAGTTTTTCTTGCTGTTTATTAAGCTTTTATCACAACTTCAGCATGTCACCCTAACCTGGGTTTAACACACCAAAGTGTGTAATGCCTTAGAAG
>WEIV01030234.1:145963-195690 GCA_013390005.1 Calyptomena viridis
GGGATGCTCCCCGCGCAGCGGGATGCGCAGTGGGATGCAGGGGTGCGCCCGCCGCCCCGTCCCAGCGACGCTGGGCGCTGACCTGCCGGCGGCGCGGCGAGGCCTGGCCGTCGTTCTCGAGATGCTCTCGTTAAAGTGTAACTCACAGAAATCGAGGCTACGGAAACGGAGCAGTTTTTAAGCGCTTTTAGGCTCCTACTAGCCATAGTGGATGGATTCATCACCACGATACAATAAAGTTTCTGCCTGACATGTCTATGGCAATGTACAACAGACCTGACTCACTGTGCTCCTTGTGGACGTAGAGCTGTAGCATGAAGTTTCAGTTCTGCTTCCTTTGGGTTGGCATCCAAAGTAACAATGTTATGGTCTGACACATACTAGTCCTTTTTTTTGAGAAAGGGAGATCCTCCTTGTGGGAACACATGCACAGCCAAACACACCCGTTGAGTAGTACATGCTGGGATCTGTAGTACACATGCCCTGTATGCTGTGCTTATCTTCACAGTTGCAAAAAGTGTGCTAAATACCACATTCTTGACAGTCTGGGTAGGTGGGCTTCTCTAAGTACCCAGGCACTGAATAGATCAAATACGTTCTTTGTATTTCTGAGGCCACAGACATGTAAAGGTTGCTCTGAAATTGTTTTTGGATTAACAATAGGAAATCGTTTACATATAGATTTTCTGTTTCTTACAGTGGACTTTCATGTATTTTTACTAGTAAAATGTTGCATCCCTACATGACTCTTATGTCCTAATAATTCAGTTTGGCCTGCAGGTGTATCATTCTTAAGCTACATATATTTGGCAGTGTCCATCAAAATTTTTTTATTGGGAGTGATGGAGCTGCAGAATCCAAGGAATAATGCCGTGTAATTAATAGTCTCATTTTAGGTTGTGCCTTTTTTCTCTGAAGAGGCTGGGAAAAAAGTCTTACTTCATTTGTACTTACAGTTACACTGTGGGACCTGGAGTTTCTTAGTTGGAAACAAAATGATTGATGTATTTTCATTACTTTGCATCTTATCTCAGTTTTCATTGCAATCATATTTCGTGATTTTTCAACATGCTTTTTTTTTCTTTTTTTTTTTCTTTCCTTTCTGATGGGCCCTTGACAAGTATATTTAGTTTGCATTAACTTTTTAATATCAGATATCCCCTGTGGAGGATACAACTGTAGACAGTAATATTAATGTTACGATCGAAACTAAGCAATTCACAACTATTACAGGAAGCTACACACCTGTAGGCATACGTGTACTGGCTCTGATTCTGATTTTCTAACTCAATAATGGTCAAAAATTTTAAGAGATGCTTTCTTAGAGACATAAACATTGCATATGTAAAGAGAAACAGTCTGTTTGATTTGCAAACACTCAGTAAAATTCCAATAAATACCTGAGATGTTAATGTTCCCATTTCCTTCTTTAATGTTTCTCTGTAACCTCTTTGCATTTTTTGTTCCCTATCAGGAAGTGATGCGATAACAGCTATTTTTCTTTCAACTTTTTGGAATTTATGTTGAAAACCAGAATTAAGATTTAGCATTAACTGCATCAGTAAATTTCATTAGGCCTTTTGTTTTAAAGTTAAAAACTAACACATCTCTTAACCACAGGCCTTTAAAAATAAGTAAATATGAAAAAATTATAGTAAGTATTAATGAGCCATCCAAGTCAGGCCTAAGTGACTAATAGAAATTTGACTTGTCATTAGGAAATACAGTCCTTAGACATCACCTTCAAATTAGTAAGGATATTTAGGTAGTGACTACTGGTCTCAAGATACAGGCATGTTCTTCTATATGCAAATTAGTCCTGTGCAATAAATCAAATAACAGAATTTAGCCCTTAAATAATATTAGATTTTAAAATTTAATATTAAAGCATGGTATTGTATCAAGCTGCATTTTTGAGATGACTGGTCCACAAAGGAAAACATGTTATTATTTCTAATATTTGAATTCTTACCTGTATGCGTAAAAATCCACAGTATTTGTCAGATGCCACAAAAAGATGTTAGCATAAATTCTTTGTGTTCTATGTTCTGATACAGCCGGTTGTAGCAATTTGAAGGACTTGGCTGTTTCTGAGAAATGGCCTAGAATGCGTTGATAGTTGGTATTACTGCGGCACTGAAGAGCTTTACTTCAGTGGGGATGTTTGCAAATGAAAACTTGAAACTCTGTATGCTGGATCAAACCACCCAAATATTTAAGCATGCATTCAGTGGTGTGCATTTCAGTGGTGCTTATTGCTTCACTGAAACTATTCTGCATGAAAAATTGGAGTATACATGAAAGCAAGGTTTTGGAGCACACAAATGAAAGCACATCATGAAAGATAGAAGATAGACTTGAAATTTCACTAACATGACATAAGCAGAAACAACTTTAAAAGTTGTTTTGGGTTTTGGTTTTTTTAATATATATATTTATAATTAAAAAGCAGCTGCTAGATTGTTGAGGCTTAAATTTGTCCTCCTTTGTAGCAGAAGGTAGAATATGGCTTTTTATTGTCTTTAAAGTGGTGAACTGTGAATTAAAACGAAAACCAGAGTAGTCCTACTCACAGGCTAACCAAGGCCTTCCACAATTTAAGAACATTTTATCAACTTAACTTGACACTATTTTAAAGTTTTATAGTTGTGTTAACAGTGGAGGCTCATTATGTTTGGAACTTTCAATTCTGCTAGACCTAGTGAGTGCTGTTACTCTGGCGTCAACATTAACAAAGCTTAAGAATGGATGTTCTAAATCATCTCTACATTTTGTAAGCCAGGGAACAAAGTCACTGCAAAATCCACTGACAGCATGCCAAAATAAGATCAGAGAATATCGGTAAGGAGAGGACTTTCTTGGGGGCGGTGAGGGAGAGAGGAGGAGTTACTCTGAGCTACAAATCTATTAAACGTCATTTGAGTCCTTGACCAGGACAAATTTGCAAAGTTAATCTTGGAACAAGTGTGATTTCTGTTAACTTTTTGCAAAATTCCCTGGAAAATATTTTGGCAGTAATACATGTATGGAAACCTGACTGTATCCAGCTTTGTACTGATTTTTAGAAAAAGGCTTTAAAAGGCCTCTTCTATGCAAGTGGAAGTCCCATTAAGTCAGGGAATATTCCTTGTCCTAACTCAGCTGAGGCTGTGTATAAAATTTGTTGACTGGAGGCTTGGCTCCAGTGTGCTTTTTGATACCTTTCCTGTTATTGTCTGCTATTAAAACTCACGCAATGGAACCCAGATAATTGCCAATATAAGTTAAGAATTTTTACCTCTCTTTCGATGTAGTTTTTTTACTGGTTGCTTCCCATTAGCCATCCTTCCAAATACCTACACTCAATATAGCATAATCAAAGTATTTACTTACATTTTATATACAACATCTTGGCTATAAGATAGGGGTTGGTTTTTTTTAAAGGCTATTTAGCAAGCTATTGGCATCGTGACTAACACCTTGAATCTTTCAAACAAGAAGCTTAAAATTGCAATAGTGTTTGGATGGGAATATTCACAGGAACACAGATATGTCACAGGTAATGAACCTGGTAGTTTGGTATGTAACATTTACCTCTTCATTTCATCTCAAGAACCCTTTATGAATTCAGCAGACTCACATTCCTAGGCGCAAGAACTGCAGTGTTAAATATTTTAATTGTCAAATTACCGAATTCTGTATTCTGTATATTTTTTGTAAAATCCCTATGGAATATATGGGGTAAGATCTTTGTCTAGCTAGTGATTATAGTGATCGAGTCTGTATGATGTTTTACAAGAACATTTCTGTGTACTTTGAGAGACACTGAATGTGGATGTAGAAACAGTTTTATCTTTTAGTTCTTTCTTGGGTTAAGTTTTAGGCCATTCTGTGCGGCAGGTGCTGACAGCCCAGTTTAATTAAATGCCTCAAAGCTTGCTCCTGCAGGAAGAAAGGAGGAGCAAGGCCTTTTTGCTGTAGTGAGCTCATATCTGCTCAGTTGTTTTACATAATATCCTGCAGGGCTCAGGTTCCTGCACGATCATTTTTGGGAAAGTGAAAATAAAACAGATTTCCATTCTAACCAGTTTCAGGTCTCTTAGATGTACCTGTCACGAAATGCAGTTTGGTCTAAGCTCTTATCTTTGGATGTGTAGTAACTAACTGGAACGAGATAATGTAAGACTTCCCATTACATTAACATAGCTATAGAGTTGGGGTGAGACTGCTTTTCTTCACATTGACTGTAGCTAAGTCATTCTGTTGGCTTGCCTGCCCATGCCTTAAATTTGAGCCCCATACATGGAGGGAGGGTTATATGCAGTATGGGAGGTTCAGACTGCGTAGTTCAGTTCAAATAAATTTTCCTAGCTTCACTATCTGCCATGTCTTACGTTACCGTTCCGTTCCCTGAACATAAAAAACGAGAGGGTTGTTTGGAAGGGCTTTTTATTAGGTTGGCTTTAATTTAAATCGGTTCTGTCAGTTGGGCAACCACTTGGCTACATGGATCCTTGTGTCAAAACAAAGGAGACCTTGCCGAATAAGAAACAAAGGATGATTCTAGAGGCAGTCTTTTAAGCAGACAGTCGTGCTGATAGTGCTTGTGGATCCACCATCAGTGCAAGCATTTCTGCTCCACTGAAGTTCATTCTCAAGGTGTTTGGCCCAAAGAAGTGTAAAGTGACCCGTTCATCTTAGTGAATGAGTGTACTTTGGGTAAGAATGGAGCTTTTTAATGCAGGTGAGAGAGGTGATAGCAGATAGTTTATCTGCTAGCCTCAAAAATTTCAGTATTGCCATTTGCAAACTAGGGGCTGGACAGATTTGCCCTCACACTAATCTTAAGGGCCCTCTGGCAATAATGCAGGAATTTGAGGAGGGAGAAGAGCAAAGATCTCTGGTGTTTATAGGATTGATCCTCTTGCCATCATTGCTTGGTGTTGGTTTTGATTTTTAAGCTGGACCATTTTCACAATGTAATTTAGATTAATTAAGATAAATTAATTAAGTAATTTAGATGAATTAAGATTCCCGGGATCAGTTACATGGAAACAACTTGGTCTGGCCTTTCTGCTAAAAAAGAACCACGTTGTGGATCTATGTCTAAGAAGGGCTCTCCTCCAAAACCATTGCAGTCCTGTGGTAATGCCCTACACATAACCATTCAGCATGTGTCAGTTGGTGCCCCAGGTTCCATTTAACTGGCCCATTAGTGTGTCTAGACTAAATGTTGTGTGACTGTAATAAATGCAAAGCTTTGATCACAGCAGAGCCACAACACAAACTCAAGTGAATATAAAAATACACCAGAAGGATGAGCTGGATTAACTAATCCTGATTTTGAAGGCACCTTTTTGAGAAATCCTTCAGCCTAGCAACATTCTATTTAGCACATTGTCACTACCCCAGGAGATGCTTTCCAAAGCATCACAGCACTACACAACCAGACTTCTAAATGAACAACATTCGTAATTATTTTGAGTCTAAGCAAAGAGTGATGTGGAATCATAACTACAACTGCAGTGAAGAAAGATTGTCTTGATGGCACTTTATCTGTCTCGGCAACCTACGTATTCAAGTAAATGAACTGTTATCTGTATAAATGGGAGTAGCACATAAATATTAGATGATGCCAAGTGCCCCATTTTGCACCTGACATCTCTTGCCATCTTTGACAATAAATGAACAGTAGGAGTCAGTTTTCTGATGAAACAATTACAAAAATAAGCTATGCTTCGCTTTAATGAAAGCAGAATAGAAGGGGAATCCCACATGGAGGGAAGTCCACCTTCTTCGGACATTTGTTTGTCAGATAAATCCTGCACTCTGGAAAGTTTTCTCAGAAAAAAATCCTTTTACTTGGAAAGCCACTTGTATTCTTTTTTTCTGTCAGTTCTTGCTTCATGTCTAACACCTAGAGTTGATATGAACAGTTTCCAAGTAAAGATTTCAAGTGTCCTCTGCAATTCTCTGCTCTGACCTGCTAAGAATTCAGAGAGTCCTTTGCCTCAGTGCTTTTGTGCTGTTCTCACCTGAACAACAGCATTTAAAAACAGATATGTATCTCTTGAAAGATCTGCTTAATTTAATGAATAAAAAACAATCTTTATTTTTTATATGCTGGGAGAAAGGGTTTTTTTTGGGGGGGACATTATAGTGATTGACAGCAAAGTTTGGAAGGATTTGGATCGTTGTGCATCAGTGCAGAATTTAAAGTGAAGTTTGTCGTCTGTGTTTGTCATCAGTTAGCAGTGCTAACTGCTTGCCTCAAGTTAGCATTTATTCCAGAAGGACAGTCACATTGCAGCAAAAACAACCTTTATGCTGCTCAAAGTTAGGCCTAGCACAGCTGGGAACTTGCCAAGCTGCTTTTAAGTCACACAGAAAACCACTTAGGTGTTTTTTGGTTTTTTTTACCATCTGGCTTAGTCTTGTATCAGGTTAGTGAGATGACCTGGCCAACAGGGCATCCCGCAAGAATTGGATTGCTCAGAGTAGCATGGAGAAAAAGGGAATCTACTTATTGAAATAGTTATCAAATCAACTACAGCTTTGCACTCATGAAACAGAGAAAGTAGAGCAAAATGTAAGTGATGCATATTATTTGCAGTACAGTTATTTAAATAATAAATTAAATTGAATTAAAGTGTTTGAATGTACTGAATTAGTAGAATCTCAGTTCATGTGTGGAGGGAATAAGCTGTGATTTTAGGACTGTTGGGAATGGTGAGGTCTTCAGCTGGCTCAGCATGTTCTGCAAGGATACCTCACTGGTGTGATGGCAAGGGCAGACCTTGTCCTCCTACCAAAGACAACAGTTCTGTATGCAAGTAATATGATGCAAGTTCAAGGATATATACTTGAACAAACTCATCGTAAAGAGAGAAAAAAGATTTTTAAACCAATGATGATACCTGTGTTACAAGCCAAAGAAAGTTTATACTGAGAAACCAGTGTAAAATGTGAAAAGTGGTAGATAAGCATACCCTGGAACAACTGTATTATCTGTGTGACTGTATAAAGGAGTATGATCAAAAAAAATTGATTTTTAGGGATCTTTCTTTTTGCAGAAGTGTTTTAAAAATGCTAGTCAAATGGCAGATAAAACCCACCTTGGTGGAAAATATTTGCCTTAATAATGTCTCTGATAAAAGACTTGACAAGAAATTACCATAGAGCAGGACATAAAGCATAATATCCAGTATAATTTTGTGTAAGGTTTAGTAAAGAGGGACTTGGGTGGAAATTTGGCCTCTGTGTATAAAGAAACCTGGTGCTTATTGCTGCTGCAATAAGGACTTGACTGTTTGACTTCATTTGTGCCCTTGCGTGTGCCCAGAACTGACCTGGCTTTGGCAGAACTTTGGCAGAACTGTGCCCAGACATGACTGAGATCCAGAAAGTAGTTTTTTGCTTGAATACACTGAAAGGAAAACCCTACAAATGCATGCCTCACAGGCAATACAGATTGTAAAGTACTTAGACAATCACAAAATGAAGAAGTGTCTAGTAGGATTTTGCAGAATATCAGTTAGTTATGGCATGGCATTTTTCTCTTACCATGTAATTGTTCTCTGCATTGTTTCTGTTTTCTGTACTTCAGTGGATACTGGACAAGGCAGACCCCCTGCCCAGTACAGAACAGGGCCCAGAACCCTTGCCTGCCCCTTCTATATGGGCATCAACTCTTTGTGTTTTCTTTCTGGCTCACTAATTCTCCAGTTCAGTGCTGCACAGCGCCAAGCCTTCAGAAGACAGATGGGGATGTTCCCCTTCACCAGCACAGGTTATGGGGAGAGGCTAAGAGGAGAGTAAATGCTGATAAAGGAGTTAAGAATTGTGTCTTCCCCATTAGCCCTGCCTAACCAAAAAGAAGTTCTATTACAGCTTCAACTTTGGTTAATTGCAGAGGACTAACTTGTTAGAAAGACCATAGAGATGGTAATTGGAAATGATGGGATGAATTTTTAACTGTACATGTTTTCTTTGATCGGTAAAAGTATTATTTGCTTTCAATTAAGCCTGTTAATTGTGGCATATAGGTAAGGTTAATTGTGGCATGTAAGACATGTAGGCAGAGGTGATGTCTTTTCTTAGACTAAGTGACATCCCTGCTAAAAGCTCATAGTTAAGGATTATGATGGGAACTCATACCTTGTTTTAGTTTAAATGACTAAAGGTGACTATATTAAAGGGAAGCAGGCATGTCCTCATGTGGGTAACCTACACTTATTTCATTTCTTACTACCCAAGAGACTATTTCATGCTAACTTCATAGAAAGTTCATTAAACCAACCTGTTTTATGGTTGATGGATCAGCATACAGCTGTGTTCTGTTGAGGTCTTGCATTTCTTCCTGCTTACAAAGCCTTTCTAACAGTAACTTTTTGCCTTCTGTTACTGTGTGCACTCTCTCTGTTAATAGCTTTTGGAAGTGGAGTATGGTGTTTTCAGAGGCACTTTTCTTAAGTGGAACAGGTGACACCTCTGTGGACAAAAGCAAAGTATGTAGTTAGAGTGCACAAATCAATGAACTGCTGACACTGAAGTTTAGTACATGCTAGATTTTCCTAAAGCTCTTCTGTTCTGCTGTTTTGGCAGGCATTGCCTGGTGTTGTGTAAGGGGTCATTGTATAACAAAGAATAGGAATGCAGCAGACCTTGTAAAAAAACACTTATTTCTGAAACTGGTTTGCCTAGCTATGGACTTCTCCAAGATGTACTTACATAATAAGCAATGCATGAAAGTATTTAATCACACAGAGTTAGTCCTATTAGTACAGTTTGTGATGGTAAACTGAGCACTTTCAGAAGTGTCATTTTTGGATCATTTGTGTTCATCTGTCTGTAGACAAGACATCATGTTAATATTAAAAACAAGGGTGAGCCTCCTAAAAACTAAGTTTGTCATCCTTCATTGTACAACTTTCTCATTATTTAGGGCTTGACAATTCTGCAGGAAGAAAAATAAGTTCCTGACCTTTCCTATATCAGATCACATGCTGTGTATTTCTGTCCTTTGCATCATTTTTCTCTCTGTACCATATCTTCTCTTTGGAATAGCTGTCTTGACCTGCTTTCTTGTGTACAACACATTAGACATTACATGTTAGACATGGTATGTCTAAATGTATAATTTCTCCTCTCATTTACAGACACGTAGTGTAATATGAGGAAATCACATCCATGACTGTGATACTGTCCCTATTTTCCCCTAAGCAACACAGGTAATTCAGACATCTTATTTTAAAAATATTTTTATCATTTCTTTGCACATGATTCTTATAAATCAAAGAAGTACTTCCTGATGTTTACCTCATTTATACCAGGGATGAGGACTGAATTAAAGAAATTGCAGTTTTCTTTAGGCCCACATTATTGTCAGGACTCTTCTTTTGCAGATTTTTGTGGATGAGAGAAGGTTGATTTGGAGGTTGGTGTTACGTTCTAGGACTACTTTTTTAACTGCTTTGACTACTGGAAATGAGAATCTGACATCCAATTCAACAGCAGTGTATAGATGCTTTTCAAAGTCAGAGGCTCTTACCATCATTCCATGTTTTTCTCTTGATACTCAAGGATCCTGTGTTTGCTGTAACATCTCCCACTGAAACACAGATGAGGAAAACAAGGTGACTAAGTATTTTGCAGAGATTCTCAAGGCACAGTCAGTCACACACCAAAAAGTTTTATACTGCAAAAGCAAATACACTGGGACGAGTGACCAGGAGCAATGATAATATACTAGAAAAGTTAGGTGCTGGGTTGGCACAGACAATCAGGGTGGAGACACATTTATTTGGTGTATGCCTCAAACAGATTAATAACTAAAACTTCTTTTCTGAAACACTATTGTTTTACTGTCTGCTGCATCAGCATTCACAGCCCAGATTACACAGTCCTTTTCTAGCATGCTAAAATTTAAAACAGCCGGTTTCATTCAAATACTCTTAATATTGACAAATCCCATTCATGGATCCCATATGAGCAGTCATATCTTCAGTTTCTGTATTTGGAAGAAAATATTTGTCTGGAGAATGAGATTGAGCACAAGAATGAGGCAGGGGAGAAGCAGTGCTGTCATCCCGTAGCTGTGTGGATGTCATTCCAGTCTCAACTACTGTATGGTGCCTGTGGATACCACATTAGGGCTCTGATTTGTGACTGAGGACATCTGGCTTAAGGATGGTTCCAGCAGCTCCCACTCAAGCTGTCCATCTGGCCTCTGCTGCAAAAGTGGTTCAAGTCCTCAACTAACACTTGTGATGTTGCAAATTATTATCTACCATATTGAGAGTAATGGGAATTAGTTCTGGTTTACCATAAGTCACTGAGCTTTAAGATGCAGAGGTGCCATAGCTTCTACAAGAACATCTGTTCTGCCTGGAGCAGGGGTAGGTGCCCCTGAGGGCTACAGCAGTTGGCCACTCATGAGAACCCAGCAGAAAGCCCAGCAGACAGAAGATTAGCTGTGTGGTTCCTAGATCAGAAGACTTTTGATACTAAAATAGAAGCAAACTCTATTTCGGAAATTGAATCTGCTTTAGCAAAACTAATATAATAATTGCAAGTGCTCAAATAAATGTCACTGTCCTGGATTTTTCTCTCTTGACTGTGATGTGAATTGAATTAATATAGTTTGTCTTTTTTTGTAGTCCTTCCACTTGGCTTGGTTGCTACAGATCTTCACAGTTGTAAATGGTATGAGCTTGCAGCTCTCTATCCATCAGACTTTACATGCCTGCTATATGACCTCTAAAACCTGCCATATTTTCTAGCACCATTTCATTGTGTTTCACTTAGACTTCCAAAAGCAAAGATCTCCAAGAACATTGAACATTTCAGGTCCTTTCACTTTTTGTTAGTATTGTCACATCTCCATGCCTCTATAGACCCATCTGTATTCACTGAGTATTCCCTGTGTGACCATGCAGGTACAGCCTCCTCGGTTATTTTCCCTCCCCATTTCTGGCCACGCATTTCATGCCTACAGCATGGTTCAGCAGGCAACCTTAAGAAGTTTCACTTTAAGAACTTTCATCTCATCACTGAAGTTTTCAATACCTGACAAGAGACTTGAACTTTCACATCCCCAACTCGAGGGACCCAGAGGCTGTCTTCTTAAGATACAGTCAACTTCATTGTAAAATCTCATTTTTCTCCTGGGATTTCCAAGATGCTCATTTTCTTTCTGCAGTGCACGGTATTCATACTTTAGGTTCTTGTACTTTGTGCGACATTGTTTCCAATCTCTGTCTATGCCACGTTTCATTAACCTTCTGGCAATTTCCTCAAATATTTCTTTATTTCTTGTGGCCCCTTCAAGCATCTGTTGTATCTTTTCATCTGACCATATGTTTATCAGAGCTCTAACTTCATTATCACTCCAGTGTTTTCCTGCTCCAGTATCATTAACTGCAATAACTTTAAAATTATTTTGTGCTTCTTCCAAGGGAATGTGATTGTCTGAAAATATAAGTGAAAGAACAACTAAATGTAAATGCCATAAATAGATGCTAAATATACATATATTAAAGAATAATTGTAGGTAATGATTGATTAATCTTTTAACTTTACAATGTTAGTATCCATAGGTGATTACTTTTCTCTTAAGTATGCAGAATATGTAGTGAGTGTAATCTCTTGTTTCTCCAAGGCATCTAAAATTCAACATTTTGTCTGCAATTTTGTTGCTGTTGTCAAATTAAAGACAGATGCAGCCAGGTGTTATATGTAGGAAAACAATAGCCCTTAAGCTTTAAAGCATAAGATTTCAGCATTGATAAGCAAATTGCTTTCCAGTGTGGTTTCAAATTATAATGGCAAGGCAAAATATCATGCAAATAAAAATACTACTGGGGATTCAATAGAAGAAAAGAAATCTTCAGATTCAAAAATACTCAGAAGCAGGTAGGTGCAGTTCATCAGGTAAGTATAGATAGAAGGCAAAGTTGTACTATAGTATTAATGCAAGTTTTGCTCATGACAGGGAATAGACCTATGAAACTAATTTTTAAGTTTAGTGATAAAGCTAGACTGGAGTCAGAAGTAGAAAAGTAGAGCTGTGTTTACAGTAGAGATCTGATTGCTCCAGTTTTGGTACTAAAATTACAATGCAATTTATTTCAGAACAAATGCACGGAAATTAATACTCACCTGTTTCAACCATCTGTTTTGCTACTGGCGTACAAGATCTGTCTTCTGAGGTAGTGCTTATAGAATCATCATCTATAGAAACACAGTTTTAAATGAAATAAACTTGGATTTAGAAAAATAAATTGCTAGTATTGTCATCTTCCGCAGCAAATACCTACCTTCACTTAAAAATGTACTAACCCCTTAGTCTAATCCATTCATTATAGAATTGCAGAATCATAGAATCATTTAGGAGGGAAAGGACCTCCAAGTCCAACTGTTAACCCATCACTGCCAAGTCCACCACTAAATTATATCCCTCCATGTCTTTTGAATCCTTCCAAGGGTGTTGACCCCACCACTTCCCTGGGCAACCTGTTCCAATGCCTGACCATAATTTTGGTGAAGAAATTTTTCTTAGTATCCAATCTAAACCTCCCCTGGTGCAACTTCAGGCCATTTCCTCTCATTCTGTCATTTATTATGTGGGAGAAGGCACTGGCCCCCACCTCACTACAACCTCATTTCAGGTAGTTGTAGAGAGTGATAAGGTCCCTCCTGAGTTTGCTTTTCTCCAGGATAAACAACCACAGCTCCCTCAGCCTCTCCTCATAAGACTTGTGCTCCAGAACCTTCCCCGGTTCCACTGCCCTTCTCTGGACTTGTTCCAGTGCCCCAAAGTCTTTCTTGCAGTGAGGGGCCCAAAACTGAACACAGGATTTGAGGTGTGGCCTCGCCGGTGCTTAGTACAGAAATACTTCCCTAGTATTTCTGGCCACACTATTTGATACGGGCCACAATGTCATTGGCCTTCTTGGCCACCAGAGCACACTGCTGGCTCATGTTCAGCCGGCTGTCAGCCAGCACCTTCAGGTTCTTCTCCGCCATGCAGCTCTCCAGCCACTCTTCCCCCAGCCTGTAGTGCTGCATGGGGTTGTTGTGACCCAAGTTCAGGAGCTGGCACTTGGTTGTACCTCATACCACTGGCCTTGGCCCATCGGTCCTGCCTGTCCAGATCCCTCTGCAGAGCCTTCCTGCCCTCCAGCAGATCAACATTTCCACTCAGCTTGGAGTAATCTGCAAACTAAGGGTTCACTCGATCCCCTTGTCCAGATCTTTGATGAAGATATTAAACAGGGCTGGCCCCAACAATGAGTCCTGGAGAACACCACTAGTGACTGGCCACCAGCTGGATGTAATCTACTGCCACTCTCTGGGCCCGGCCATCCAGCCTGTTTTACACCCAGTGAAGCGTATGCCTATCCAAGCCACAAGCAGACAGTTTCTCCATAAGAATGCAGTGGGAGATGGTGTCAAAGGCTTTGCTGAAGTCCAGGTAGATAATATTCACAGCCTTTCCCTCATCCACAAAATGGATCACCTTGTCATAGAAGGAGATGAGGTTGGTCAAGCAAGAGCTGCCTTTCCTAAGTCCATCTGGCTGGGCCTGATCCCCTGGTTGTCTTGTATGTGCTGTGTGATCACACTCAAGATGATCTATTCCATAACCTTCCCAGGCACCAAGGTCAGGCTGACAACTCTTTTAGATAGGTATCACATTTGCCAAACTCCAGACAATATGGACCTCTCTTGATTAACCAGGACTGCTCATAAATGATGGAAAGTGGCCAAATGAGCTCTTCCACTGGCTCCCTTAGTACCTTTAGGTGGATCCCATCCTGTCTCAGAGACTCGTGTGTGTCTTTGGACTATGGGGGCTTCCTTGTACTCCCCATCCCTGTCTTCCAGCTCTAGGGGCTGGGTACCCTGAGGACAACCGGTCCTGCTATTAAAGGTTGAGGCACAGAAGACATTAAGTACCTCAGCCTTTTCTTCAACATTTGGCAGTATGTTTTTCCCTGTATCCAATAAGGGATACTCCTTAGCTCTCCTTGTGTTGCTGAAACATTTTTTCTTTTCTTTTGCGGCAGGAAGCAGATTAACTTCTAGTTGGGCTTTGGACCTTCTCATTTTCTCCCTGTATAACCTCATGACATCTTTGTAGTCCTCCTGAGTTACTTGCCCCTTCTTCCAAAGGACATAAAGTCTCAATTTTTTCCCGAGTTCCAGCCAAAGCTCTCTCTTCAGCTACACTAAACTTTTTCCCCACTGGCTCACCTTTTCAACCATGGAAACAACTTGCTACTGCACCTTCTCGGAGTTTTCCTTCTCAGACAATGTCCAGACTCCCTAACTCCTTTGCCCCTCAGAATTGCCTCCCAAGGGACTCTCTCAACCAGTCTCCTAAGCAAGCCAAAATCTGCTCTCTGGAAGTCCAAGGTGGTAGTTCTGCTGACCTCCCTTCCTTATTTTACCAAGAACTGAAAATTACAATTTCGTGACCGCTGCACCCAGGAGGCCTCCGACAACCACACCACCCACCAGTCCTCCTCTGTTCGCAAACACCAGGTCCAGTGGGCACCTTCCTTATTTGGCACCCTCACCAGCTGTGCCAGGCAGTTATCTGCCACACACTCCAGGAATATCCTAGACTGTTCCCTCTCTGCTGTGTTGTATTTCCAGCAGACATCTGGTAAGTTGAAGTCCCCACAAAGGGGGATCATGTGACTTCTCCCGATTGTTTACAGAGTATTTCATCCGCCTCTTCACCCTGGCAGGGTGGTCTGTAGCAGGCTCCAACCAGGATACCTGCCTTGTTGCCTTCCCCCAATTCTTACTCATAAACACTCCACTCTATCACCATCATTAAACTCTAAACAATCAAAACACTCTAAAATACAGGGACAGCTTCTCCTTCCTTGCCTGTCCCTTCTGAAGAGTTTTATAGCCATCCATTGCAGCACTCCAGTTTTGCAAGTCAGCCCACTGTGTCTCCAAGATGGCAACCATGTCTTAGTTTTCCTGCTGCACAATGTCTTCCAGTTCCTCCTGTTTGTTGCTGGTGCTGTGGTGTAGGTGCAACTCAGTTAGGCTTTTGATCCCATCATCTTTTTGAGGGGAGGAGCTCTAATTCCTACATGGCCATTCTCGGGCACTTCCATGATTTCTAACACATCACTAACCCCTCTGTCTTCGCTGCCACATGGATCTCTATTATCCCCTGACTCTACTGAGACAGCAGATCAAAGGACCTCTTTAGCACACCATCCCTCAAACATTGGCGTGCTGCCCCCATGCTTATCTTTAGCAAGTCTGGTTTTATCCCTTTCTGCCTTCAAATCTAGTTGAAAGCTCTTTCAGTGAGCTCCACTAACTCCTGTGCTAAGATGCTTTTCCCCCTTTGAGACAGGTATCAGCAGGTTTGGTGTCATGTAAACAGAACTACGATCAAAAACCGCAACATTTTCCTGGTGACACCAGGCTTGGAGCCAGGTATTGATCTGCTGGGTCTTCCCATTTCTTCCCTCATCCTTTCCTGCAACTAGAAGGATAGAAAAGAACACTACTTGTGCTCCTGATCCCTCTTAATCTGTTGTTCTGAGGCCCTGAAGTCTCTCTTGATTGCCCTCAGACTTCTGTTTGCAACGTCATCACTGCCTACCTGAAAAATCAGCATTATTGTAATAATTTATGGACATCAAAACCCAGCTTTGCTGGTTCTAGGTTTACTCCTTCATGCTTGGATTTTTCTGAGGCTGAAAGTTCACTTTTGTGTGGAATTACTTTTAGGCTTGGGAGGAAAAGAAAGATTATTCTCATTGATTTGGTGTAGGGGATGTCATAGACAAATTACCTTCAATACTGTTTTTGGTAAATATTCCTTATATTTACCAGCATAATATTTTATGTTTGTGGTTTTTTCATAAACTTTAGGCTCTGTCAGAAATAAGAGATTGTTTGTAAATAAGCAGGTTCATTTGGTGTGCTTTTTATATTGGTACTTGCCAGTATATGCAAAGAGCAGACTTGGAATTCATGTTTGCTCCATAACTTGTTTTATATTAAGTGATTTTGCAAATACTTGTTTTTCATAAATCATGTGCAGGAATAAATTTTATACCAATGGAAAGCTTAGAATCAGAAATTATACTTTATAAGCTTGTGGGGTACTAGAAAAAAAGTGGTTTTTTCATAAATGGTCACCGTATAACTCTTCCTTAACACTTGCAGCTATTTGAAATGGGCTAAAATGTAGCTGTAGGTCTACTCCTAAGCTCTTAAGGGATTTTTTTTTTAAACTATTATGAAACTCCCCCATGGCTTTCATTTATGTGCTCATTCTCTCAACCTTATCCTCGATTGGGTATTAGTTGACAGGAAAAGGGAATTTGTGTGTATAAGACTGTCAGTTGACCTTTATGACATTTTATTTGCTTTGCATTCGTGTGACCTCACTATGTCTCTCAACTTTCAGGGTCACAAATTTCCTTTATCATCAACATAACTTGTGTTTCTGTATGTCATTGTTGTGATGGCACTGCTCTGATGTCCTCAGTGTCATCCTCTCTACAGTTGTCTTTCATAATCAAGATCAGCCAATGCAAACAGTTGTAAAGGCTATGTTGCATTGTATGTCTCAACACCCAAATTCCAGATAACATAATTGCCAAGAAGGAAAGCTCTTCCATGGAATATGCCTCATGCATACAATAGAAATATTCTTATGTTAGAAACTTTCAGTGTGAAAGGCCAAAGAATAGCTGTTCACAGAATCATTATAATTGATTTTTAAATTTTTTTTCCATTAACTTCTGCATACAAACAGCACTACTCTCTTTCTCTCTCTAAAGTATATATGTATATGTATAAAGTATATTTTGATCCAGGGGGTCAGGTCACTAGATTTCAATGTCATCATTATTTCCTCTGATGTCTTTTTTTTTCATGATCTTCTATGGTTTCTATGCTCATTTATTCCAGAATATTAATATCCCTGCTGTGGTCTAATGTTAAATTTTACCATTTTATATAAAACAAATCTTCTCCTGATTACTTGTCATTGAATATATGATTTTTACATATTCTTGAGGCTCTGATTTCAGCTTTACCTGTAAAATAATTTAGAATATTTATGGCAATTGTTTGATAGTGAATAGTCTGAAATTAAATGCACTGTCATGAAGCAGTTTGAAAACACAGGCAAGGTAAAAAATGTTCTGAGTTTCTGAGTCAGCTTTTTAGCTCTCCAGTGTATCTTCTCTAGGGACTGTGTAAGAAAAACAGTATTTGTGTCACAATCAAATGCAGACTAATCACATCTAGCAAAAAAAGAAGCATACTGTCTGGGAAAATAAGATTTTGTTATAATTATGGGAAGGAGAAATAACTTTATACATTTTTGCACTATGAAATCAAGCAAAAAACGTATTTTACCATCACCTAGAAACAGAACAAGTATAATTTGCCAGGGTAACATATGAACCTTAGATATCTGCAATTCGCAAGACAATCAAGACAAAGTCTTGGCCTACCTATGTCAATTGTCTCCTTCTTTATTTGTGTGGATTCCAGAACTGCTGGGGTGGAGTTGGCAAAGTCACCCTCAAGGATTTCTGTAAAACATAATAATTTACAGAGTTCTTATTAACTAAACATGTCTTGCGTGATGTCTTGAGAATTACCAACTTCAGAATGCCATTAAAAACTATTGTTAAAGATTTCCTCTCTTAAGACATTAAAGCTGCCACTCCTCTGCAGCAGTGGGCTTAAGAGCAGAGTGTACCCACTTATATATTAAAGTACATCCAGAGCACCACGTAACAGCTGCATAAGTTCATAGGTCAAATGTACAAACACATAAGTTATTTAAACCTGGATCAGAATTTGTAGAATGGTTCACTGGTTGTAAGATATCTAGTAACTGGCAAATGTCTGGGCAGCAGAACAGGCAAGACAGTGACTTTCATATGGGGTGCAATACATACTGAAATTACTGAAATACTCCCAAGTGACTGATGCCAAAAGGGACAAGGGTCCTGACATTACATCATGATGCTACACCTGGACAACTGATGTGCAAGGCTGGCTGACTGCCCGATGAAGACAGTGGACTAAATGCCTGTCCTGAGAGCATCCCTGCTGCTGCAGCTTGCAAGGGGTTTACATCACACAGCTGGGTGACAGAGGTGTCCCTGGGCTCCCCTTCATGGGGAGGAGATCTCTGCTACTCTCCCATTGGCCCACTGGTGTTTAAGGGAAAATTCCACCCCTCTGGGCAGCTGGATGATGCAAGTGGTCTAGCCATCCTCACTTCCAGGTGAGGACACTGTTCTACAGAGATTAAACTATGAAGGCCACAACACGGATCAATGAAAGTAGTTTCTGGCTCTCAGCCTGCTCTCAGTCCACTCAAGAATATTGCTCCTAAACATTGAGCAATAAAGTTTAATCTAGAGCTATTTTATTAAAAATTACCCACTCAAATCAATACAGCCTTGTTTGCATCAGATGTTCTTTACGATGTGACCAGCATCATGTGCCTTTTTACTTTATTTTTTTTTTTTCCTGGCAAGGCAAGAGTGTGGGTAGGGAACCTTTTTTCTAAGGCACCTTTCAGGGTTTTTGGCGGGAAGGCACAAGAAGAGCAAGATTGAGCCAAACAGAACAAGCCATCGACAGTTTCTGGCATGGATAAAACACAGTAGCTCCATCTGCATTGTTCACTAACTGTAGACAGTTGCCAGCAAATATGCTTAATCTCTACTTTGTGTTTGAAGCACTGTTCTCAAGGCCACCAGAGCAATGCTGTCACAGTCTTTCCTTTTACCCACTAAGACTGATACAAGCTCTGTTTTCTTTTGGCACTCTGTCACTATCACTAATTATCCTGTTTTCTGGCTCATGAGTCAAGATTAGTAATTTGTCTCCTAATCCTCACTCTCATGTGTGTCTTGTAGAGTACAAAAGGGAAGTGGGAAACTTCAAAACCATGGAAAATTTTCAGTGTGTGGTTTATGCTTATTCCCTAACAGCTCCCAAAGTTGCTGCCATCTCTGTCATACAGATCTAATGAGAGTGGGTATAGAAAATGTGGATGCATAGTCAAGTAAGAGTTTGTGTCTGCAGCCCAAATATAGCTAGGCTAACCCAGTGAATAATCAAGAATATTTGGTTTTGCACTTCTCTTCATACTAGCCTGGGACATATGTATTAAAACATTATCTTTTGACTTTATATCTGTACGTTTTAAAATTCCAAGCACAGAGCAGTACATCTTTAAGCACACATTAAGTATGTAGTGACTTGAGATCTTAACTTTAAACAACAGATTTTTAAAAAGCCCCTGCTTAGAAATGTATCTTGGCAGTGTCATGACTTATTCCATGAGAGTCATTGAATTCCATGTCATGTCATTCCATGAGAGTGACGTATAAAAAAGTGTGTGGGGCACCAAAAATCATATAAAAGCAATTACAAGAAAAGTAATTTGTTTGAAGCAAAATATTTGTACCTGTGCAAACTGAAGCAATTGGCTCGTCTGAATAGATTTCTGTAATTAATGGCCCTTAAAGCTATCCCTTGAAATAGAAAACATCAGTGAAAATAACTAAATAAGGTTTTATTTGCAGATGGATTTAATGTGGGATATGTTTTACCAGAAGACAGAGCCATCTGCAGTGTCCCCAGCCTGTCCCAAACGGCTTCAGGAGCTGGGGACTGCTGTGGTGCTTCTGCTCCCCCAGCTGGGCAGTGCTGACAGCGACATGTCAGTGACTGTGACAGGCTGTGCAAGAACTTTAAGAATTTATTTGCCTCTGCCTTTTCCTTCTCAGGTGGGCATTTGCTGCTCTTTGAGTAACAAATAAATAGGAGCAGAGGAGAAAAACAATACCATGACAAATCAAATTACTAGTTTTCCTGAAACCAGTGCATTTGTCTTTTGACTAACACAGTCTTAATATTTTCCTTACTTTTTAGAGTATGGCAGACCTGATTGGGCTGTTCATAAAGACTGGCAGTGGTGACAACGTTACTGTGACTCATAACTGATTCACATGTAAGATCTGAGAAGCACATTTATTTCTGAGGCAGCTCGGGTGTCTTCTGCACATTTACACAGCTGTGGTTGCCAGAAAGCAGATGTCTGGCCAGGCTACCTCATATTTATGTAGGCAAGTGCATGTGTAACTGGCTGCAGAGGACACTAACTGCATATACTGATTAGGAAGATAGCCTAATATGAGGTTAACAGAATTTCTAAATTCTTGTTTATGTCCAAATGGTGTTTTTTACAATTTTTTTTAAAAGCATACAAATATATATAAATGTAATAATTGCATGCCTGTTGAGAAACCGTTTTCTACAAAAGTTCTGTTAAATATGGAGTAGCTCTTTAAAAGTCACATCCTAACTGCTGTTGATTATCAGACATTACTGATACAAAGAACCAAAGTAATGTATCACTGCCTAATTGTCTTTTTCACTTGTTTATCAGCAAGTAAATTTATGAGTACAGAGGTACATACAATCTCTTTATTTACAAGTCTCTCACTCCAAAATTATTTGAACTGTCTAGGAAAGGTACGTACCACAATTAGAGAACAGAGAAAAAAAGTGTGCATCTCAATTATGTTACCATTAATAACATTAAAGTCTAGGTGTTTTTTTACCACCGGTGATAAAATGATTTGAATATGTATGGTGTGTTTGGGAATGAGGGAAAGAATTTTGGAAACTCAAACTGTTCATGATGAAGTGTAGTTTTGCCCTTTTTCCCCCACAGAAGTTTGAAAAGTAGTCTTTAGAGTGGACAGGCTAAGCAACAGACACTTCTGAAACACTTGCTATTTTAATATTTCCTCACAAAATCAGGTTGCGTTTATGATTACCCAGAAATAAAATATGCAGTTAAAATACATAGATTTGAGAAGGGAGATGGTAACTAAGGTAAGCTATAGATATATTAACACCTACACTTACCCTAAAGGAATGTTAAATAATACGTACTCAGAACTTTAGTAGAATCAGTAAACTTCATCTTAAATAACTTGTTTGGAAGATTGCAGTCCAGAAAGTTACAATATAGAAAATAGCTGCAGGCAGTTGAAAATTGTGTCAGGTGACAGTTAAGGGGCACCACTGAATCTATGTATTACTACAGTGTCTGTAATGTGTTCATGTACACATAGTAATTTTACTTGTCAATGAAATTTGATGCATTTTACAATAATCTTAACTAGGTCTCACAAAGAGCTGTTTATGACTGCTTTCATATTTTGTGTCTCTCCAAATGAGATCTCTATAGGTAGTGCACTTTTCACAACAACCTGTTTTTCTCCAGTGAATGCCTCAAGTGCCCATGGTGATCTGGTAAAAGGCCAGTTAAATTTTTCTTTGGTTAGTAAATTTTATTTCATAAATGTAATTTCTCTTGAATGAAAAAAAACAAGAATGCTACTGTCTGGTATACCTAAAATTACCTCTCATGATCAACCATGTCTTTACTTGTCATAGCTGTTTCTTTTGTTATATGCAGAGCTACCCAGTTCTCTGCAGTAGTATTTGTAGTAAATAAATGTCAGAAAATTTCTAATTTGATATTAAAATCTTCAAGTTCACATTAGACCATTTTAAATTCTGTAAGACTATTCCTTAATGCCTAATTTAGACCACATTCTGCCTCACTCTACTGAAAGAGATCATAAAGTGCTTTGGGGAGCACTTTGGGGAGTCAAGTTTGTCAGCCTTCAAGACTTTATGTGTCTCTAATTGAGACTCCTGCTTCCCCTGAAAGTTGTGCTTTCAGATGTAAACCATAGTGTGTCTTTGTAAAAAGCAGAGCATGCAACCTTCATATTCAGTGCTAGAAGTGAAATTATATTATATACTGATCACATTATATTATGAAAAAGAGAATGCTGTATTAATTTATGCACAGGAGACTGAACAATTCTAATCCTTGGGAATACACAGTTTAAGTAAAAGTAAATTTAGTAGTACATTGCACTCAACTTTCTTAAACCAGTAGTCTCTTTTTCTTTACATCTTGCGTCCCAAGTCTTTGAAGTGATTACTTACTATATTGTTTTTATCAAATTTAGCAGAGCAGTGTAAATGTGCACATAAGCACATGATGGTTATAGCTATGACATTAGCTCTTCCTTATAAGTTTTTTAGGTCTGTGCACTTTCTAACCATAATTACAATTAGGGCTTATTTTTAAAATTATTATTAATTGACTAAATTTAGGTATTTATATTAAGTAGAAGACTTTTCAGTTTACCTGAATCAGAAACTTTCTTTAAATCTGCAACCTGTAGGTCTTCTGACATATTACTAACAGAGTCCTCTTCACCTGTGTCTCCAGGCATTTCTGTGTAAATAATGTTAAGTTAATTAGGGCACTGCATTTTTGTACTACGTAAGTTGTTATACACTGTCATATCAAAAAATCCATCCAACCTTGGATGCTCTTTATGCCAGCAGGCAAAGTAGATGCATTAGCAAAATGTCAAGAAATGGCAATTGAAGAGTGAATCTTTCCCCAAAATGTTCTCATAGTTTTCAGCCAGAGACTTTGCGTTATATTTTTCTTAACTTCTTCCAAACTTGTAGTCTTATATCTAGCCAACGTAATATCATCCCCTGTGTAGAATTTCTACTGTGTGATAAAGAGTTTAATGTTTAATTCTGTTCTTAAACAACAGGCATGTTTCTGGTTGTACATAGGAACAAAAAATATTGTAACTCCTGGGTTATAGGTTCATCAGTTTACTCTAATTCTGCATTGATCATCCATTATCAAGTTAATCGACAATAACCACCCAAAACCAAAAGCAAGCTCTGCCAGCATTCTTGGTGCTATTCCTTTTACTGTTTTCACAGTTGTCTCAGTAGTGTGGGAGTCTTGCTCCAAGGACAAGAAAACAGCTATTTGAGACCGTAAGAGACAGTTTAAATGTAAAGTTTTTAACCAATGGCTATAAATACACATTTCTTTTGTTCAAAGTCTTAATTTTTCCAGTAACATTGTCTGACCATCTCTCTGATCCATTTTTTTAATCTAAGATGGAAATACTCTCTTCTGACATGACTTTGACTGGAATTGTCTCTGTATCACTTTATCATATCCAATGTCTTCATCTTTTTTTCCTCCCTTTATCTCTCAGTCCTTTTAGAAACGTACAGGGCAATCACTCATTCCGAAATACCATAACATAAGACAAAACTATTAGACAAAACAGTAAATCCTCATTCAGAGCTTTTAGCCTCCAGCAAATAGGTTAGTCTTTCTGGTTGCTCTTTTTTGAGTTCTTTTATGGTCTTTCTAGTGCTGGAAAACTAAAAGTTTTAAATGACGTATGGGTTGTTGAAGTGTACTTACCTATGGAGTCCTTTTCTGATTTTCCTTCTGTCCATTCTGGAGGCCTCTCACTTTCATCATTATCTGATTTACTTGCTTGTTCCATGCTGCAGTGCCCCAGAATAGCATCCAGTTCATTAAAAAATTTCATACTTTTAATTGTACTCCCTGAGTCTTGGGCACTTTTTACACTCTTGTATTCATGTTTCAAGTTTTTATATTTTGTCCTGCACTGCTTCCAGTCCCTGTCAATTCCAAACTTTTGAAGTCTAGCAGCAACTTGTTCAAATATTCTTTTATTTCTCACTGTCCCCTCCAGTTGTTGCTGGATATTTTTGTCTGACCATACGCATATCAAAGCTCTGACTTCATTAACAGTCCAGTGTTTTCCTCCTTCATTTGCTACTGTTGGAATAAAAGCCGGTGGTTTGGAAGCCTCTGCTGCTGACGTTGGATTACCTGCATCATGTGGGTAGGGGAGAGACACAGATATGGGTTACCTGCATTGCGTGGTTGGGGTGGGGAAAGGCTGGAGAATGAGAATGAAGGATGCTGTTTCCTCATGACTTGACTCTCCAGAGAAAGATGGAGCAGAGGTGACATTAAAATCAAGCTATTGGTTATTAATTGGTCAGCATTTTTGTTAATTCTGATATGATTTCTGCCTTCTCTTGAAGACCAATATTCAGATAGCACATGTACATTTAATTAACCTAAAAGGAACATTTCTTTCTTCTGTGCCCTAATACACTGAACATTTAACAACTTCGAAAACAACCAGCCAGCTGTTTTGTCCTTCAGACACAGAAGAGTACTGTTGGGAAGACTGGATGTGCCGCATTAGCACAATAATAAATCAGGCCTCGAGTCACTGACACTAGCATCAAGACTTAACTTTCTGCATTAGTGCCATATGTTTGGTTTTACACACTTGAAGAGATTTAAAGTGAGTAAGGATCTGAAAAATCCTTAGCTTTTAACAAAGCACCCTGGTTGCGGGGAGCTGAGGAATGTAGACTTCTGCTTAAATCACACAAGAATATTTGTCGTGGCACAGAACCTCCACCTTTCTCAGGAGAGGTCAATCAAAATTACCTGGTTTCTTTTTTTTTTTTCTTTTTTGTAAAAATTAGAGTTTGAGTTACCTTACTCTGCAAAATTAAGATAGGTTTTAATTTTCTCCAGTCTTCAACTTTTGTTTTCATTACAAGGTAAAGGTTGCCATGCATGCAGTAACTTGAAACACTGAAATATGATATCCTTCAGTTTTTTAATGTTTTCTTGTTTCTAATTATGAATTTGCAGTAAGACTTACTTTTGATTATCAAATTAGCTTGGAAAGTGGTTTCTCATGCGTTTTCTAAATCTTCATAAAAATAATGATTTAAAACAAAAACCACCACCAACAAAACAAACAAACAAACAAAACCAAAAACCAATCCAAAACACCAAAAGAAAAACCAAAACCAATTCCAGAGCATCATCATGAAAGACAGCAAACATAAAAGTGCACAGTAACTCACAATTTTTCAGTTCATATCGAAGTGATAAATGCCTTTCCCAGTGTCTTATTCTACAAGGGCAAGCCAGATTACAAGTGTTGGATACCTTATAGTCACTGAGCTTTGTGTGATGGCAAAAGTATCTGACCTTTACTTGTGCACAGAGCTTCAGTTGAGCATACTGGTGTATAATAACCTGTCTGGGGACAAACTTGTCCTAGATAGTCTCCATAATTCATTCTAGTTGTGAATAAACTGTACTAACAGGTACCATTTTTATTCCCTGATAATCCTGTGTTAATCAGGACTCTGCAGCAGCCAGCTCGCTGAAAAATTGTTGAGGAGGATAATTTTCAGGTGACGTATCAATTACGTTTTCTTCATTTCTTCCTGAGGGAGTGAAAGAAAGTCCTGATTTACAGGTGAATGAAACCATAGGATTGCCACAGCTGATAACAGCCAACATGACAGAGGCCAGAGAGGAAAGGCCTAGGGGAAGAAGAGAGGAAAAAGAACACAGAAGTTGCTCCCTGCACGTCCAAGTCAAAGCCACAGAGCGTGGGGCAATCTGGGAGGAATAAGGTTTCTTTAGTCTTGTACAGACCAGTATTTCTCACTAGTCAGTTCATTTCCAACTGAGCTCACTTTCAGCTGTGGGTATTAGTTCAAATGAGTTCTGGTGACTCAGTATATTGCCTGCTCATTCTGCTGCATGCAGAGTGGAAAATGGTGTGTTTGTTCCTCATTCCCTTTAAAAAAACATTGTGTTTCAAGATATCCTGCCTACAAGCACCCCTTTGAAACAAAGTTGTTATCGTCAGTGTGAAATTTTTTCTTATGTCTTACATATATTTTTGTTCTAATTTGTTTTTAAAAGTAATTGTTAAGACAGTATATTATTACTTTATCTGAAAGATGCATTTATGCCATATTTAATTTTTTCTAACATTCCTCAAACCTGAGAAATCTGATGAAATAAAACCAAAAGCTTAAACAATATAGAGACAAAGGGCCCAACATTTTTCTTGCAGTGGAGTCTGAAATAGTGCCTGAAATCTAAAGACTGAAAGAGGTACTAGGGGAGGGAATTTTAGGACCAGTTTATACTTGAGAGTCGATGCAATTGTAGTTATTTTGCTGGCTTTGTAAAAAGCAGCTTCCTCAGAACTGAACTCTTCTGTTTGGTAGTGTGTTGAGCACTGAGAAACACAGGAATATTCCTGTAAAATCTAATTCAGATGCTTTCTGCAAGAAAAGTTTTGTTTATGTTCGTGAAGTATTTTATGTGTGCATAAATTCCATGTGAGATTGTGGTGTCTTCAATTTCTTTCTATGCAAGGCAAGAGGGGTGTAGTGTGTAACATAAGTGCCATAGGCTTATGCAGGGCCTTGTTTTTTGCTTGAATGCAAGACCTTGGAGATTCTGTGATGAAAGTTGTTGTAACTGGTCTGGAATGTACGTTAAAGCATAAAGGGTACATAAAAAGCGAAAAGAGCACATAGGAAATTCAGGACAGTGCTGCTGTTCATCCAGGCAAGGAATCAGCTCATCAGTTGCTTAAATCTGCCTAAAATGTGTTTAGGTTTCTCCATTTCCTTTAGCTGCCTCTTGAAGGGGCCCACACCTACGATCCTCTTCCTCTTTCTAGCTTGCCAGATTTGTATCTTTGCTCTGTAATGACTTTCCTGAGCAAAATTACTAGAGTAGGATGTTTTCCAAATAAGTTGTTCTGTGCTTGGTTGGACGAAAACATTGCTGACCACCCCTTGCTTGGAGAGACCACTTTGCAGTTGCATTAGAAACCACTGCAAATCTGAATTGCTCTGCATCTCTCTCCTGGCTCAGGCCACTCACTCATTCTGCTTTAAGCATCCATGCTTTGAGAAAATGACCTAGGGGAAAGCCACAAGTCGACACAGGTGTCCACACCAGCGTGTGGCATACTCTCCACTAGCATTGACCAAAATTCCTGTGGTTAATACAATTAAGCTATAGCATGGGATGCGTTATGCATGTGAATGGTGGTCACACAGGTGTTACATCATATACAATGGTCAGTGTCTAGTGGTGCATGAGGCTGACGAGTGCCAACACTGGGAAGGAGATGGTGCAAGAGTGTGGCTGTATTAAAGCTGTGGGGATCAGAACAGAATCAGTGCATTTCAAGCTATCAGAAAGTGCTCTGACAAACCATGCTGCTTTTTAATTTTTGATCTCTGCACCATCATACTATACCTAGTTGAACTGGTCTGACATGAGACATAAAGAGTAGTGGATCTCCTGGAGCATCCTCATCATCTTCTAAAGAAACTGATATTTCACCTGGGAAGGAAAGAGTTTTTAGATGAAAAATAGGTATGGACTAAATTAGTTTAAATTAGTTTAAGTTATAATGTCCATACACAATGAGAAGATCTTTAATTTGGTAATATCTACACTTAATTTGTAGTTAAATTTAAAATTAATGTGGCCTGTCTCCATAAGGGGACATGAGTTATAGCAGGTAAATTATTTTATATCTTACATATGAAGCTTGTTTGAAATGCTTTTTAAAGTTCTTGTAGAAAATAACTTGATTCTAGTGACTTGTATGCTCTTCTGACTCAGTATTTGTGGTGGAGAGCACATTAAACATATAGTTGGAAAGTAGATAAAGAGACATAAAAATAAAGGCAGACTTTGCACGTGGATTCAGATAACCACAAATCCATTTATGTAACAAAAAAAAAAATCAGAAAATTATGAAGAAAACAAGAATATTCCAAAAGGAGTTCTGGAAGTCTAAGAAATTCAATAATGGTATAGGGAGAGCATGATAGTATTTATTGTGACTTGAGAACAGACGTATTTGTAGCCGACAAGATTAAGTCTAGCTTTTTCCAGCATAGCATTTCTACATTTGTTTAGAAAGCAACATTATACAATTGCTATGTAAGTTTAGAAAGCAGCTTATGTAAGTCAGGTTCTGACCCAGGTTAATTTTCACAGAGGACAGACTTTGAAGTTGTCCAGTGGTAATACGCTGTATTCAGTGTACCGTGCTGACAGGAGGTTTGAAACGTTGATGCACTGTACGGGGAGCTGAGCTTCTGTGTGTGAGCTCCAGCCAGGCAGGGCACAGAGATCAAAGCTGCCTGCTCCAGGCTCTGGTAGTTCGTCACAGGGAGCACTAATGAGGTGTGGTTGGGATGCAACCTTGTATTCCCTGACGTAGGTGAAACTGAAAACTGCGTTTGAAAACACTACCCTAAATCCTCCTGACTTTCAGCAAGGCCCGCAATGACTCATAGACACAGTGTCCTTCCTGATCTCTGCTCCCAGCTGTCCGCCTGGCTTCTCTGGCAGGAGCTGCTGCTCATGCCTCCATCTCCAGCGACGGAACTGGCATTTTAGCTACTTAAGAGCAGCAAAGCAAACTAGGAAGAGAGAAGTAAATTCTGTGTTGGAAGCCTGCTGAGTGTGCTGTCGGCACTAGCATGAAGCATGAACAAGTTTAATTACATTTCATACTAAAAGAGAAACAATTTTTTTATTTTAAGTAAATAAGAACAGTTACCACAAAAAGATATTAGTATCTTTTTTATCTATTATTTATTATTATAGATATTTATTTATCTATTATTGATTTATCTATTAAAAAAAAAAACCAAACGAAACATTTGAAGAGCAAAAAAGTTCTCTTAAAGTCCAGACATGGAAATCTATATATGAGCAGCACTTTCAAGTCAGCATTTCTGAAGGATCTTTCTGCATTTTAGTAGTTGCCGGAGTTTTGTGCGTATGATAATACTGTCATTGCTGATGCATTTCTGCTCAGACTTGATAATCTTTCTGTATTTGCTGAGGTAAAGTGAAGGTCAAGCAAGGTGACCATGCTTAATATTTAAACATAAAGAAAGAAATATAAAAGAGAGTAAATAACTTAACATGCATTACTAGGTAAGCTTTACTTTTGTAAATAATGTATTTGATTTATTAACACTTGATTTAACTTGAAGCAATCAAAACTGGTTAACAAAATGGGAAGGTCATTCATTTGACCTCTAATGACTGATTTTTCATAGTGCACCATCACTCTACATGGATTTTCTTCATTGTTGATTACTGGGATAATAAACAAACTACATTTTAAGAGAAATAAACATGTTTACTTATATACAACTCTGCCTCTGAAAACGTGTTTTGGGAGGACAACATGAACATCTCTGCTTGCACTTCTGCATGTACTCAATGCATAAAGTGTCATCTTTCCATGAGCAAGCTGGGAATTGGTGTGTTGCTACCAAGTTTGTCCCAAGACACCTCTTTCAGGTTTGATTGAGATTTTCAGTAATAATATCTTCAATTACACTTTCAAAAGAAAACTTATTTTACCAGATAAGAAAAAAAAATAAAAAACAATTTTGGGAAACGCTACAGAAATACCATTCAATCCTATATAAAAAAGTAGTCTCTTTTCCTTCCTTCTCCTTCCTCTCCCTCTCCAGTAATCTCTCAGCAGCTGAGATAACGCAAAGACATGCTTTGTATCTTTACATTAAGGATGTTAACAAATACTGAGACTGGCTAAGCAGAATGGTAAATATATGGTGATTTACTTGGGAGCCTGCCTTGTCCCTTGTCATGCTTTTTAACAAAACAAATTAGTATAGCTACCAAGTTCTTCATATAAAATAAGACATACAAGGTGGACAAGTATAACTTGTCACAGATTTTAGTTTGCTGGTAGCATTTTGTTCTTGCTACCCAAGTCACAAGCCTAGACATCCTTGATTCTTCCAGCCCTGTCAAAATGAGACATCTCTGCCTCTTTTAAAAGAGAGGAGGGATCATTTTTCTCTTCTCTCCCATAACACTCTCTGGTTGAAAGGGAGATGCCCAGGAGGGGACCTCTAGTGCCTGCTGGGGCAGGGACAGAGAGCTGCCTTCACCTGTTCAGGGAATCAATCGCCTTTCCTTTTGTGAGAGAGACACCATCAGATCTGCCCTCACAAAAGAACTTGAGAGCATCAGTTCTAGAGCCACCAATGCCATTTTAGCCTTACAAGTGCCCTTCAAAGGGCAGGGCACTGGGCCCCTACTGGGCCAGGCAGGCATCCTAACTCTGACTGCAGGTGGAATAGCGTTGGGCCTCTAGTACAGTTGTGCAGTTGCTTGACTTATATGCTGCAATAAGAAAGCTGATGATCTCACAGCTGTTCCCTCTGCCCCTTGTTATGAATGTATGCATGCATTCTGCATAGCTGCAGGACACACTTCTGTGTGTTTTCCTTGTGGCTGAATTGTGGTGGTTGTGAAAATCTTTCCATTTCAATTTTTGCCATTAGTGTTGCATTATTACAGTTGGTTGCATTTAATTTTTGTTTATCCATAGAACTTGTTTTTATTTTTTTGGAGGCAGTAACAGAAATGCTTGTGCATTTAAAAAATAACTTTAATGATATCACCTTTAAAACGAGACTGTGCTAATGCTTCAAAATGAGGCGTCTCTTACCCAGGGGTAATGTTTTTAATATATATTGTAGTTTAGGATTCACAATTTAAATTAAGTTTTGCTGATTTAAATTTGCTAGAGGTCTAAAACAGATGAGAATTAGGATTACCAGGTGCAAACTACATCAGAACACAGAGGATAATCTAATGGCAGATCGTCAGATGAAGGACACTCTCTTAGTTTTGTGTAGTCCTCCAAGTGTAGCAGGTTGTATTAGCCTCAATTCTGCACATTTAAAAATAAAAATGGAATGCAATATACAGTGCAGAGAGCATGTTAAGAGATTATAAAATTGCCGTTTTAATTTGAAGTGACTTTGACAGATGAGAAGCTTTCTGCTAGTGATGACAAATTAAGGTCAAGCCTTTCGTTAAGGTAAACAATGACAAGAAAAAAATCACAATTTTTTTTCCGCAAATCTATAAAACATTGTCGAGGGAGACGTGGAAGGATACTAGGACAAGCTAGATGTCCAGCTCTTCCCTATGCCTTTGACAGTCTCCTCTGACACTAATGTTGAGTTTTTTGTTTTCTTGAAAAATTAACAGTCAAAATGTAAATTGCCACATACTGTGGGAACAAACAGTCAAGCTTTTAATTTCTCTTTTTAGTCATCCGTTTCGTTACTTTTAACTATCATCAAGGCTTATACTTCAGTGACATTTAGGATGTGACAAGGAGATTTAAGTGATGTCAAATAGCAGATTGACCCTAATGAAATGTTAAGCAGAGCTTAAATGCATATGTAGAGAAGGTTGAATATAACAAGAGATCCAAATAATTTAGTAAAATCTCCTTCAGAATAAAAGCAGTTGTATTCATTTGGTCTGCCTCAAAATAGTCTGATAAATGATGATTTTTACTTTCATCGGTAGAGTTTTTAATGAGAAGTTATAAGGATGTGTTTCTCAGATATTTAAGTAAAACTGCTTACAAAATAATTTAATTAACCTTGAGTTATCATACCTAAATATTAAATTACAGAGAAATAAGAATAAAAATCCTGGACTTCACTTGTATAACAAATAACAATTTTTAAAACACCATGACAGTTTCAACCTTGTCTTTTATCTTTAAGTTCACATCTGAATTGTAAAAACCTGCTCCCAAAGTACTGGAAACGAATGACAAAGGGAAAGAAAACAGCTTTTTTTAATTATCATTTCAACCCAGTGCAGGAGCCTGGACACCAGTGAGTACTCACCGAGGCTGCAATACAGGCAGTTAGCATAATTTTGCTGGAATTACACTGTATTTACAGACTTCGACACTGGTGGGTGCTAACATTTTATTCCCCTGCGCGAGGCGTGCATCCAGTCAGTTCTAACAGCGCTGCTCGGGCTGCGCAACCTCCGCTCCAGCGCCAGCGAACTCGGGCTTCGGTTTAGTTCCCTTTGGGTTTTAAGCAAAGACAGAAAAATAGAAGCAAAAACAGGTTTTTTACCTTGCGTGCTCTCTGTTGTGGGGCTTGTGTTCAGCTGCGTCTCAGTTGCAGAACACCTGCCGTTCTCTTCTGCTGCTAATTGTGTGACAGGCTCATATCGCAATATGGCATCCAGATCATGGAAAAACTTCATGGTTTTAGTGACATCCCCAGAGTTGTGGGCATATTTAACCGTCCTGTATTCGTACTTGAGGTTTTTGTACTTTGCACGGCACTGTTTCCAGTCCCTGCACACTCCCAACTCCTGTAACCTTTTAGCAATGTAGATAAATATTCCTTTATTCCTCAGGGTGCCGTGCAGTTGCTTTCTGATATTTTTTTCTGACCAGATGCTTAACAAGGCTTTAACCTCCTCCTCAGTCCAATGCTTCCCCGCTCCACTCTCCATGTTGAAAGTGACCTGGAAATGATTCACTATTTCTAGCCAAGATTTTGTTTCCTAGGAAACCAGACGGCTGGTTGTCAGTAAGCTCCGCCGAGATGAAAGGATCTGGTTTTACTGGCTCAAGCTGCCAGAGGGGAGTAACTTGAGACACTGCCAAATAAGCAGGCTCGGCGCTGGAGCCCGGGGAGGGAAGCGGCTCCGGCGGCGGGGAGGGAAGACCTCAGCCGGGCCGGGCCGGGCCTGCTTTAACCCTTCTTGGGGACGAGGGCATCAGTGTGGGCACCGGGGTGTGAGCAGAGAGGAAAAAAAAAAAGAAAAAAGAGCCATGTTCTGTCGTTCCTTTAAAAAAAACCAAACGCAAAGCAACACGACACCGCCCACTCCCCGCACACACACTCTTCTGGCCTGCCCTTGGCCGGGTCGGCGCTGGGCATCTCCTGCTCCCGTGAGGGCCCGTCTGCGAGGCCGAGCCTTCCCCCCGACCAGTGGCACGTTAGGATCATCCTGCCTTACATCTTCACATCTCTGTGCACTATTTGCTTATGAACTGATGGCCATATATACGCGATTTTTAACTAATATTAGTGATGTCACGGATAAAGCGGTGTAAGTTTTGTGGTAATGACACTGAGCTGCTGTCTTTTGTTAGTGCTACATGTAAGGTGTAACCCAGCGCCCTGACCAGGGCCTTCCTTGGGGTGTCTGTTTCCCTCTTCCTGCCTATTGATTTTGTTAATATTTAAAGGGACCGTGATAGTATTGATATGGAAATGGCCTGCAATATTAACATTATGATTACAATTTGCTGAATGCAGTGTATCAATCCTTAAGTTTTACTACCAGTCTTTGTGTTTATAGATGGGACATCTTCCCGAGTTAAAGTAAATAGCTTTAAGAATGTCCTAATTTCTGATTTTTTTCTTCAAAGATCAGTGTCACTAACAGAATAAATTTGTTCAAATATGTGTGAAGTTACGATTGTTTTGGTTTTTGTAAGCAAATGTTCTTGAAAATTTTTGCTTTACATATAACTGGGACTAATAACAAATAAAGGGATTTTAGAAACTGGAGAAAATTGGTAATGAGCATGGTCAGTTGTAGATTAACATCCATTCTGTAGATTTCGTGCCCAATTTTGTTGCTTATACTAAATAATTCCAGTGACTTCAGTTGATCCTCAAATAGGATCTTTGAATAATATTCTAAAAATACCTTAAGTATTTCCTCTTTTAAGAAAAACATCTTTCCTTTTCAGACAGTATTATGTATGAGAGTATATGGGAGCTCACTAGTCCACCAAAGTCCTAATGAGTATTACAGGCAGAGCAGGTACACAGCAGCAGTTTTGTTAGAGGCAACTCGCTGCCTTATTTCGGGAAGCTTTTTAAAGGGAGATGGAGCAGCCTGCACTGTTACCCACAAAAAAAATCCAGTCTGCAAAGTAAACCTTTTCAATGGATAAGGACTGAATTCCAAACCATGGGCAGTTGTGCAGTGTTCTGCCTGCCTTCAGCATTAGGGCACCTGGGGTGCATCTGGGGGGACACAGCGTGGAGAAGGGCTGGGGAGGACAGGCAGCAGGACAGGGAAAACTCCCTTATTTTAGCTGAATCAGCTTATCTGCTCAACAAAGCACAACTTCCAGCATGAGGTTGATGTGCTGTAAGAGAAATATTTCCATTTGCAGTGAGCTTGTACATCAGACTTGTTTGGCTTGAGAAGCTGAGATGCTTAACTTTATGTTTATGTGCTCAAATGCTTTTGTCAGAGGGTCTATGTAGCTTTTAGAGGTGTAAATGCTAGCTTGTCTGCTTAAGTGCAAAAATGCAAAAGCTTCTGCAAAGGTGATCAGTGGAAAGACAGTTCATTCCTGTAGGCAAACTCATCAGTTTTTACTAACTTCTCCCAACCCAAAGCAGAAATAGAATAGCACTATAGAGCCTTCTACCATCATCTAGACCACTATCCCTTTAAAAATGGCTTTTCAAATTAAGCATGTGTTTTTATTTTATGCCCACACTGAAACAGGACTGCAAGAGCCTGTGCCAGTGCTTATTAGTGAAAAGATTCTCACTGAATTCAGTGGGCTTAGGCACAAACCTTATGTGACTGTTTTGAAACAAAGCATAACATGGGCAAGAAACCAGTTGCAATTACAAGTCTGTAAAATAAAACAAGAAATAAGTCTACATTAAAATTTCATGACAAAACACCCATCCATTGTATGTTAAAGTATTTCATATTCTAGGCATTTCAGTGCTTCATGTTAATTTTATTTTGTTCATAGGGGCCAGGAGAGTGCTGGAATTGTGACAAGTGATGGAGAGTCATCCCAGGCATTCAAAGTACACAAGGTAAAATGCAAATGAATGTTTTGTAGATTCATAAGTGAGATGGGTAAAAGTTTGTTTTTGCTAAGAAACAGTATAATTAGAGGAAAAGTAACATGTTTTGATGGACCTGTTTTGGTTTTGTCAGTGAGAGTTACTTGTTACTTGTGCGATTTCTGTCTTGTGTGTATGCTTAAAACAAACATGCCAGCATTGTCCTGCTGAGTGTATCTGCATACAGTGACAGACACGCAGAAGTTATGCACATCATGCTACTGATGTCACAAAAGCTATTTACCAAATTCTTCCTGCACCTCCGGTGTCATTTGCAGATTTGGAAGAGCATTGATGCAAGTTGATCTCAAGAGAAAAGCAATAAGGTTACAGGCTATGCACAAGGAAATGGATGAATAAATCTTAATGTTAATGAGACTCTTGGAAGTGGCAACTGCTTTACCAATAGGTAAAAATAAACAGAATATAAGACTGAATGGAGGCCTGAGAAGGTCACACAATCTTTCTCAAGCTGAGGGAATCCCAAGGGATGTTAAAAGACACAAAATTACCACAGCCTCTGAAGTATTATGCCCAGAAGATACCTGCATGCTCTGGGGATATTTCTGTTCATTCTGTATTGAATAGTGATCAGGAAAAAAAGTAATCACCAGCCTATTCCGTCCTGGAAAAAGAGAGGATTGGAAATAAAAATACAACAGCAAAAAAACTATGGGGCAATTCTTGATATGTATTTGTTGTCCACAATCAGAGAGTATTTTGTCTTCCCATTCAAAGGTCTCAGAGGAAGATTAATTAAACTGTTGAAATCAGTCCAAGACTAAGATCTGCTCTGCTGCAGCAGCAGATGTATCTAAGCATGACTGCTCAGTGCATACAAAACCTTTTCTCTCAAGCATCATGTTTGTCACCTCTTCAGGCACTTCCTCCCTCCTATCTGTTACTTACAGCCTGATTCACACACACACACGCACATGCTTTTGAATGCACCTTCTCTCAGCTTCAGCACCATGTTATCTGTTCATTCCTGCTCCTGCTTGAGTTTCAGTTTTCCTTAAGGTTTACAGGAATTCCAGCTTCCTGTAAAGTGGTCTGCTCTAGAAATCCCATAGTAAAAAGTGCTTCTCAGAATGAACTTTCAGCAGGTGATATAATAATTTGCAGTATCTCCATGTTACTGAGCTACAATACTTAGCTGTCATGAGAAGAATTTAATCGACTATCTCATCATATCGACTTTGATATTTTAAGAGTTGCAGAGCATTTGATAGTTTCTTTTATCCTTGAAATAGATTTCTCAACTATAGCAGTTTTAAAAACTGTAATAATCACAGTGTAATAAAGAGCCTGCAGAGTACAATTTATATGACCTGGTTTATTGTGGAAGTGGTGCTAACATAACAAGCATTTGCATCTGTTACACTGGTGAAAGCATATTTAGGACTCTGACTTGTAAAGTAGTACATAAAAATAATCAGCAGTTAAGATGTTACTGTACTTGTTTGTTCTCCAAACCCCACTGGACTCTTCTTCACAGCAGAGAAAACAGAATGCAAAAGGTGTTCACTTCTCACTGCATCATTTTACTCATCTTTGTCAACAGTTTAAGGCAGAGTATGAACTGGACCATCTAAGGCATGGGTACGTGTTCCCTTCTGATTGTAGTCAGCCTTTGACCATGGATTAATAGCCCTTGACAAAGAGTATTGATCCTTTGTTTTAAAATCTCCCAGAAAGACTTGTCCAGATTTGTCTGTTGGAACCTTTTGGCTAGACTCATACAACAAAAAATTATTGTCATAGATGTATTACCTCAAGGGAAAACATAAATCTCTTGTATAAACATAGTGATGCCACTTGGATATGCAAATTAATATATTAAAGTAGCAACTTATCAAACCATTATTGTGTTCTGGCATGTATAATGCCTTGTATAATACAGGCATAAGATTGTCTTCACTGGGATTTTTTTATACTGGTGTAATTCACATTTGCCATCCCACACCAGTGCAATCTAAATCAGAGGAGTATTTCAAACTGCAATTAAAAGATTATGTACTTGTGTAACCAGATCTGGTTTAAACCATCATTGGTTGTGTAAATTACTGCAATACTTAGTTTGGCCACATCCATTAATCTGTGAACTGTCAGATGTCCTGTCCAGATAAAGTTGGTCTAAGTAAAATAAGAGTGCATGGTTGCATTTCTGTACATATATGAGCACACAACTTTAGATCACCTTTATGTCATCTGTGAGACCATAGATAATGGGATGAAGTTTGCTGACCATTAAAGCAAACCCATACCAGATTGACTGTTTGAGGCAGTAACTTTTTAACATGAAAATAAATATCCTAAAACCACACATGCAACCACAGTCTCTTGGTATTCCAACTCTATGGCAGTCACAGCAGAAAATACCCTAAAGTTGAGCCTTCTTTATGCTTTTTTGGTTGAGCTCTGGAAACAGCTTAATCAATTTCCTTCCTTCCTGTTCCATCTCACTCTCTTGTATCTGCAGCACAGGTTATGAGCCATTCAGAACTTCAGACCTCTACTGTGTATCTTTGAAGGTCCTGGAGGAGTGTTACCCCTCATGTATACCACAATTACCATGCATGATAGGCAGACCAGGCATAGAAGGATGTAAATATTTTCCACAGGCAGTGGCAGAAGCAGGAGTTTATAGGAGGGCCTGGAATCCAGTCTTAATTTCTACTCTCTGTGCAGTTTTTCCAGACTATTCTTGCTGCTAAATTGTCTCCACATAGTGCTTGTTACCAAAAGAAGGTGCTGCTCTGAAGGCTGGCTAAAAAGTTTTGATGTATTTCTGCTTTAGATAGAGGGCAATTTGGCTATATGAAAAGTTTAGGTAAACAATAAAATCTCTTGGAAAAAAAGCTTTACTTCTGACATTGGCAAGAATGACAGTGGAATCTAATAAAAATAAACATGGACCCACTTTAAAAGTAAATCCAATATACCACTAACTTGTAAAAGGTATTATTTACCTAAAACTTCCTTCCTGCAACTTTTTTCCTTCCTTTCTTGTCTCTGGCAGTCTTTTTTCTGGTGTTTTCAAACCACAGAAAAGTTTGGTATTTTTGGCATATTATTTGTGGTCAAATATTACGTCTTTTCAGAAGACATATTTTCAGTCAGAGAATAGATTGTTCCATGAAAATCCTGAGCACAAAAATGTATATTGGTTTATTTAAAAACAAGATTAATTGGATCTGATATACCACTGTGACACCTACTCGGCTTCCTTCTTTCCCATGTCTTACAGGTTATTTGCCTTTTTCTTTAAAGTTCCATTAATACTGCGACAAAACTAAACAGAAGAAGAAATGAGAAAATTACCAGGAAAATAAAACCAAACAGAACCTTTTTTTCTTTTTCTCCCAAAGGGAATGGGTCTTATAAATCATGTCTTCAATGCAGACAGCCTGAAGAAGCTCTACCCTTCAAACCTTGGTATTGGTCACACGAGGTACTCCACCTCGGGAATTTCTGAGCTGCAGAACTGCCAGCCTTTTGTTGTAGAGACTCTTCACGGGAAGATCGCTGTGGCACACAATGGGGAGCTAACAAATGCTGCACAGCTCAGGAGGAAGGTTAGTACCTCCTTTGGGAGGTTCTGGTGTCATTTTTTTCTGACTGCGAGGTAGCAGAGAGCAATAAGGTTGCTGTGACTTTTCCTTAGTACCAAGCTATTTGAGGTAAGGAAAGAGTTTCCTAATCAAAACAGATCATTTGGGGGGGTTGGAATCCTGTGTGTGGGATTCTGCCTTGATCTCTCTTTCTGGATCTGCTATAGGCAATTTCATATTTTTCCTTGTATATTTTACCTCTCTTGCCAGAGCATGCACAGAGCTAATTAAACGCCCCAAACATCAATTTGTGCCCTGAATATTGGTTGCATTAGTTTTGGTTGCATGTGGAGCAAAGGAATGAGATAAAAAGGGAAAAATGTAATACTAGGGCAGGTGATTGTACCCCCTTGTTTTACATAGCTGGTTTGTTGGAAGAAAGGTGGCATTATGATGTGACCACCTGAAGCACTGATAAGTTTTAAAGCATTTGTTCATTGCACAAAGATGTCGTTGGATTAAAATCTGAGCAGTGTTGTGTGATTTTTTTTTTTAATGCTGGTAACACTTCTGGTTTGTATCTTAAAAGCTTATGAGGCATGGTGTAGGACTGTCAACCAGTTCTGACAGTGAACTGATCACCCAGCTGCTGGCTTTCACACCTCCTCTAGAAAACGACGACACAGCCGATTGGGTAGCAAGGTGAGGAGGACGGGTTTCAGAATCAAGAACAGCAGTTTAATCTCAGTATGATGTGCAGCTGTAAATGCACACAGCTGTCTGTATGACACACAGTTACATTCACCTATGTCTCATTCCAGAATAAAAAACTTAATGAAGGAAACTCCAACTTCATATTCATTGCTAATTATGCATAAAGACATAATTTATGCAGTACGTGATCCGTATGGGAATCGCCCACTCTGCATTGGTCGGCTTATTCCAGTAGGGGACATGAACGGAAAAGGTAAACCATCTATCTATCTATCTATCTATCTATCTATCTATCTATCTATCTATCTATCAATCCAGCTATCTATCTCCATATGCATATACATAGTTTGTGCTTGAAATCACTAATGTAAGTAATTAAAGCTACACTTACTGAGGTACATGTAGGAATATATGTCACAGAAGACAGTCCTGAAAAATTTTTTTAAAAAAAAGTTGGTAAGGAAAAAATAATTTGTAGGAAGTCTGCAAAATTCTGTTCCCAGATAAAGGGAATCCTAGTGGCCTGATGATTGCCACAATTAGGCAGCCCAGCTGTAATACAATATTTGTGAAAATTTAATTAATGTCTAATTGCTTAAACAGGAAAGCAGGGATGAACAGAAGGGTCAAGGTTGGAAGGGAGCTCTGAAGGTCATTAATCCAAATCCCCTGCTCAAGCAAGGCCACCTAAAGCTACTTGCTCAGGACAATACGCAGTCCAGAAACAAGTCTGGTTTCTTCCTTTTCTCCTGTAGTACGGTGGGCAAAAATTGCTGTATCGCTCACAATGTATTTTTGAATTCCAAGCATCCCAGACACGTATAATATGGTAATGGAACACTGTACAATCTGTGTATGGGAAAAATTCTTTGTGTTACTATTTAGTCTGCAAATCAACATTTTCTATTAAGTGAGGTTAAAATATTTTCGTTTAAAACTAAAATAATTAAAAGACAAAGTAGTAAATGTTTCCATATCTTCATGAAACTGTGTAATTTTAACCACAAAAAAATTAAAGCATACAAACATTCCTATCCTATGTAACACAATTTGATCTTACCTGTGGTTGCCTCTCAAAACTCTTCTTATTGGAATTCAATCTAGCATCCATTGTATTCAAAACCATCTATCAACATATTTAGCATAGCAAAGGTAAGGAGTTTCTTGTGTGAACCGAAGTAATTATGTGTATCTAAATGCACTGAACTAGAATTGGAAAAGTTTGAAATAGTGCAGGGATAACAAGGATATTTACCTGAACTGTCTGTCTTCATGAACTGTGAATATGATTCTGTTACTTCCACTTCTGCATAGAACAGGTTTAGGATGTTTTGTTAGGTGTTAGGTGTTTGTGGATTTGTTTAGGATTTTTTTCAAAATAATATTACAGAAACTGTGGTGCTATACCTTTTAGTTATAAATTACAACAGTTTTTAATTGCACACTTGGCAACCTAAACCATACCAAACAAGATACTGAAGCAGAAATGCAATTGTGGGGGAGTCATGGTAGCAAAAATTGGGGACTAACTGAAATCTTTCATTTCAGGAAAAGATAACACTGAAACAGAAGGCTGGGTTGTCTCTTCTGAATCCTGTAGCTTTTTGTCTATTGGTGCAGAGTAAGTGCCCTGATTCTCACTTTATCTGAAAGCTCTCCTCAGGCAGTGATTAAACATTAAATATCAAGGTTGCATTCTTGCATCAACCCTATTCACAATCTTCTTCAGCATGATGCTCCAAAGGGCCACGGTTGATCTTGATGAAGATGACGGTATTTACATCCGATACCGTACTGATGGTAACTTGTTTAATTTAAGATGTCTGAAGGCCCACACTAAGACTCTGAATTACCTTGTTTGTGAGCTCCTTTTTGCTGATGATGCCGCCCTTGTCGCCCATACAGAAGCAGCTCTGCAGAACTTAACATCTTGCTTTGCAGAGGCTGCTGAGCTTTTTGGGCTGGAAGTCAGCTTAAAGAAGACAGAAGTTCTTTACCAACCTGCTCCTCAAGAGCCTCACCATCATCCTCATATCAATATAGGTAAATCAGAGCTTAGATCAGTCCAGCAGTTCAACTACCTAGGAAGTATCATCTCCTTGGGTGGTAGGATTGATAGAGAGATAATAGGCTAGCAAAGGTGTACAGTGCTTTCGGGAAGCTTTACAAAAGAGTCTGGTCCAATAAACACCCGAAGAAAAGCACTAAGATTAGTGTTTACAAAGCCATTGTACTGTCTACTCTTTTATAAGGATATGAATCATGGGTCATCTACTGCTGTCATCTACGACTTCTCGAACGTTTCCATCAGTGCTGCCTCCGTACAATCCTAAACATCCACTGGACTGATTACGTGACCAATGTTACCATCCTCGAACAGGCAGATGTCACCAGTATTGAGGCCATGCTGTTGAGAACACAACTGTGCTGGGCAGGGCACGTTTCTAGGATGGAAGATCACCGCCTCCCTAAGGTTGTGCTTTATGGTGAACTCGCCACCGGCTGCCGCAATAGAGGAGCCCCCAAGAGGAGATGTAAGGACTCCCTGAAACAACACCTCAGTCTTGGCCATATTGACCACCATCAGTGCTCCACTTTGGCCTCAAATCGGGAACTATGGAGACACACCACCTACAACGCTGCTGCCTCCTTTGAAAACTCACGTAGAATTTCTTGAGGAGAAAAGACAATGTAGAAAGACCCGTGCCTCATCAATTGCACCTAAGGAGACTTTTAGATGTGCCTTTTGTTCCCAGACTTGTCTATCCCGTATTGGCCTTTTTAGCCATCAGCACATTTGTAGCAAGCGTGGGTAGAGCCCTTCCCATGTCTTCAGTTGCGAAGCTTAGCCATGATGACAAATGTCATAACAACAGGAAAGACATCCAGGATTAATTTGTTGTGGAAGGTTTTTTCTAGCTTGTCCTGGGTTTTGCCAGCTTATTTTCTTGAACATGATTGTAAAAGGATTATGTGTGCAGGAAGTAACAGGAAAGACAACTTTACTGTTGCAAAGTAAATGCCTCTTTACTTGATGCATTACAGCTGGTTGCCCAGATAGCTTCTTCATTTTGGCCTCATTTGCAGCAGCATCATTGTATTACAAAATAATTATTTAAATACATAAAAGTTACATTGGTAGCTCACAAGCTGAACTAACCTGAGCTGTAACATATGTTGTTTGATGAGCTGGCCGCCTTGTTAGAGAAGAATTAAATGTTTTCTGAAACTTCTTCAAAATCTGTTAAGAGAAGCTCCCCATGTAGGACCATCATCTGAAACCTATGTGTTTTTAAAAAAGAATTTTGTCTAAACTTCTGCTTAGCCAATGCTGTTGCCTGCTACTCCTAGTATCTGAATAAACAATGAATTAAAGCATCTAGAAAAATGTTTAATAAGGTTAAGCACTAACATAATAAACCTAACACTATTTCATATTTCTTCAGATTTCAGAAATTGAATGTACATTTCTAGTCAGCTCTATATCATTCGGGGGGGTAGCTGTCTGTCATCTCTAGATATCTATTTCTCTAAATTTGGCTTGTGAGGCAGGGGGTTTTTTTGTCTACCATCACTATTCTTGATTATATTTCTTACATTGCACTCTAATCTTTATTATAGAAAAGTGCTCTAGTATTGTTTCAGGACTACAATTATTAAAATATATTCAATCTCAATTAAGCCTGTACCGTGTGTGTCACACATAGGATGAATACTGTCATTCTATAAGACTAAGTATTAATTTACTGCTTTTGGATATTAATTTAGAGTGTTTTAGTAAGGGTCACTTGTCTTTTCATGTTGGTCTTAAAATTCTCCAGGTCAAATTTTAAGACAGAAGCCGATTGTCATGTTAAGATGTTCAAAAGCATTTATTCCTGTCAGTTGACTCTTGTTTATACTTCAGAACTATCATCCAGGTTCAGGACATTTCTAACTGCTATGTATTTCTTTTTTCAAGGTACTATCGTGAGGTCCTTCCTGGAGAGATTGTGAAAATATCCAGACATGATGTCCAGACACTGGATGTTGTACGAAGACCTGAAAGGGATCCATCTGCATTCTGCATCTTTGAATATGTTTATTTTGCAAGACCAGACAGTATTTTTGAAGGTATGTAAATGTAATGTACAGAGTTCCTCCCTCAAGAGTAGGAGATACTATCCTGTAGCACAATGTCTTGAAATTATCTCGGATCATAGTAGGGTACCACTGAATGTAAGCTTGTAGAACACAGGTGGAATAGAATGGGTTGGCAACGCTTTGGAGATAAAACTCATCAGGAGAAGCAAACTGGATTTTAATTTTCTTTATAGTGATAGGAATGTGAATGTTAGAACATGAGACTATGGAAGGAAATAAAAAACTGACCTTATGCAAGTGACTGCTTGTTAGTTCTGGAGCTTTTCTCACTGACTTCTATACCTGCAACTTGCCACAGAAATTTGTACAGCAAACTGAGAGGAAATCTGAACTACGCATACCAAGAAAAACACTTCTTCTTGTCCTTAGGTCAGATGGTGTATTCAGTCCGGAGAAGATGTGGGCAGCAGCTTGCTATTGAAGCACCTGTGGAAGCAGACCTTGTCAGCACTGTTCCAGAGTCTGCAACCCCAGCAGCTCTTGGTTATGCTCAAAAGGTATATGTTACCTTGCCCCCTTTTTCCCCCAAGCATATTTACACACATCTCTTTTTGTAATGGACTACAATGATATGGGCTGTTAGGGTTGTGTATTGATAAAGCTTTATGTCTTTAGTATGCAGGGTAGTCCTATTGAATCATCTGCCTTGTTTTTTCTGTTGTTATTGTTCTATATTAAGGTATTTAAATGTTTTTTGGTTACTGTGAAGCCATACTAAGTCCTAAGGTTGCTTTAAAAAAACAGTAATTGAGAATAACAAGTCCTTGTATATTATATTAATTGTGTTTAACTGTCTTCTCTTTACAGTGTGGACTACCATATGTTGAAGTACTCTGTAAAAATCGATATGTAGGGAGAACATTTATCCAGCCAAATATGAGGTTGCGGCAACTTGGTGTTGCAAAGAAGTTTGGTGTTCTGTCTGATAATTTTAAAGGCAAACGAGTTGTTATCATTGATGATTCAATTGTGAGGGGCAATACAATTTCACCCATAATAAAACTACTGAGAGAATCAGGAGCAAAAGAGGTAAGTACAATACAGATGGAAATAAAAGTTGATGGGATGGTAAAGCACAGGGGTTTGTCTTCATTTGTACTATACATTTGTACTATACATTGTTTCCTTATTTAAAAAGGCAAACGTGGGAAAAAACAATGGCTAGTGTGTGTTTATTTTGAAGATAGGTTAAGAAGGTTCTTTTGTATGACTGTGATTTTTGGGTGATTAAGGTGAGAAGAACAGGTCTTCACTTATAAAGCACTATCTGGCAAATAAAGAGAGAATGGAAAACAAAGTAGTTAAGATCAGAAACCAAGTATACCTGATGCATGACTTGTGAAACTGCATAAAGTACAACCACATACTTCTGTAAATGCTTTAAGTCACCAGAGCATGATTTTTTTTAATTGATAAAGATATTTTAAGCAAAACAGAGTGTGCAAGTCAGTCACTGAAGCAAAAATGTTCCATGTAATGTTTGACTTTGTAAACTGGAACATGCACATGAAGGACTGAACACTAGAAGAAAAGCAAAATCAGGATGGAACCTTTTAAGAACATTAGGAAATAAAATAAGTTCTAAACCTGTCTTTCCTTCTGCTGTCTTGGCATCTGAAAAACTCTATCTTACTTTTAACCCTCACTGATTTTTGTGCAGTGCTGGGTTCTGTTCTTTGTTATCATTGTGCAGAACTGAGACTTTGCTATTGTGTTATTATCTGCTGACTATCGACTTACAGTAGCCTGTTTTGAAATTATATTTTTATTCAGGTGCATATCCGTGTGGCTTCACCTCCCATAAGATTTCCTTGTTACATGGGAATAAACATTCCAACTAAAGAAGAACTCATTGCCAACAGACCTGAATTTCATGATCTTGCAAACTATATAGGTAAATGTTACTTCCCTTTTTTTTTTGATAGCAAGAGAGTTTTCATCTATAGCTATTTTATAGCCTACTTCAAAATAAAACCCAACATATCAAGGCAATAGTGGCAAAAGTGACTAAAAAAGTTGTCAGGTTGGTGAGCTAGGTCTCTGTGTTATGAGTACTCTACAGATCAAACCAATTTAGATACATATTTTTTTTTAAACACAGTTAAGGATCTCTATTTCTCAAAACAATAGAAAGTATTAAAATAATTGCATAAGTTACAAATAAAGTATGACAGCAAAGCTTTCTAATACTTAAAGCTCCTTCTGGGAAACTTCACAATAAGGAGCTACCAGGAAGAAAATAAGTGGTGAAAAGCAGTCTTTTAATGAAAAGCAGATGTAGTTTCACTTTCATGAGATATTCACAAAAATATGTTCAGAATTTGTAAATACCCACTTATTTTTCTACAAATTGAAATGCTATGTAAATACTTTTAACTGCATTATATATTTCACTTTGAAAGCAATTACATTTGAAACCAAGCAAAGAATGTTAAAAAAACTTACCAAATTTTGAGTCATGTTTGCAGCAGAAGAGAAGAATCAACAGTTTATGTTCCACTGTAAATGCCAATTTCATGTGTTAAATATTTATTGTCTAATACTGCATTGAATTCTTTTTCCCCAAAATTATTGTGATGGCATGCATGTTGAAATATTTCAAGTTTGTAGGATCTCATTTTTAAGTGTTATTCACCACATAATGACTGCAAATGATAGAAAACTAATGATATGAAAGGGCTATCAAACTTTCCTACTGCTAGAAAATTTGCATAGACATGCTTAATGAATTTTTTTGAACGTGATAGTCTTCCCCTCCTCCAAGTTCCAGGGAGATTTTGCAGTCCTCAGTGCTCAGATTTGGGAAGCAATAGCCATACACACATGTGCTTCCAGACCTGAACTACAGGGTAGCTCTGGGAGGCTACAGGGAGCTTAGGGAGTCTCTGGACTGTGCTTCTGTTTTTGTAGTATGTGCAATATATTTATTCCCAACTCAGAACCCTCTGTCTAGATTTCAGTGAGTCTGCTCCCTGCACAAAGCATTTGAAAAGGGCAAGGCATATTATCATCTTAAAATTTTCCAGTCATTCTCTTTAGGTAAGGCGATCTAGCTGGCATCATAATCCATATGATAGTGCAACTGCATTTCCAAAGAGCATTGCATTTGGTACAATATCGCAACTTTAACCAATGAATTCTTTATTTCCTCTAGGAGCAGACAGTGTTGTCTATCTTTCTGTGGAAGGACTGGTATCGTCTGTGCAAGAAAGCATCAAAGCAAGACAAGAGAACAGCCTTAAAACCCAGAAGTCATTTATTGGAAAGATTGGTCATTGCACAGCATGTCTTACTGGAGACTATCCTGTAGAGCTAGAATGGTGAATTTCTAGTGGATGGACATCAGTTCATCTGTTGTTGAATGTACCTTTTTCAATGATGCCTTCTTCCTAAATAGCCTCCTTGCATATAGGTAATACAGAAACCATATTACAACTAACTAATTATTGTTACTAAAACACATCTTTAAGTAAAGACTGACTGAAAGTCTTATGTGCTGATGTAAACAATGTAAGCAGATTAAAATACAAAATATACAAAATATAGTTTTGATGCACAGTTGTGCCTTCTATTTTCTTACAAATTGCTATAAAAACCAAAGTTTTTTTAATTATGTAGCAGTCCCAGAGTTTGTTGTTTCGGTCTTGCTCCAAAAGATATCCCTGTTAGACTTATTCACAAATCGTGAATTGTGTCGTGTAATTTCAAATTATCAAAGCCTTAATGCAAAAGCATCTGAAGATTGCTTTTCTCCTTAGGAAAAATACCAGATTCTGAAGAATCAGATTGCTTCCTCAGCAGTTCTTGCTTAGGCTTTTTAAGAAGAGAAGTACTAACTTTTGCATATATAGCTGTTTAAGGCTGTTTAAGCCTTTATTAATCAAGGCCTTTGTAACAGATTCTATGTACATGATGTCTAACATGATTTTAAGAAATGAAGACTCAGGGAAACGCTCAGCCAAAAGCTCTCTAGTTTTCTAACTTTAAAATTCTTTTTTAGAAGTCCAGTGTAATTACATTATTTTTGTGTGCTTTTATCAGTTGCCAATACAACATGAAAGGATAACCACTTGGCATTGCCTTTCTTTTTTCTGTTTTACTTCTTGTGTTCTCCAGGATAAGTCCTGACAATTTCCGAAGTCTGAGCTCGTGCTTAGTGTGCTTTTCATGTGTCAACATCCAAAGTAAACTAGAAAAAAAAAATAAAGTAACTTTTTAACAGTAAAATCCATATATGAAATGAAGACTATGAGTTGGTTTGGCTATAGTCGTATTTTACTATATTTTTGCTGTTAGAATAAATGTTATGTTTAAAAAAAACAAGTGTTTTGAAGAACCAGTAGCTGTTAAAATGCATTGTATTCAGTTGATCACAATGACACAGTTACTTGTATATAGGAAGATCACTTGGACAATGAACCACTAGTTGAAAATGGAAAAGCACCTTTTGAAAATTATTGCAAATTTACGCACAATTGTAAAAATATTTTGTATACCTCATTTTTTTCACTGAATACCAGCAACTTAATTTTCAATTCTCTATTTAATATTGTGGAGTTTGGCCATATAATTGTTTGTGATGCTGTTAAAAAAAGTTACAGAAAAGTTTATGAGCTTCTTCCTTCCCCATCATCCTCCATATAGCTGAGAATTACGTTACTGGTGATTAAATTCAAAAGGGAGTTTTCTTAGGTGGTATTTGTAGCAATCGTGCCTGATAGACAATCACAACATAGAAGTCCTAGCTCTAAAAAGAAAGTAAGTACATTTAATGAAGTCAAGACTGTGTCTCGTGCAGTGGAATCAGAACCTACTTGCAATCAAGCCTATGGGAGAACCTAGATTTGCTGAGCACTGGGCTCCTACTGTGCGTTCTTCACTAAAGCCCAGATCTGCATATTGGGGGATGTTTGTAGATCTCTTCTAATTAGCAAGTTTGTTTTTTTAACAGAACTGTAACAGTTCACCTGGACAGTAAATTGAACAAAACCAGAGTAGGATGGACACTGACCACCCCCTTTTCCAGGTTAGCCAGGAAGAAGTATGAGAAAACAGAAAAACTGTTAGCAACATTTCTCACCGTTCTTCTTTCCTGCCCTCAAAAAAAAAAAATTCTTAGAAGGGGTAAGTTGAGCTCTTAGGTTATAAATATGTGTGAGGAGCCCTTTTTATTTAAGATAAATGCTCAGGTGCACAGTTAAGAAGGCTGCAAACAGAAGTCAGTCTGTCTGAACTTGTCCATAGTACATACACTTACATAGACTGTAAGTGAAACTTGTGCAAATACTCTTTTAACGTGCTTTCAACGAAACTGTCGTTTTAAGTCAGGTAATAATTTCTTCAATGAGCCTTGGGTGGCATAATTCTGATTTTTAAAAAACTGAGTCCTATTGTTTTCCCTCCCCCTCCATATTAGACGTGTGAAATTCTGCTACTGTGAGCACTGTAATTTTTAGATGCACTACATACTGAATCTTTAGTACATTATTTTTCAAAACTTTAAGTTAAAGGGGAGATACTTTTCAAGTGTCATTTTATTCTGACAACTGGACTTACACTTTAGGTTACCAGGCCTTTTTTATCACATACTGCCAATACACACATCAGTGGGTATGCTGAAGGAGAAAACGGGCTTTAGGTGTTGCTATTTGCATTGTTTTACTGTGAAACCGCTTCTGCTGTATTAGCAATGTGCAACTGTGCCAAACTATCACTTACAGAATGTGACAGAACAGTGGACAGCTAATGCCTAACTTCTCCCCTGCGTAACATTAAAAATGGTTGTGAACTGGTCTTCTCGTTCTCTCTCCCTTTCAGCACTCGTCGGCAGCACACAGAGGCTTCTTTAATGAAGTCACCTTGAAAGTACCTCGGAGCCAGAGCACATCATTTACTGTGAGGGTCGTGAGCCACTAGAACGGGTTGCCCAGAGAAGGTGGAGAGGTGGATGCCCCACCACTGGAAGTGTTCAAAACCAGGCTGAATGTGGCCCTGAGCACTTGGATGGGGCACCTTCTATTGAAGGTGTTCCTGCTCACGGCAGGGGTTGGAACTACATGGTCTTTAAGGTCCTTTCCAACCCTTAACTTTCTATGAGTCAATGATTTCAGGGCTTCACCTGTGCCCCCTCCCAGCACGGCTCCCGCTGCCGTAGCCCTCACTCCCTCGTGGCGGCCCTAAATCGCATTCCGGGGGAAGCCCGGCCCCAGCTGCCGCCGTTCGCCCCGCCGGTAGCCGCCCGCTCCAGGGGCCGCCCGGCCGAAGCGCAGACCAAGGGCTACGCTGCCGGTGCTCCCGCGGGACATGACATCCATGGCCCAAGCACGGCGGTACCCCCGGCAGGAGGTAGCCCGGGTACCTCCTGGGGCGGGGGGTACGGACACGGGCCCAAGGATGAGTGAACTATGAGCGTGGCGGCGTAACCTCGCCCCAGCCACCCAGGCTTCTCAGCCCCTTTCCCGTGCCTGCCGGGGAACTGGGGGCAGCAGGGGGCCCCGCCCCCCAGGCTGCTCTGAGCCCCTTTCCCGTGCCAGCCGGGGAACTGGGCGCAGCAGGGGGCCCCAGCCACCCAGGCTGCTCTGAGCCCCTTTCCCGTGCCTGCCGGGGAACTGGGAGCAGCAGGAAGCCGCACCCCCGCGCGCACGGAGGGATACCCAAACGGCGCGACGGCCGCCGGCCAATGAGAGAGCGGCGTTAACGCGGCTCCGCCAATGGGAGGCGCGGACGCGGCAGTTGGGGGCGGGGCCGGGCAGGCGCCGGAAGTGCCGCGGGTGGGACCCCCGAGGA